>RSEF01000007.1:2231447-2254351 GCA_003993805.1 Himantopus leucocephalus | reverse complement strand
GGGTGACAGAAGGAAGTGGGTTTTTTTAATTACATTTGATGAAATTAGAAAAACCACAGTAGTTCTCTGTGATGCTATGTGCTCGGCGTTGATTTGTACATAGCTGTAATGTAAGAGCAAAAGTAGTCCAGGTACTTGCTTGTTTTGGCTTACTGCAGATTAGAATCACTTTTGTCGTCCCTTTCATGGGATTTTCCTAATGGAAGGAACACAGTCTCTGGAGACAAAACATTCTTTACAAGGTGCAAGACAAGCAAGGAAATTTTGATTTGAGTAGTCACAGGTCTCTGATTCATAAGGGGGGTTGGGTTTGGGGATTCCCCCAGCAGTCTGTGGAAGTGATGTATGGCTGTTGACCTCATGGACTCCTTTAGATTTAGGCACTGTAAACCAGTGATTTAGGTGACCTTTTTGAAAAGATATGTTTTCCAGCGTGTTACATCCATTTTCTCATTAGGCTGGCAAAGTTCCCATTGTTGTTCCAATGAAAGGAGGTAAGAAACATTAGATGATTTAAAGGCTTTTCACATTCACACTCGCAGAAATACTACTCGTTAAGTTGCTTCTACCAGCCTTCATCACCGAACAGTTTACAGACAGACACCAGCGCAAAATTATCCCTTATTTTACTCTTCTGTATGGCAAACTCAACATTTTTCTTGCTGAATACCCTTTCACTTTACTCGTAGCTCGTAAGCATGCTAGTTGCCATGCTTTGTACGCTGCTGTGACGTTCAGAATAGAGATGTTAACACTTGGTAGAATAGTAGAAGAATTTCCGTCCCCATTCTAGCCAAAGGCAAAACTCACTTAATTTAATCAGGGCAACATTTCTTCTAGGAGCATTAGTCCTAACTTGGCGTTGGCACTGATCCTTGAGCAGTGCTGTAATCTGACTTGAAAGTCAAATATCTCAAGTATGAGGTATTTACTGTTTCGCTGTCAAAGATGCTATAAACTTTGTGCTCTTACGAAAAAACCAATGTTGTACAAATGCTTCGTATGTAAAAATAGCTGTATTTGGCCCTAGGTGTAAAAATGACTAGTAATAAGAAATCCTTTTTAAAGCCTATTTCCATGAAAGGGTGATCTCCTCCAATGTTACTGTTTTCTGCTTTTCTCTGTATGCATCAAAACCAATGACTTAGCTTTTTTTTTTTTTAATTCTTACTGTATGGTTTCCTGTAAAATTATGCTGCTTTTTCGTTTTCTTTGTAGGCAACAGAGATTTTGCTCCTGATGATCCACTGGAATTTAAGTCTCATCAGTGGTTTGGAGCCTCTGTGAGATCCAAAAACGATAAAATTCTGGTAGGTTTTGATGCCCTTCGAATGCCTCAGTACTGGGATACTGTAGTGGAAGAAAATGTGAAAAGATCCAGATAACTCAGAATTTAAACAAAATCCCACTAATCAGTATGGCTTGTCTTTTTCAGAATTTATTGGCTAGCCTTTTTTAAGTCTGTATAAACAAAGGTTGTAGCATTTTTGTCTGGTTTTGAGGAAAGTGGTAGAATTAGTTTTCCTGAAGTTAAAATGTGTTATAAATTCTTGATGAACTCTTTACAACTGTTGCTTTAAGAAATTATTATTTCTAAAATTCTTGCGAAAGATCAGCTATTTCTAAAAGTACAAACTGGTAATACTTCTGCCCCGGCACTCTTAGTATAAATCTGCTCTAATAACACATGGTACGTCTGCCAAAATTTTCTTTGGTTACTATTCTGTAGAAAATTGGCATTCCATTGTATTATTCTATACCCCCCAGCAGTCTGAAGAGGAGTTTGTTTTCTCACTGCCGTGTTTTCTTCCTTAGGCCTGTGCCCCACTGTACCACTGGAGGACTGAAACAAAACAAGAGAGAGAGCCTGTAGGAACTTGTTACCTGCTTTCGGGATCTAAATCTGTGGAATATGCACCCTGCAGGTCAAGTAAGTGTAGAGCACTTTGTTGCTTTTCTGTTGGGAATTTCTCCTGTGTTTTATTTTGTGTACATTTGAAGCGGGATGTTTTACAGGTATGTCCCCCTTCCATGTGTAGCCTCATAGCAACTAGAAAAAAAGCTAAGCTAGATCCAGACATCTGAATTCTCCTCCAGTTGATGTGCAGGATGCAGACCTTGCTTCCTCTACTGGCCAGAGGAGAAGCTTAGATCCAAGTATTTTTGGAATTGAGGACTTCAGTTCCTGGAAGGACCGCTTCTGTCGTAATCACTCGAGCAAAATTATGTAGCAAGTACTTTTTCAAAGATAAGCTCTAGAATTTTATAAAGCTTAATTATTGTTACTCAATTAATTTAAAGAGAGAGCTCATTTTAGAAGACAAGGTTTTTCACAAGTAGGTTCTGATTTCTCCGTATGCATACATACGTAGCGATGCATTGTCTTAATTATCTTCATTGTTGAACATTTTGAGTCTTAATTTCCAGACACTTTGCATCCATATCATGTATCTGAGTTGGTAGATTATTTGGACGCTTATAACCTTTTTTAAAATATAGTAGTCTGAAAGTTGAATGTTCAAGCTAGGATTATTGTTTTTTTTTTAATTTGCTGAAAATCATTGGTGCATAGCAGGAATGAAATCCAGTGTGGTCCAACATAAAAAGAAGTTAAATAAGCATATATTAAACTAAATCATACTAGTTAAGTTGTCTAACTTCCGGATAAAGGGGTCTCAACATTTCTGCTCCAGAGGTGTAAAATCATAACATTAACTCAGCCATAACAAGCCTTGCTGGGATGAGTGTCAGTATGTAGAGATTTTTTTCAGCCGGGTATGCTTTTTTATTGTTTGTTTTATGCCAATACTTGAAACAACTTACAGTTGTGCACCTTTCAGATTATTATTCCATACCAAAAGAAAAAATTACTTCCTATTTTTCTAGAGCCCTTATTTCCTGAATAAAAATTGCAAATCCTTTTTCCCCCAAAGCTTTTGAAGATTAAATACAAAGAAATACCAAGTTGCTGTTTACTTTGGCTTTGTTAGGCTAGAACATATGTTAATGAAATATGTATGTTAGGCCAGGCCTGAAGTTGTTACAGTACTGGTTGTAAGTTGTTGATAAAGAGAAAATACTGATTCAGGAGAAAAAAAGAAGCCGAGGTTCAGGAGCGCAAAGTTATTAGGAAGATGCATTGGAATGTATCCACATGATAATCTGATCTAGTACTGATAATATTTATTTTTCTCTCTTTTCTATCCATTTTTTTTTTTTTGTAGCCACTATCGATGCAGATGGACAGGGATTTTGTCAAGGTGGATTTAGTATTGACTTTACAAAGGTATGGGATTATTTCTCAATTCCTATGAGTCAGCAGACAATTGCAAGTTAACGACAACCCTGATACAGACCACGTACAAGCACAGCTATTATGAAACTAAATGTAAAGTACCATTCCTGAGGGGGAAAAAGCCACAACAAAACACATCCTTGTAAATAAACAAAAATAACTTCAAACCACTCTGGTATTATAAAGCTGTTTCTCCCTACATCTTCACAGCAGCATGCTTTCATCTCCTGTAGGAATCACATCCTGAACAAATAACCTGCTTTTCCAGCCTCATGCCATAAACCTCTGCTGCAGTTAGTCCTCAAGTGAAGTAAACTGTAGTAGTCAGGTTTTTTGAGACACTTATTTTGAAGGAATCAGTGCATAGCTAGTGTTACTTCTTGAGGAAGAATAACTTACTGCTAAAGGGAACTGGTAAACGATGTTCTTGCGAATTATGTTTTTTTTTTTCTCGTCAGCTAGCAGAAGCAGACTTTTTCTTTGTTTGACACGTTTCTCCTACATTTATGTTTTCCCTGCCTTTTATACTTCCTTTTTCTTTTTTTAAAATTCACAATTACTTTTTAAATCCAAGCATGACAAAACTATGCACAAATCTGAGAACTAATTACAGGGCTTTTTATATATTGTACGGCTAAATTGTTTAGCGTGGCCTGGACACGTTAAGACCATGTGAGTCCTATTTGTGATGTGGCAATTTTGGGGGTTCTTCACATCTTATGATTGGGCCATATCCCTTCTCTCTTTGCCTGAGGACACTTGTTTTTCCTCCAGAGGAAACTGCAAAGTGCAGTATAGGACTGTAAGTGTTTGAGGTATTTTGCATCCACCCCTCAGGCTTACTGTGCGGACTATAGTCCCAGTTAAAACCAACCTTGGGCTCTAATCCAAACCCTAGCTGAGTGGGCAAGCCTGGGTATGAGGTATCTCCAAATCTCTGACCTAGATTTTTCTGAGGGGTGAATATGGTAGTTTTTAAGATTAAAACCTGAATAAGTGGCTTAATTATGCAGCGAAGCCTATGGCCCAATCCAGTACTTACGGACCAAATTCCCAGCACTGGGTTAACTAATGTGGTTAAAGTTTCATAAAATGGTTTGTGGATTGCAGTTGTACCAAGGAATAAGGAGTGGGGGAATTACGTCACAGCTTTTCTGAATTAGACTTTTCTAAAGACAAGTTACAGAAAGTGGCAGGGCCAGAAGATCAAACTACTTTTGTGTACTGACCCAAAACCATGTTATGTTTGCAAGTTTCTTCCTAATTGTATTTCTGTTGCCTTAGATTTATGCGGGTAGAAGGCTCTATTACAATAAAAGTAGAATTCTACCTAGAATTTTAAATGGATGAAGCAGAGAAGCAAGTCACTGAAGGCATATTGTTTGCTTATCTTAGCATTTTACGAGATGCATTTTTAATTAATCATGCCTTCAAAAAATAAAATGTGTTGGGGTCAGTGAAGCTACAGTGATATACATACATGGGATTACTTCCCATAAACATAGGACGTGTTCTCTTGTCGTTAGATATACTTAATGTGTTTTTTCTTTTTTCTTTCTTTTTTTTTTTTTTTTNCAAGGGAGACAGAGTGCTACTTGGAGGACCTGGAAGTTTTTACTGGCAAGGTGAGATATATCAGTTAAGTCGCAGAGAAGTTGACCTCTTTGATTTTTCTCTTTATCCTCTTAGTCATTTGTATCCACACTCCTCCAATCACTGTCAAAGTCTTCGTCGGTAAGAAAACTAACAGAAATAACTTTTCTTCATCCTTCAAAATATTTCCTGAATAATCAAGGCAACCACAGAGTAAAGCTGAAGTAGTAATTGTATAGATGGGTCTTTTGTCTTTGAAATAACTCTATGATCGTTTTAAAGGCATTTTCCCAGGAATGTGGAATTTGTTTCCACCGGCAGAATAAGTTTCCTTTAGGATATTTTGCTTGTTTTTTCGAAATCTACATGTTTTGTAATTTCCGACACAGGTGTGAAACATTTATTTTCAACGAGAAATGTATCCTGCAAAGAGAACTATCTTTATTTTCCTTTGATGGCAAAGATGTATTGCATTTATTTATATTGATCTGTTTGTGCCTTGGTGCAGGTTTTACCTCTAAATGCACTTCTTACACAGAACATTACCTATGTATTTTGCTAACGTGGGATTCAGTCAGTATTTGTTTGTGGGCTCATTCAGCCTTCAGCTATAGCTCTCTGTTCAAAAGATGGTGCTGCTACCATCAGGACATAGCTGCCAAACTCTGCTGCCTGTTTTTTAATGTAAATACTAACATTTATGAAAGATTTTCTGTATCACGGTGCCTTACGTGTAGGTGCAGCAGCACGGGAGGCTTGTTTCCAGCCCTATGTTTTAAATTCTGAACAAAATGGAATGATTAAAACTAAACTGCAGATACAGTATAATGTAGATTATATTTGTGTATTCATTTTATTGCTTTTTAGCAAAAGTGACATCTTGTCTGCCGAAAGAACCTTATTCTCTTCTACTGCTACCAAAAAAACATAAATCTCAGCTCTGATAATAGTGTACTTATAAAAACTAGGTTTTTCACCCCAAATTTTTATTCCGCATTCCGAGATGCTGGAGGAATAGTTTTCCCTGTACTTCATACATGTATGAATAAGTATGTGAAGTAAGTGCTCTTCTGGAAAAAAATTTTTTGTGATTCAAGATTCAATTTAAAGAAAAGAATGTAATGAAGTCACCACCTAGTGGCTAGTGAAGTGAAAACAGAGAACTCGGTAGTACACTATGCTCATCTTATTACCTTCTTGTCTGCCATGTTAAGCTCTCATGTTATGGTATTTAGATAAGGAGCGATGACCGAGTTCTACAATACCATAAGCATATGCTTACTGTTACCTCACTGAGCAGTCCCATTTAAGTCGTGGCTTACGTGTAGGAGCGGCTTCCGTTTTCAGCGAGATCTCTGTGTGCTTTGGATTGAATATGTGCATAAATTTTTGCTGAAATAGGATCCAAATTTTCACTGATATCCTTTCTAATGCTGCTGCTGTTGGCTGTTTTCTGGTCGGTATTGTGGAAGAGTTGTTGCTTTAGAAGGAAGCATTCTGTAAATGAGTCCTGTTGCTTATTGAATGAGTGCACACATATTCTATTTGTGGTTTTAAGCTGTTTTGTTTCTCTTTAGGCCAACTTATTTCTGATCGAGTGACAGAGATTGTGGCTAAATATGACTCCAAAGTCTACAGTACAAAGTATGACGACCAGTTAGCAACCAGACCTGCCAGTGCTGCTTTTGACGACAGCTACTTGGGTGCGTAGTTTGAAAAGGAGGAAAACCTAGCTGTACCTGAAAAACTCCCTTGCAATGTTCGTATTTAAATCTAAATCACGCTACTTTTAATTCAGTACTTGACAGATAACTAAAGAGCTACATACCTGAAAATGCAGTGATTTATGTATGACAAGTTTAGTTATCTTGCCATAGGCTTGATTCAAAAAGCGCGTGATGACAAAATAAATGGAAATATTTCCATTAATGTTTTGTGTTCTTTGATTGAGGCTGAATATGGGAATGGCCGAGGTATGATTCTTATGTGAGAAGTTAGTCATGTACTTTTTTTTTTTTAACAAAAGCAGCTATTTAGAAATAATCTACCAAAACAAAATAAAAATGTGAAAGAATCATGTTTGGGAAGAAAAATAATGAGGAGAGTCCCTTAGAGGAGTGGAAAATCATCATTTAGCTTCATATATGTCTAACTGGGTTCAGAAAAAAGCAAGGATAGACCAGGACAGTTCCCAGGATGATACTTCAAAATTTTAAATTTTAAATTTTCATCTTCTGATCTCAAATTCATGGATGCCAATGAACTACAGTCTACTGTTCATAGTCTAAACTACTTAGAGGCAATATTTGTTCCATTGCCTTTTAAGATGAAGGAAGAGGACTGTGCATAGAGACCTACGAAGAGTGTAAAGAGAAATGGAAAGGTTTAATAAGGTTTTTAAAGTGATTTACTAATTTTGTCTGTTGATCAGGTTATTCGGTGGCTGTTGGAGACTTCAATGGTGATGGCATAGAAGGTAAGACCCTTGCTTCGATAATAAAATCATGTTTATATGCTGGGCAGGTCTTTCAAATAAATGGTATAGAACAAACGATACAGTGCACAGGCAAATGCATAAAGCACTAGGAATGAGCTGCTCTGTTCAAGCAAAGTCATTGTGCTTTGGGACCTGAATGTTATCTGAGTATCTTGCTTTATATTTCAGATTTTGTATCTGGAGTCCCAAGGGCAGCAAGAACTCTGGGCATGGTAGGACATTTGAAACGTTAAACTTTACAATAAATAAAAAAGATGAATATTGTTGGTTTGCTGTAATGTGTATTTCCTCATGTGCAGGTGTCTATTTACAATGGGAAAAACATGTCTTCCATGTACAACTTCACTGGAGAGCAGGTATGTAGCTCTGTTCAGTGTGATGGGTGACTGGGAGGCTATTCCTATAGAAGGGTGACGTGTTGAGGCACTATTTAGGGTACTAGAACATATAAAGTCTGTGTGTTATTAGCTTACGTGCCAAAGAAAAATTTCATGAAGTCTGTAGGAATCCTAAAAATATATGTTCTGTGAGTTCCTGTTTTGTAGTACTACTTAGAAAAACAATCTTTTTTAAATTAAGGAAATGCTACCTATTTTGAGAATTGGGAAGGAGGACTGGATCATGAAAGGGGGAATGGGGAAGGTAATTGATCAGTTTACTTTCTAGCAGAGTCAGGAAGAGACAGGAAAATGAAAGGAGAAAGGAGACAAAAGATTTTGTGGTATATATTACTGTCTCCCGAACATCTTGTCCATACAGCTCTGTATAAACTTGTTTGTGTGTTTATATCGCTACAACTCTCAAGTTTGGTTTGAATTTTGTTTTCCAGATGGCTGCCTATTTTGGGTATTCGGTGGCTGCCACCGATATCAATGGAGACAAGTAAGTGCCCTTTTCTCCCCACTGCCACCCAACTTGTTTCTAGAAAGAAAATGAGAAGCTTTTATTAAAAAGTCTTTCCTGCAAAATAGATTTCTGCCTTCATTACTGGTTTAACATGTATCTGTGCAACATAATTTCTCACTAGCACTCAACATTTGTTTTAACAATTGTAGGGGTTTTTTTGTATTTATGGAAATAAATATACATGTATGTAGTCACATGCTTTAAATGCTTTTAATTCTCATATATTTGTGCTTACTTTGTCAATAAATGTTTGCCTTCGGTTGCAATTTAAAGATAGGTAACTTTCATCTTAATATTGACTTCAGTGCTGAGTTAGTTCTACTAACGAATGCTTAAGAGAATGCAACTGAATTTTCATGCTCTTACTGAAGAACCTAATCCTTCTTTGGTCCAGTTATACAGATCTGTTTATTGGAGCCCCTCTTTTTATGGATCGAGGTTCTGATGGGAAACTTCAGGAGGTCGGCCAAGTTTCCATTTGCCTTCAACGAGCCTCTGGAGGGTTTCAGATCACAAAGCTGAACGGGTTTGAGATATTTGCAAGATTCAGCAGTTCTATTGCACCTCTGGGGGATCTAGATCAGGATGGCTTCAATGGTAGGACATTATTTATCGATCGGTATTTTCAGCTCATAGATGAAATCTAGACAGCACCCTGAATGTGGATTCTGCACACAAACATTAGGCATTCTAACCATGACTGAATGCTGGACACTAAGGTCTAGACTCCTTTCGATGCTTGTATGCTACTCCCAAGAATGCTAACAGGAGTTACATGTATGCATCGAGCAGAGACTATACCATTTAAACTACAGCATGGATTACTTTAGCTGTTACGCTGATCAGTTTATTACTGTCTAAGTGATAAGTACAGTAGAAACTTCAACGAAGTATCTGACTCTCTGCTGTGACTTGTTAGGACATCTTCAATATAATTTTGCTGTTCTGATTGCTTAAAGTCAATTTTCCTCTTCAGAAACACAGTGATGACTGAAAAGAAGGATTTGTTTCAGAGAGCTGGTTAAAAATGTTCTGATAGAAGAGATTTTCCTGAGAAAAGTCTAGATTATTTTTTTATTTATTTTCAAAATGGAAGAAATGGTGAAAATATCCCATAATAACTACAGCCAACTGTACCAAGAGCTGAGTGTCTCGAGCAAGTATTTGGATGAGAAGTCTGCGTCTGATACAACTGAAGCTGTGAACTCTCAAAGCCGCTGCCAGTACTTCTTGTTACTTTCCTTTAGGAATGGAGAGCAATGAAACAGACAAGAATCATATAGTTTTGGGACCGAGACTTCCAGGAATCCTAGGGACAACACTTTGTTTTGCAAGTTATGCTCCAGTGTTTCCTAAAGAGTGATAGGAATTTGAGTTCCACGATAAATGCTCATTTTTGTTTTTCTCATTCTGCTTGCAAACTAAGTATTTTCTGAAAAATCAAAAATTATAATAGGGTAATCTTTCAAATTCCTAGGGAGCTCTAATTTATTTTTTTTAATTAAAACATTGGCATTTTCTCTAATCTTCAGCTTTCTTTAATTATCTTGGAAATATCTCGTTCTATATCTAAAATAGTTGAATTTTAAAACCCTGTAAGCGATGTGGCAAGCAATATAATTTGTTCCAGCAACTCATCCATTAAGTGATATTAAGTGTATAAGTGATTTATCCATTAATGGATAAAACTTGCTTTTTAGGCCAACTATAAGTCTGTTAACTTCAGAGTCTCTTTTTGTAATGTGCCAGTTTGAACATGATGTATAATTTGGAGCTCAAAATATTTTATGCCGTTGGTTTTGATGAGGTTAATGTTTAGATTTTAATTGCTAATAGTATACAGAATGAGCATGAAGATGCAATACCAATACAACTATTTACAGAAGACTTTGGAAAGGTTACAGCTGATAGCCAAAAATCCGGTCACTCGATAAGATTATCCAAACAATGTTTTGATTCCATCATATTTCAGTCTGAAATACACTGTAGGTGAGAAAATCATAGCTAAAAGCTGCCTCTTTGTGATTACTTTGCCATTATTTAGTATGGTTTTTTTAGTCTTTTTTTTCCCCTGCTCTGTTTCATTTTGGGAGTGTTAATTAAAATGCTTTCCATCGCAGTATGGTGCAAGATTGGAATTTCTACTGTTTTCATAAAGTTTGTAAGGATGAGTCAAAAATACAAAATGGTAAACTTTTGAGTCCTTGTTCTTTTCATGAAACTTTCTCAAATTTAAGGAAAGAGGAGGGAATAATGTAATTGCTCTGTACGGTGTTTAATATTTAAACATTTTCATGTTTGGTCTTTGAACCAACTACAGAAATGGTGAATTTAGATCACATGTATACTTCTAAAGCTGTCCTTACAGATAGTCCAATTAGCATTTTGTTTATTACTGTTTATTAGTCATTGATAATGAGTACTCTCAAATTTATTAAGCTTTAAGAGATAGCGTAATTGCACTAACTGAAAGTTCTCCGTAGAACATATTGCCAAGCCATGATCAGTATAGACTGGAATTTGATATTTACCATTGTTTTAGGCTGATTTAAATTTTCCAGAGTTGTTAAAATGTCACACCCTTTGGAGGAACATGAGTGTGTTAATGAAATGGGCAGATAGTCCCACTTGCTTTTCTGATTTAGTGCCAGCAGTGACTAATTCTGGGTGTTTAATAGTCTCAAAAGCATCTCAAATCCATATTATTTGGCTTTAAGTCAGTTACTGAAGTGCAGAAGTGTTTGCAGAACAATTCCTTTCCCTCCTCCCCCTCCCCCTGCAAGTCTATGATGTATGTTCTTGTTAAACATTTATACTTTCTAGAAAATCCAACATCCAATTAAAAAGAAAAAAAAGTTGTGGATCAATTTAAACGCCAGTTGCGTTTCTCCCCAACTGACACGCATTGGAACTGTAATAGCAGAAATTATTGATCAATGTAAGCACAATTGTGTTCTCCTAGTCTGTCTCTGGAGATGCTGACGATTGTTCTTTTGGTTTACAGATATTGCAGTTGCTGCACCGTATGGTGGAGAGGACAAGAGAGGACTTGTCTATATCTACAATGGAAGAGCAAATGGTTTGAATGCAGTCCCATCTCAAATTCTTGAAGGCCAGTGGGCCGCTCGCACTATGCCACCCAGCTTTGGGTACTCGCTGAAAGGAGCCACAGATGTGGACAAAAATGGATATCCAGGTCCTTTGCTCTGAGTGTCACTTTAGAATAACTTAATGGTAGCCCCACCTGTGACTCACAGCATATTTTAAAAAATAAATTATAATGCGTAATATTTCTTCTTTCTTCCTAGACTTGATTGTTGGAGCCTTTGGTGTCGATACAGCTGTTTTGTACAGGTAAGGATCCCTCTGTGCTTTTACATAAGCGTGAGCAGAATGAAAGCTCAGTGGCATTCTTGAGTTACAAAGGAAAGCAGGATCAGGGAAGTCTGAAATTCTGCCACTCCACCTTCCAAACTGCAGGAGGTAAAAAAAGGTTACACGGCTGTTTTCCCTGAGTAAATCTACAGTCAGCTATCTATTATTTATCTTTCTCAATAATCTATACTTAAAATATAAATAAGTTGTCTTCAAGGCTTTCTGAGTGACAGTTTTCTGGATTCTGACACGTACAGGGTGCTGCTAGCTATTGGACTGCAATCCTGACATTCTCATCCAAACTTGCTCGTTTTGGGAAAATACCATATTTGTCTGTGCTAGAAATAGATAGGATGTCCTCTTAACACAATTGTCCGTGTTCTGACTCTGATGGTAATGAAAGGGCACAGAAAAGCTTCCTGCGTTTCCCTAATCTACTGAATGACTATTTGTTGTTCTTACAGTTTCACTAAACGTTGTCCAAGTGTGTATGTGTATATGTCACAGTTTGATGGGGAGAGTATTGTCTGACATGGTGTTGAATGCTGTTCAAGAGGATGTTTTCTTTGCAGGGCTAGACCAGTTATTAGAGTAAATGCTGCCCTAGAAGTTAATCCAACCATCCTAAACCCAGAAAACAAAGCCTGTTCGCTGGCAGATGTGAAAGTTTCTTGGTAAGCTGGGTATCTTTGTTTTCCTTTGAGGGGAGGGACCTTTCTGATTTTTATTTATTTACTTTACTTTTATTTTTTGAAAGGATTCAGCTAGTCAGCTAATTAAAAAAAGGCAATCAAACACAGATATTTTTTTTCTGAAAGAACAGACAGTACAAAATAAGAACTCTTTGACAACAGTGGGGGGACCAACATTGTCTTCAGCAGATGCTAGTCTGACTCCTAAATTACATGCTATCTGCAGAGATCGCCAGTTGTCTGTGTTGAGTAGAGTAAGATCTTCCCAAGATGGTAACGGATCACACGGCTTTTGCAGTGGTTTTACCCATTAACTAACTTACTTGGTTAAAAATAGAGCAGGCTTATGGACAACACTTGGGAAATGATCTGCTCTGCAAACTGGTTTTGGTTCTTGTTCCTGGACTATTATCCAAACCCACTTTTCCTTTCTAGCGCTAACTTCCTTTTCAACTCAGCATGCCAGTTCCTTCTAGCTTTAAAAATAAATGAGCCACATTTGATTTCAGGAATACACACTCCGCTTCACAGGTAACTATTCCTACATGAGTCAAGACTCCAAAGCTTTGCGTTATAGTTTCTCTCCCATCAGTAGAAAATAGCTTTTGGGAGTGAGCTAGAGTCTCAAAAGAGAATGCCTTTAAACTGAGAAAAACAGTAAAGAATTTTAGAAGAAAATGAGAGAAAAAGTGTGTGAAATTAATCTTTCCTTTTCCTCCAAAACAGCTTCAAAGTGAAGTTCTGCTTAAAAGCGGATGGCAAAGGAAAGCTCCCTAATTCCCTCAGTAAGTTCTGCTGGTTTAAAAACTTTAAAGTCTTTTTCATATTGTTTGCAGACATGAGCATCGGTCATCGTTCTTTTTCGTTATTGAAACAGTTGTCTACCCTTTACAGCACAATCCTACCAGTTCAGTAACCATATACATCTATATGACTGTCTTAAGCTGTTTTTTTTCTGAAATGGTGTTGAAGTCAGTGGGATTTGAGCATACTTGGGACTCGAGGCTTACATTTAACCTCTTGGTGGAACTAGTCTTGGAAAGTCTTTTGTATTTTACAGAACTGAGATCAACTCTCATTGAAGGGAGTTTTAGACAAGAATATTCAAGTATGTGCCTTGTTAGGCCTGAAAAATATAGGCAAGCCACAAGGGGCTTCTCACATTTCTGTTGAGATCATTACCTTTTGATGGATGTCACTGGTTTTTGCATCAGATTCTCTAGATCAGAATCAGGAAAAGATTGTTTCAAACAGGTTTTTAAGTTGTCTTTAAGATTTTGTAGTGTGGCAGACGGCCTGCTGCAGTCAGATTTTGTCTACTGATTATAAAAGCTTTTCCTTATTTTCTGTATGGCACGTACAGAGGTGGCATGATCTGGGAAGATTCATATAAATAGCTGTTACATATTTTAAATTTCATTATTTATATCAAATATGTGAAGTAATTAGATCAGCAATACAGTTAAATAACTATGTGCAAGATTGCTTTAACATTTTTGGGGAGGGGAAATTGACTTTTGTTGTTGCAGTTCTATAGCAATTATAAATGTATCGGCGCTCTTGTATGCTTCCAGTTTTTAAGGAAAAAGCAGAGTCTAATTTAGGACAACAGCAGTGCTTGTTAGTTACTGTATTGAGAACCAATAACAGATTTTATATTGAAAGAACTGGAAGTTTTGAAAGTTCCAAGTACTAGGTTTTCATTGTAGCTGAAATCAGCTTTTAGCTCAGTTTCTGATGGGAATCTGCACTGGGTTTGTTTGAATGTAATATCCCTAACCTAAATGCTTTGGATTGGACAGATTTCCAGGTGGAGCTGCTGTTGGATAAACTTAAGCAGAAAGGAGCTATAAGGAGAGCTCTCTTTCTCCACAGCAAACAGCCTAGCCACTCGAAGAACATGACTATTACAAAGGGGGGCAAAATGAATTGTGAAGAACTTGATGCCTTTTTGAGGGTAAGTAGCCATTTGTGGTTTAGGCGAATAATTTTTGGTGTGTTGTCTGTTACTAGTTTCTTGTGTTAAGTGTTTAAAAAAAAAAAAAAAAAAAAAATGCTAGANATGCCCAATGGATAGACCTAAAATTACTAAAACCGTATGTCTGTCCTGGGTTATCACTTCTGTCAGAGGATGAACGACGGATATTATTGTGATGAAGGACCTGGTCACTAAATGGATCGGAAATTCAATTCTGAACTTTGTTATGGACTTCTTGGACAAGTCGTCTAGGCACAAAATTAGTTATAATTTCCAAGGAACATGAAAGTCACTAAGCAGAGGTTGTGCTTCTACTTTGGAGGTAAAAGAACAAAGAAAAATAGGGATCTGCAACTAAAAAGTGAAGATCAGCAAATAACAGAGGAGACAGAAGGCTGAAATATTAAGTTTGCATTTTCTGTCTTTTGTTTTAGTCCCCATTAATGTGAACAGATGCTAACATAATTAAAAAGTATAACCCAGTAGAAGACACACTGCCTGAAATAAGGAAAGACGTGTGAAAGTGTAGCTATGTAAGTTAGATGTAGCTCAGATTTATCTCTGAATACTTATAAATCAAAGATAAACAATAATTACTCCCCTCTCTGAAAAACACCCCAATAAAAATGCTAGTAATTGTTAAGGACACATGGAGGATAGATAATACCTTTCTTTGACTGGCCTTGTAAGCAGGATATATATGGAAATAGACATCCCAGATTTTGGTGCTCGTAAAGCTTTAACACTTTTCCACCTGACATTCTCATAAAGTAATGAAAAATGACCTATATGAAATTATGTTAAATTGGATGCAAAACCAGTTGAAAACTCTAAGAAAAAGAGTTACCAGTAGGTTTCTGCCCATAGAAGGATAGCTTCTGAAGTAAGATCCTGCAATGAGCTGTTCTAGGTTCAGTAATTCTCATTATTCTCAGAAGCAGAATAATGAAGCAGAGTTTACACTCAAAAGCTGTGGTCAACATAAAGCTAAGAGATGGTTTGTAAGTACTCTGAAAGGCAGGATCAACGTTTGATGACCAGAAAGATTTGAAATGAACAATATGCAAGCCAGCTAATCCAAGTGCAAAGTAATAATTTCAGGAAGGAAAAATCGCAAGTCCAAAGGTGAATACCTTTGAGGGGTCATAGAAGTGTACTGAACTTTTTCTGACAGGAAAGAATGGAATTGTATAGCCCTTTAGACTCCTCGCTCTTGTAGATCTATGACTTAATACTTCTGTATGCTCCAGTTTTCCATTTGTAAAACAGGCGTGTTACTGCTAAAATTGTCCATCTTCAAAGTTTACACTGCAGGTTTTCTGACAAGAGATTTCCTAAATTGAAAAGAGCTCTGAAGTTTTAATGTTTTGGCTTCCTCACTCCTACTCCAACATGAACAATAAATAAAAATACAGCTCAGTATTGCTCTTGGGATGACTGTTTGTTGCCTATAGAGACTTTTGAAGAATATTTTCTTTTGTTGCTCTTTTCTTCATGTTTTAATTGTAATTCGAATCTTTGGTTTCCTCAGGATGAATCTGAATTTAGAGACAAACTAACTCCCATTACTATTTTTATGGAATATCGTCTGGATTACAGAACAGCTGCGGATGCAACAGGGTTGCACCCTATCCTCAACCAGTTCACTCCTGCTAATATGAGCAGACAGGTATACTTCTTGCACAATCTGTGATGAGAGAACCCAGAACATATTTTCAGCTTTCAATTCTTACTCAATTCTTAAGTTCATCTTAACGCCTCTGAAAAATTAAGATACCAAAATATACATCTAGGCTTTAGTCTTTGAATTATGGAAATAATGATGGCTACTGTATGCTTGTCTTCTCTTTTTTTCCTTCTCTCTGTGTCAAATTTCTTTTTTGACACATTATTCCTTAGTGCTGGACTTCCTTTTCCCGTGTACTAATTAAGAGTTTTCTGGAGAAAAGCAGTTAGAGTAGTATTGAAAGTGTTAATCTTGAAGGACTGGAGTGTTTCATCCATTGCTCCTACTATGCTCCTCTCTGTATTTTATGTTTATCCTTATAGTTCTTTTAAGGTAATAAACATAACTTTTCTGCCCTTAGTACAAATTTTTACACGTGTTTGTAAAGAGGATGTTGGAGATGCAACTCAAGATGAACAGATTATTCGAAGAATGGAAAGAGGGTTAAGATTTTTGGACATCAGTCCTAGAATTGCAGTGTGGCAGGATTAGGCACAGTGCCCCCCATATATAAAAACTCATTTATTCTGTTCTGAGACTAACGAAATGAAGATATCTCATAGCCAGCTATTTAGTAATTTTTTTATTTCATGGTGAAACAGTATTATTGGAAATGTATGTTAGAGCAGATGCAGGAATTACTAAAACAATATGCATTTGATTTTTGCATAGGCACATATTCTGCTGGATTGTGGTGATGATAATATCTGCAAACCAAAGCTGGAGGTTTCAGTAGAAAGGTAAATATGTGAGAAAAATACATCGGGGAAAAGTAACTGCCCTACTTGAATTCTAAACTTCAAGCGCTTGTAATGCTTCTGGTAAAAGGATGTATTGAAATAAGTAAGACTCCTCAATGTATACAATCTAAACTCATGCTTATTTTTTTAAGGAAAACCCATTTTCTGCTTTGCAACCTCATGTCTTTAGCATGTAATACACGGAGAGCACATACCACCCCCCACCACCCCAGCCCCTGCTATAAGTACACAGTACTTATTTGTATATTTGCTAAGCTGCATATGCACAGCAAGCATAAACCAGTGTTAGCTGCAATTGTACTACTGTTCTGTTATTTAATACTAGATAGACACATGAAGATGTGAACAGGCATGATTTTATCCAGCAAGGGGTAGGCAAGGGCTCTGTTGTCACATGCACGGAAAAATCTGTTGGCATTGGTAATATCTCCTATTAAGCCTGGAAAAAAGAAACAAGTTTTAACTCATCGTTCTTTCATGAGTCCGGGCTTTTTGTGCTTTGTGTGCCCAAAAAGCCATTCGTACTGTATGATCTCTACTCATAAATGTTGTCTGTTTTTTATGCCCTTAGCGCAGAGCTATACCGTATGCACGTGTATGTAGGTAGTACAGCTCACGAGCATACTCATTCCTGCAAATGCTTCAGGAACATTTTACATCAGGGTAGGTACGGCTACAACGGTTTCGTTGTAGCTGGTGAAATGAAAATACATTGTTTGGAAAGATACTATTTTTGTATCTGGAACAAATGTATTGCAGAGGTCTTGGCTGTATTCTGTAGTTGAGCTTTCCATCAAGTTTTGCTTTAAATGTACGCTTGTCCCTCTGCTAAGTAGGCATGTAATTCAAAATGTACACAGTGATCTAGCTGTTCATATGCGTTAGTTCTTTGTTAAAAAAGGTTTCAGTGGTTTTGTGGTTTATTGTAAATTTTATAAAAAATTTTCTTACAAACCAGCGTGTAATATTTGCTCCATTTTTGTGATTGTGGACACGTTTCTGTTTTAAACATAGTGTAGAGCTCTCCTGATACTCCTGAAGCATAGGTACTGCCTCTAGATTTCTCTGATGTCTTTGTGCGATTTCAATGTCTCTATAAGTTCAGTCCGTTCAATACACTTTAAAACCTGAATGCAGAGCTCATTTTTACACTTGTTTTTTGTAGTGATCAGAAGCAGATCTATATTGGTGATGACAATCCCTTGACACTAATTGTCAGTGCTCAGAATCAAGGGGAAGGAGCCTATGAAGCAGAACTCTTTGTCATCGTTCCGCCCCAAGCAGATTTCATTGGTGTCGTTCGTAACAACGAGGTAGAATTCCAACTATCTTTCTCCTTTGGGTAGTCATGTTTCAGGCGCTGCTATGGAAGTCTGCGGGAGAGGGTCTGTCAGTGGTGTTTTTTACGCTTCGATCTTAAAGCAAAGCACCGCAGATATGACAAGGTTCTTCCAAGCCCCGAGGCTATATAACACCTGGCTGAATGGTTCCAGTTTAAGAGCCTACCGCTAGCAACAAAGGAGAATCATCTGTGTGATGGAGCTTGACGCACAGAGTTTATCTGCTACAGGTCTTTATTTGAATGGTGCCCTTGTTAATTAATTTAAATTTAGACTTAGCATGTCATGTGCTAGGTAAAGAGCTTGGGCGCCTATGAGGCAAAAAGTGATGTTGGGTACTACTATTCTCTTCCACCTAAGTATGTAGAAAGTCTTGGGTGTCAGCTATCCTGACTACACAGAATATTAAAATTTATTTCCTGACTTTCCCCTGTTGTATTATAAAATGTCTGTATGACTGTTGTTTCTTGGAAGACACATGATTATAGTCCAAATTTTGTTTTAGCCCATTATAGCTATTTATAAGTAATATACTTTCAGATTTTATTCATCCGTGTTTTCATTCAGTATAATCTGTGATCAATCAATATATCTGAAAGTTGCAGAATGTTAAGGGGAAAACTATGTTCCCCTGTAGCAAAGGATTCCAACTTTGATACCACATCCTTCATAAATGTTGGATCATGCCTCGGTTTGGTTCTCCAGTTTGCCTCTGCTACTCTAGAGCTTTGTGATGTGGCTTTATCCAAAATCTGATAGCTCATCTAAGACCTTTTTTAGAGTAAGCTACTAAGTATTCATGTTATTTTGCCTTCCACTCTTTATTTTCCTATGGAGAGTTTTAACCCTTGCCTGATTGCCAAAGCTTCTTCACATACGTTTTAAAGAATCACGTGGAGAAACGCTTTAGGTCACAAAAATCATCAGTGCTACGCAATATAAAAGCATTGAATTTCTCTTTTTATAATCTTGGAAGGAGCTTCTATCTCATACCAGAAATATTTTTCTCCATGGAGACTTTCATATTCAGATTTTATTTAATTTTAGTGCTTGATTGTGTTAGGTTTGAGAAATTATATTAAAATTAATAGCGCAGCATATCTAGAGTTTTTGTCCAGACTTTCATACAAGTGTCCAGATGTAAAGAATGACATTCCTTAATATTTCTTTCTGGTTTATTGCAGGCTTTAGCCAGACTGTCATGTGCATTTAAAACAGAGAATCAAACTCGCATGGTAGTTTGTGACCTGGGAAATCCTATGAAAGCAGGAACTAAGGTAAGGTTTGGTCCAACAGGTGTCTGGTAGCTCAAACGGGAGTGCAGTTGGCATTTTTCTTAATCACATTAGTGTTTGGGCAGGATGTTTACTCACAGGAATTTAAGATTAAAGCTAGCTGACATTTAGCGCCCCGCATGTTTGGTTAGTTCAGTGGTAATGGGTTTCAACTTTTCTGCTGAATTAAAGGCTGAAAGGAGTGTTCATGAGTTTTATGATGCAACTTGAAAGGAGTAGTTCATTAACCAGTGGAATTAAGGAACTCTGGTCCCTCATGAGTTTGTCTTTAGATTTGTCTGATACGTAATTTTTAGTATAAAATAAAGAGTTAGCTCACAGCACGCCTTTCTCTTAGTGGAGACCTAATAGTCCTTCTCTCTTCTGCCTAGTTTTGTGAGGTTTGAGAGAGAGTTTTGTCTAGTTGAGACTTCTGCACTTCCACCAAACGTACCTGAAATTGGAAGAATCAAAAAACTGTTAGTGGGGCTTGGCAGCTACTGAGATGGTATGACATAGTAAGTCTTATTTTCTGAGGAAATAAAGTGAAAAGTCAGTCACAATTGACTTTGGTGCTTTTCTTGGGAACTGAATTTAGAACAATTAAAGTGTGCTCTGTTCTACGGTACTTTTTGCAACACGTAGGGATGCTGTTATGTGTAAAAATGGCTGAAGCAAGGGAGTGAGCGTGATGTAAATCTTGCATTCCTATTTTGTGGCAGTGATGCTTTGGCTGAAATCTAGAGAGATTTCTAGTCTTGGTGAACCGGACAAGTTTTATTTGCCAATTCTCTGTATGTGTTCTCTTTATGACCATGTGCCTCAAGCAATTTTGTTGTAGTATAATAGTATTAGGAAGCTTTTATCATGTATTTTATTGTGCTTCCACTGAACCACAGTGATTATTTTTTTTTCCTAAAGCTATTAGCTGGCCTGCGTTTCAGTGTGCACCAGCAGTCTGAAATGGATACCTCTGTGAAGTTTGACTTGCAAATCCGAAGGTACGGAAATCTATGAGCATGCACCTCACCTGGTAGATAACGTGCTAAGTAAATAGAGTGTTAGTTTCACTCTGAACTAATTAGTTCAGTTAGTTTCACTCTGAACTAATTTTCTGGTCTTTCCCCCGTAATTGTTTTAAGAATAAACACAACTTTTTAATGAATTATGTTTTCCAAAATAGGGGAAAAAATGTAAGAAAGCACAGTTTTATGTTTGACTGCAGTTTCTTTTGCTTACAGCTTTTAGACAGGCCGTGGCACAAGTGAAATACTAATAGTGAGGAACAAAACCATTTAAAGCGTTTCAAGAAAAACTTTGTACTTTTGTACCGGAGTGCTGTTATGATCTCCTGACATTAGTGTGGTGCCACAGAATGAATGACTTGTGTCTTTGGGTTTCTAGCCCTGTTTTAAAACTCATGTTTGAACTCCTTCTGATGTAAAGCCAGAATTTCAAATTTTATGTATTTTGCGGTTGGGGTATAAGTGTTTCAGAAAAGGCAATGCATGTGGTGGTCTGAACAGAAGCAATATGCAGTGAACCGGTTTAAGTGTTGTACAGTAGCCAGCATTAAAGAGAGGCTAAAAATTAAATGGAACAAAACAGTAGTATTCCTGTTAATAAGCGCAGCACTTTCATATAAATATGATCAATAAATATGAATTTATACCTATTGGAGATGATATTTAAGATTTGGAGATGTGACCAGTAGGAATATCTTTATCCAGTACAGTTTTATGTTGCTTAATGGGCAGTATAAGACAGCTGCATTTTTTCCCCATGGTGGACCAAAAGCTGCTTTTTTTCCATCTGAGGGCTTCATTTTTTTTAATGTAGTGAATAAATTATTCACATCCATGTATGCATTTTTCATCTACAAGAGTTAAATAAGTTAAACCTGCCAGTCCATTTTCATGATACAATGGTTTGCCATACTGATCAAAGGCCTTGGCAGCATTAATACCTCTTTGATCTCACACTTCTGGCTGTTCAATTTTTTTCCCTCTTCTCCATCAGCTAGTAAGCTGTGCCAGTGGCATGCGACTCCAGTTCTTCTTTGCAGAAAGTGATCTTCTCTGGGGTGTCTGTTGTCTTCTTTTAAGCTAACAGTGGTCACTAACTACCTTTCACTGGGAGAAAAAACAGTCAGTGAGGTTGTTTAAGTCATACTTCTCTTCTGATAAAGGAAATTCCTGTAACATTTTACAGCTTTTATGGAAGGAAGTTCCTTCCGTGACTTCTGAATGCAAGAACAATGATGCAATTGAACATGGTAATGACAGTTTATAGTGACAGGCATTATCGAAGTATTATCTTGAAGAGGTTTTAAAGATCACACTAGTTCTCTTAAACTCACAAAGCTAGATTTCCAAAGCTGGCACAATTCATGGCAGAACAACTCCAGTCTCTGAAAAGATGAGTTATTTACAGGTCAGAAAGAAAACACTGTTGCATGTATCTTTTGATTACAGCAGCAGTGAAGAATAATTAGAGGATTTAAGAAGATCTTTCTAAAGGAAATTGGTTAGGTAGACAGAATAATCAGATCTGTTGAAGGAGATCAGGATTCTGTTCCTAGCTCCGCTTTGAGGGGTCTAGGAGTGCTCTTTGTATTTCTTTCTCTCTCTTTACAAAGAAAGGCCAAAGAAATGTTATGTATGAATGACTCTACATGCCTTAATATTTGTCATCTCTTGGTGTATCTGAAGTGTAGGAATCAGATGTTAACTGCATTCATTGACTGGTTTAAACATTGTGAAAAGAGGTAGGCAACAGTAGCCCTAGCATACTGTTCTGCCTTGGGACTAGTTTGAGGCCAGCAAGTCCCTGAGCAAAACAGGTATCTTAAAGTGGAACTTAAGGCTCTGCTTAGCTATACAGTTCATGTTATCCCACCATGCTGGCACTTGAATTTTCTTACATCCAGCAGCTAAGGAACAGAGTCAGCATTAGTGTTGTGTCCTTTATCGACTTCTCCCTGCTGAAGGACCTCCAAACTATGCTGTGGGTGGGACTGGCATGCATTTTGGTGAGAACTTGCTGGAATGTGCTCCTTGGTTTTCAGTAAATCTGCTTTCCTACAGCGGCTCAGGAGTCATGTTATGATGTTACATACAATTATTTTAAGTGTGGTTTGGTGTGTTGGTTTTTTTTTTAAAATAGTTATCTTATTTCATTTAAGAAATTAACTTTTATTTTCTCTGCAGTTCCAACCTGTATGACAATCTAAGTCCAGTAGCGTTCTATCAGGCTGACCTTGCCATTTCAGCAGCTGTTGAAATTAGAGGGTAAGCATTGATGCTATTTTAATAAGTGTCTTTCTCAAATGAGCTTTGCATGTTTGCTTCTTTAGAATTCCACAAACTTTCTTTCTGGTCTGCTTAAGTTTTCAGGAAGCCTTAGGGAATTTCTAATCATAAAGAAAATATCACAGAATCACAGAATGGTCAGGGTTGGAAGGGACC
>RSEF01000007.1:2213186-2231347 GCA_003993805.1 Himantopus leucocephalus | reverse complement strand
GGGAACACCACTTGTTACTGACCTCCAACTAGACTCTGCACCAAATATGGTTCTCTCTAGCCACCCCTTGGACTTTCTGATCTTAAATAATTCTGAATAATTACAAAATGAATTCCAAAAAAGGAATGTTGTGCCTCTATTACTAGAGGTTTTTTAGGGCGGGGGAGAAAGCCCCTCATTTTTGCAGGTGCATGCATTTTTCCAGATCACTTTCCGTGTCCACAAACTGGCTGGGTTTTCATCTGAAAACCCCTGAAACCTTTTCTAAAACCAAAGTTGAAAATCCTGTTATCCTGAAGATAAGTTTGTAATGTCCTCACCTTCTTCAGTCTTAAGCATAGTATTAATATTGTAGTGACTCCATTACCTCCATTACTTCTGCTTACCAGAAATCTATTCTTCAAACCTAAAAGCTATACAATCCATTTGCTTAGCCAGCTAACTCAGATTCCTGAGTCACTATTTTTTAAATTTCTACTACATTCATTAATGTGATCTAATTTTGTTAATATTTGAGAGGTGGGGGGATGGCACAACTGAAAAGCATTATTGCTGGCTTCGCTGTTTTCAGTGCACGCTGAATTATTCTTATGACTGTACTGATAAGTCTCTACATCACCAATATTTCTCATTATCGAAATATTTCACACTTTGTGTTTTTTTGGATGACCTGTATTTATTAATGGTTTAATAGGTGTTGTAGGATGAATCAAAAGTTTAGGACAGGAAAAAAATGTTTCTAAATGCAAGGTTCATCTTTTCATGTAGAGAAGAAAACGGAACATTTAATATACGAGCTACTCAACCTCTGTTCTTTCTGGTTTTACATACAGAAGATGAAGAAATGGGAGATTGTATTTGAAGTGTGTTGATTTTTTTGAGATGTTCTAGAGAATTGCATTTATGGTTTCATACTTTATAATAACGACTTGTTTGCTCCACTGTTTAGTGTGTCATCTCCTGATCACATATTCCTTCCTATTGCAAATTGGCAGCCGAAGGAGAATCCAGAAACAGAAGATGATATTGGGCCTCTAGTTCAGCATATCTATGAGGTATGCAATTACTGCTCAATTCAATTACACGGTTCTGTGATAAATGAAAAGAAAGAAATCTTCTGATGTAGCTTTTCTCTGGAGTAAATGATAATTTTTTTCTTCATTTTCTTCCTGAATGGGAACAAAGATATGGGTTTTTTTTTAATGCTGGGTCAATAATTGGTATCTGCAAGAAGGGCTGGAATTCTTGCAGTTAGTGTGACAGGAGTGGCCAAATAGAAGAAGCTGATTTTTTTACATCATTACACATACTTTATTTTCTAGCCCTTTGAAATGTAGATAAAACGTTTGAAGTAACTTGAACTCAGAAAATGACTCATGGCTGTAAATTATTCAGTATCCTCATTTGTATTCCACCTGTTCTGAATCATTATTATAAAGTCTTTTACTTTGAAAAATTTTTAAGCATTTAAAATTTCCTTAAAAGAATGATCACAGCTTTAATCTAGATTGTTTAATTAAACAAAACTTACTGAGAGAGCTGTGTGAATAAGAATAGTTAACAGTTGTTCTGGAACTTGAGAGACCACTTATCTAAAGAAACTTCTGGGTGTATGTACCTGTGTTCAGAGTATCTTGGCTGAGACACATGCAGTGGCTGTTATTCATGCAATACACTACAAAAAACATACAATTTTTCAAGGGCGAAAAAAAAAATCTATGTTTCTTCAAGGCAAAAAGCCTAATGCTATACAGCTTTTCTTCAAAGTAATTTTTATCAAATTACAGAAGTAATTATAAATTTTGCCTGTCGGGGGACTGCAGTTCAGCTACCATTTTTAGGTAAAGTCATTGATGCTGTTGCCATAAGTGGTTAGAGGTAGGGGTAGGGGCAATATCATTTATAGTTCAAATATAAAATAACAACTATATGCACATTAACAAAGAAGGCGGCATTTTTTTTTTTTTTATATCTGTTAACTTTATTTTCATAATCAGCTGAGAAACAACGGTCCAAGTGCATTCAGCAAGGTGATGATGACACTGCAGTGGCCTTACAAATATAAAAACTACACACTGTTGTATATTGTTCAGTATGAAATTGATGGTCCTATGAACTGCACTTCTGATATGGAAATCAATCCATTGAAAATTAAGGTAAGCAGGACTTTTCTTTTTGCTTGAGTGGAATGAAGTATGTTTGTTCGTTTTGGAAACACATTCAAAATACCCAAATCCATGAGAATATCTACCACTGTCTGAGTTAAGCTTCCATCTGTTGCTGAGGAACAAGACTGCGCTGTTTGATAGTACTTGTCAATGTATATAGCAGGTGAAATCAAAGGTAGACAATAGATTGTCAATCCAAAGATAAATCTGTCTCGTTTCTTTCTTTTTTCTTGAAGACTGTACTGTCTAAGTCCAAAGCAATGGAATTATATTGAACATGGTTGTGAACAAAAACATTCCAGATGCTTCTGGGTTGTTTAAATTTTCTGGGTTTTATTTCTTGGAAGAAAATGGCACTATTTTTTCTATTACTAGCTTATTTAGGTCCTCATCCAAATGCCACAGAGGTCAATAAGGGTGTTTCGGTGGGGCTTAAAAGTGTGCTATCACTGCCAGCAAAACATGCAGTTTGCAGAGCACAGATCAGAAGAAACTTCTTTTTCTAAGTTGGACTAGACAAAGAAACACCAGATACAAACCAGCAAGTTTGATTGAGAGCAGAGAGCTGTATTCTAAGACAATTTAGAACAAGTAGTAAAAATCAGTATATTAGTTCTAGAAGAATTTAAGCAAATGTATGTATAGAAAGTCTAAGGGAAGATATTCCACATACAGAACAACAAATAATAGTCATGTATCTTTGATAATCAAAAAGCAACTTTCGTGAACATATAAATACAATTTTCCTGTGCTTTTACTATACCATTTGTAACAATATATTTTTACAAGTCTCTTGTAAGTTTTCTCATATAATTTCTTCTGTAGAAGAAAAGTAGCATGGCTCTGCCTAGTTCCATGTGTAAACTTGCAATTTTACATTGGAAGTTTCTAAGGGATTACTGAAATAATTTATTAAACCTACTGCATACTTTTTCAAGCCCCTCCTAAAAAAAGGTTTTCTGTATGTCTGGACATGTGTACAGATGTACAGTGGTACATGGTACATCAGTACCATAATAGTACTGTTTTTTTCAGAGCTAAAAACTGAAATATTGAGGAAAAATCTTTAATAAAAGATTGCAAAATTGAGTTATTTATTGCAGTCTAAGAGTATTATTTTTTTTCTATACATGGAAAATTTTGAGTTGAATAAAAATTATGATATTCAAGTCTCTGTTAGATCTTGGTAGAAATTTGCATCAGTGATCTAGAAAAGGCAGGAGTAACCTCTTAGTTACAGCTGTAGATAAAGCCAAGTTCTGAAGAATAGCTAGGACAGAGAGAGAAATTGATCAGTTATATATTTTCTTGACCTTAACTTTGAAGTCTGCAAATATCTAAATGTAAGAATTATTTATTATTTGGATTTCCTTGGTGTATCCTAGATTTCTGCTTCTAAAGATGATGATAAGAATGAAACACTTAGCAGGGAAGATAATCATGATCATCGTATCAGTCGAAGGGATATAACAGCCATTGAAGGAGACGTGCATACTTTGGTAAGCTTTCAGCATTGGTATGTTGATAATGTTTTTGTTTTTTAATGGAGAGGTGAAAGCTCCATGAGATGAAGAATCATTTCAGAAAATCCATGTTCTGTATTTGAATGGTTGACAGACAAAAAAGTCATATGCTCTGAAGCTGTTCTGTTTTGTTGTTGTTTCTTTTTTCCAACGTGCATCAGTTTTCCCCAGGGTAGTCAGCCAGTGAGGCATATGCCTGCAGTTTTTTGTTGCTATGTTGCAAGTCCTTAAAAACCAAGGTCATGTTGGGCACTTCATTCAGTTTCAGTCTTCTACATTGGGCTGTTCTCTGAATTTGAAAATGAATACTTTGTAGGAGGAAGGCTGGTAAAATAGGGTAACTGAGAAGAAGCAGGTGCGTGCTGCAGTCATCATCTTTGCTGCAAATTACAGTTGATTTCACAACGCGTGTTTCCTGGCTGATCAGTGGACATTCTGCAATCAGACATGTGGAGAACCTGTCCTTCCTAAACAAGATTGGAAGTAATCTGTAATATGAATTTTACTGTATCGCTGTCTTTTTAACTGCACTTAGAGAAATGAACGTGCCTCTGCTTTGGGCAAGGCAGGACAGGCGGGCAGCTGAGAGAAATGCTTGGGAGTTTAGGGTGGACCAATGGGACTAAGGCAGTACAACCCTGATTCCAGAAATGTTTAGGCTCTGCAGAGGACAAAAAAAGGGCTGAGCAAAGAAAGGGAAAATAGGAATTAGCTTCTGATTTTATGGCGAGAAAGGTTACTTTTTTTTTTTAGATATAGGTTGCAAATATTCTTTAGTATCTATAAATGCATTTCTGAAGTTTGTTGCTTTTTGTGTTGTTTCGTGGTTGGGTTTTTGGTTTTGGTTTTTTTACAGGCCTTAGTTTTTGCCAGATCTTCCTAATGACTTAGTAGGATTTCACCTCAGAGACTAATATCCAGTATTCATAATAATTTCACTGAGTTGTACTTATACTGGCAGATGTACCTACGTGTAGGTACAGTGCTTTTATCTATAGTACAGCTAAAATCACAATTATAAAATGAAGCCTTGTTTTGCTCTGCTTTCTTCTTGAAATACTGATGGTTTAGCATCAATATCATCTGATGGATATTAATGGAAACATGGTTGAGAAAGGCCAGTGGAACTTCTGTAGTCGTAAGTGTATGGCTTATAGATTAGGTCAGTCGGTGAAGTTTGAAGACTTCCACTGAATGCAACAAAGCATGTTTTGTTGGCACCAAGTGCAGCTAATTGCCGTGAGTTTTCCTATTAAAAAACATGTGGAGGATGGTAATGTGAACTGATCAGAAACCACCCCGCACCCTCCAACATTTTTTCCTACGTATGTATGTAAAGTACATTCCTTAAAGTTGCTGCCAGCTGTTTCACCTTTGGGATTCAAGTGGCTCACATAATATTTTTCTGAATGCAAACTTCTGGAACACTATAAGTAATTATTCAATATTGGGGTTTATTTTTAATATATTAGAATAGTTTATGGTGCTTTGCCACAAATATAGGACAATAAAGTATGTTTATGAGTAAAGTAATGCCATTAATGACTTCTCAAATATTTTCATATTTGCAATACTCTTCCTATTTTTATATGCAGGGCTGTGGAACTGCTGATTGTTTAAAGATAGTGTGTCAAGTCGGCCACCTGGAAAGGGGAAAGAGTGCAATATTGTATTTAAAATCACGCCTTTGGACCCAAACTTTCATGAATGTGAGTGACCGTGAATATTTTGTCCATGCTTGGGAAACATAAAACCCGCTTTTTGTATCCACATGCAATACTAATTTTGTTTTTTCTTACACAGAAAGAAAATCAGAATCACTCCTATTCTCTCAAATCATCTGCTTCTTTCAGTGTTATAGAGTTCCCTTATAAGAACCTTTCCTTTGAAGATATCCACAATTCTACAGTAGTAAGTAATTTACATCCAGCTTGAGTTACCATACATAATTACTTCAAAATTAATCCAGCTTGAGTTACCATACATAATTACTTCAAAATTAATACAAATTAATACAAAAACAATGATTGTTGAGTAGGTTTTTTGTGGCTTGGTATAACTGTAATTTTATAAAACATTTGATTCATGTATTAGTTTCAGTTCTACACATACAATTGAGGGTAAACCAAAAATTTTTGTCCTAAAACTAGAGTTAACAATATTTGTAGCTTTAAAGACTTAACTGAAAATGAAAAAAAAAAAGATGAATGGTCCTAATGTTCTTGTTAATGCCATTGTTGTTAGAGAAATATTTTAGTTGAAAATTGTCTTCTACTATAGTAGCACTTAGAGCTTGATTAATAGACATTTATTTTATTATATGAAGTACTATGTGAATGTGGAACAAAAAGACCATCTGTGCCCTAGAGGGTTCCAAAGAGAAAGGAGTCAGGGTGCAAAGAGAAAGGAGGATATGGGCTATTTATTTGGGCTGCCAAATTAAAAGATTTTGGTAAGGACTATACCATAAAAGATCTTACGGGGTTGAAAAGGATTGTGATTGATTTATTTTTTTAATACAGCTTCTGATGCCTATCATTAACTGTTTTGTCTCTCGTAAACCTTGTGGAGTTGATTTTTTTGTTTCAAGGAATACTGACTTTTAAGAAAAAAAGGAAAAGCCCTGAATTAGTTTTCTCTAATTCCCAAATATTTCCAGATTCCTACAGTTCTAGTGAAAATCATCAAGCATGACAGAATACACATTGCCATGGTGTCACTGGTTGAAAAGGCCAAACCCAAACCAAACAAACCCCCAAACTCCTGGTTTTATTTAATTTTAAAACCCTATTAAATTTGGGTCAGTGAAGCCTTTCTGTCGCTATTAATCTATAGGTGTTTACTCACATTGGAGAGAAAAAGTAATTTATGATGGATCAAGATTATTTTATACACTATGGAATAAAGACATGCAAGACTTAAAATGGATGAATGAACTTGGCATGTCACTGTTGAGCAAAGTGTGATTTATTGTGTTTTTCTATTAGGTTACTACAAATATTACATGGGGCATTCAACCACAGCCTATGCCTGTGCCAGTGTGGGTTATAATTTTGGCTGTCCTAGCAGGATTATTGCTCTTGGCTGTTCTAGTGTTTGTTATGTACAGGGTAAGTACTCTGTTTGGGTTTTTGTATTGTTTTCTTTTCCCTGCTTTTGATGTATTACTTCAAATAGTACCAGCATCTCGCAGAAATACCTTGGTCCCCCAATCATCTGAATCAGTTATGTTTTTGGAGAACTGTAAAAACTTTTCAGCTTTGTCAGGAAGAAGTTGAATAAAAGAGGTTGTCGGTGATTGTGCTGAATTCCTCAGTTTAATTTTTCAGCTGATATTTATTGGCTTTGAAGGTCAAAAATAAGGAAAAGGAGAGTATAAGGGAAAAAAATCAAGTAACTAATCAGTTAAGACCTGATCAAGAAGCAAAGAGAAAGAGGAAGGATGTGTATGTTTTGAAAAACACAATGAAATTTATTGTTCTCTCAATCACAGATGGGCTTTTTCAAACGTGTGAGACCACCTCAGGAAGAACAAGAAAGAGAACAACTGCAACCACATGAGAATGGGGAAGGAACATCAGAAGCTTAAGCAGAGTTTTATCTGTAAGACATTCTGAAACTTTAAAATGCCTACATCTTGGTTACGAATATTGGTTTCCCCCTTAAGGAAAAAACACTCATGACTGCAAAGCTGCTGATCTCAGAAGATATCAGCACATACAAAATAAGAGCAATATATTTAAATCCTCCTTTTTGTATTAATTATGTTCATACATGTGACTAATGCATCTGCACTGATTTGCGTGTGAAGAAATTAAGTAATATGTAGTGCTATGATTTTGCTTATTGGGATGTAGGAGACCTCATCTGTTTGATTCACGGACCAACTTTACATGAATTGCTACACAGAGCCTGCATTTGCTCTTGAAGCCAACAGCTTCCATAGATACTTGCTGGATTACACATTTAGTTTCGATTGATTTTTGTTGGAGTACACTACATTTCATTTCTTAGCTCTTGAAAGCTGGTTGCACACAAAAAAAAAAATGAACATAGCTTGTTTTACAAAGCTGAAAAATATTCTTTGACCCATTAACTCTACTGATGATTTTCCTGCCTGCTCAAAAAATACGAAAGAGATTATTCAGTGGAATCGTTCACATCTGATGCCTATTCTGCATGCCTTTTCCCCTTCCTTCTCGGTCGTCGGTTTCCCTGTAGACTTTGCAAATATTGTTCTCCAGGTCCTATGTCTCTTACTGTAGGGATCGAGCCTACAGAAATGGAAGTGACCAGTAGGAAGCTGGGGATGTTGTACTTTCTATGGGACCTAGTGAAAAGATTCAGGGCAAGATCCAAAGACTCTGCTGTGTATTTCCACAGAGCAGGATCCGGGTATTCCACAGAATTCTTGGCAGCATGGAACCATTCAGGTACTGCCAGGGACAAGATGTTGGACTGTGGCTGCCAACAGACATGCGTGATGAGAAAACCCATAGGCTTTGTGTTCACGTGTCAAACTTTCACAGGGTTTGAAGTTAAGTCTGGGGTTGAATTTCAGTTTCTGGCAAAACAATGGAGGGAATACTTTGTGACAGGTTACCTGATGCACTGTGAGGAAGCTGTGGTTAATTCTCACATTCTGTGGTTGACTATGTCCAAGAGCAGGATGGAGTAATATAGGCACTGTTTAAACTACACAATCTGCCAGCCAAATGTATCTAGATTACATCAGTACTTTAGCCACGCTCACGCCTGCCTTGCCACCTGCCTCGAGAGAACAGTGAGCTTGTCAAATGAAGCAGAGTATAGCTGGCAACGTGAAAGGGTTTGAAAAGAGAAGGTTGATTTGGCTTGTTTCATTTCATTCATTCATTGTTTCATTTGTTGTACATTTGGTTGCGCAAAAGACATTTCATTGCACAAGACATTTCATTATGTTCAGTACATTTCATTACCAGAAAAGACACTAAATATTTTGTTTCATTGTTGTTCTTTAAACATACCAAAAGTTCAGTGGTTTAAAGCCACGGGTTTATGTCATTCTTAGCTTATTTCACTCAGCATTGGTGTGATAAAGTGAAGCTTCTTAAACTTACGAGAGAACACAAGAACACTGTCTATATGCATTTCCGTAGACATGTAACTGCAAATTAGGAGATGGTTTGGCTTGCAACCATGTGTAGCTGTGTTGCCCGAATCTTAGAGTGGACATACTTAAACTGTTACAAAGTGCCTTATATGAGATTTGTTTATTCTCTGTTCCAAGAAGGGAATAAATTACATTGTAAACTCCCTGTATGCAGCCACATACAGAAAAGACGACTTCTACTGTAATTATACCAGTGAGATTTCTATGTAGGCAAGCTCTTAAAAGGACAAAAACTCTGGTTTGGTTTTGTATCTTGGGGTTTTTGTTCAAAGCTGCATCTCCCCTATAAATACTGCAATGCCCAGTAAACCTAGAATTGTCTGAAATGAACAGTTTGATTCAACTCTCATTTCTGCATCCTTTCTGAGACTTCAAATCCACAAATGGGTTTTGTTGTTAAGTCCATTCTTACTCACTGAACTGTGATGGCATTTGATTCACCAAGAGAGACAGCACAAAGTCTGTGGGGGCCAGTATGTATATCGGATATAGGCTTGCATATTTATCCATTTACATGTTTTTCTTTTAGACAATTTGTTTAGATATAATTAGTTTATATGAGAGGGTATAGGGCATAATCCCACTTTCACTGTATTTTCAAGGTCTTCAGTGTGGCCAACGTTTTATTTTTGTCTTTACTTCTAGTATTGTTACTAGTAATACAGTAAAGAATCAGGAGTTCAGGTTTGATCCTGGCCTCAAAATCTGACTTTTATACAACACAATTTCAGTTACTTACAGAGGCTTCTAGTTCACACACTCTGTCAACTGATTATCTAGATGTAAGGAGATTGTTTTTACCCAGTCTTAATCTTAGTACGTTAAGAGTTTTAAGAGACTGTCAGACAGATTATAGCTCTAATTCTTACATGTGTGATTTCATTACATGTACACACCGTGTTGACTTGAAATTTATTAGACTACTTGCATGTCTAGGCATTATAAGGAGATTAAAATAAAATAAATAAATTTTAAAAAGCATGATCAAGATCTCTTCGGCTTACATGGAAGGGATACCATAGCGTTGTTAACATCAGTGCTGACTGCATCTTAATTTTACTGTGGCAACTGGAAACTCTCATTTTGCTGATTTTCAGGATAAAAAGGTACATTTTATTGGTAAAACTACTGTAGCTATGGAAAGTTTCTTCCATTTATTGTAGTTACATAAAGTAATACTTATTTAAGTGATTTTTATTTTCTTGCATTCTACTGGAGAGTTAAAGCGAATAGTTGCTTCTCCCATGTCCGCCAATTTCCAGTTTCATTAAAAAAACAGTAGCATATGTCAGTGGAGTACATAGGTTACTTAGTGAACATAGATATTAATACCCCAAATTCAGTTTAAAGTGACATCTGTGTTTCAGGAAGTTTCTGAACAGGATGTTTTCCTGAATGAGGATGCAGGAAACATTTGATATCACATTCTACATTCAGCAATAAGACTACAGACTATATATGTACTTGTGTCAGTATAAATTTCATACTGACTTACAGGCATTGATGTATTCTTACAGCAAATATTGTAGAATGACATTAAAACTTTAAGGAAACTTTAAAAAAAATGTATTGTTGAATGAAATTAATGCCCTTTAGTCAAAATTGATATGCATAAGATGCATACTGCAAGCATTAAAAAAATAGAAATACAGTAACGGACAATTAGTCCTCTTTTGAGAGTTGTTTCAGAAGCATATTTTTATGAATATAAAACCAACAGCTATGTAATTATTTAGACAAAACATTTAAAAGAGCTGTATCTTTTATAATGAAATGTGAAATTCTATAAGTACTCCAGTTTGCAATTATTGCACCATCTCATGATCAATATTAAAAAGTGATTTATATTACAAAATGCATATTATCTATTACTATATTTGACAATATTTAGAAAATGTAAAGCAAGGAACCTGATTTAAAGGTTTACATTTCTTTCAAGAAACTACCAAATTGTGGAGATAGATAGCTTTTCTTTTTTCAAGCATGACTGCGAAGTCAAATATGGGATACATTTATCAACATAAGTTGAAATCTTTGAGGAAATGTTTATAGATATCAGTATCAAGTTGATAATTTTATTTGTCTCATTTTTCTGTATTAAATTTTGATTTACATGTTGATCTTTGATTCACACAATGCTTGTGGAAACTTTAAGAAAGTTTATTATATATGCTCTTTCTTTATAAAACATTTATTCCAAGCAAAGATTTTTAATATTTAGTTGTGTCTAAACATGTGTCCATGCTTCAATAGTCTTTAAGGTAAACTCTCACGGGTATTTTGAAAATATTTCAGCTATAATCAGCACATTCTGGGTGATTTGAAGGATTCATGTTGCACTTAGATTTTTGCAACATTTGGGTTTGCTGTTTACCCTGGCATAGGCCCTGCAGTATTTTTTCCTACACCCTCACAATAGTCACAGAGCAGCATTACCCTGGTGAAAAGGCATTTTTTTGTTTTCGGTCCAGACTAAGACCTATTCCACAGTTTCAATGAAGTCACAGAAACCTGACATTCATTGCAACTGGCTTTGAATGTGACCCTTTGTGTTCAATGCTGCTGGCTATTAATAAGAAAAGCAAATTAAAAAAAAAGATTTTATAGAAGGAAAATGGAAATCTAAAAAATAAAAGGTGGTGGCGGGCAACAGATGAGCCTTACAGCAGAGATGATTATTTCTGTTTGTTTTTTTATTTCTAAGATGGGAAGAACCCATTAGTTCTCTGTTGGCAGTGGCCTCCTATCACAAATAAATCCCACACTTTGGATCATGATTATATGCTGAGCTCTAACTCTTGTTGACTTGAGTGGGATCTGACCTCTTTGGTACTGAATCTCTAGCTTCTAATTCCCAAGTGCAATATAACACGATCAGATCTAGTTCACTGCCAAGTCATCTGTTTATTTTTGTTTGCCTAGGAAGGGATGTAGCATTTGTTTACTTGCAGTGGTCAATATTTTTAAGGACATCAGCAACACCAGTGTGTTAAATTGAGGTGATAAATGAATGGTATAGAAAGTTTTTGATCACCCACATTGGGTGAAACATGGTGTATATTCTAAAGTGTATCCATTACTAACTCTTGAGTTATTGAGAATTGGTACAATATTCTTTAAGTCCACTGTGGAAAATTTGACTAGAGACTATACGATAATGGGTTTGAGTCCATAGTGCTACTACTGTTTCATGTTATTATGGTATTTAGTATTTTGGTCTTTTTTTTTCCAGTGTGTAGAATTTTTATATAACACAGGAAATCTAACCTTTCATGCAATGACCTTCTCTAAATATGGTGCATTAAGGTTGAATAACTTGACCCTGGGCTTTTGCAAAGCAAATGAAGATTTAATGTAGCATCTGAATCTTCAAAAACATTTTACAGGTTTAGGTGGCCCTTTCTAGTCCATGAAGGAAACCTGTATTTGCTATGATACAACTATGTTGAAAATGTAACATTTTATTTCTTTGTAATAGAATTTTTTTGCCTTTTTGTTTTTGCTCGTGCATTAAATCAGTAGAGCATTGTTTGCACAAGCAGAAAATTAACATACTAACGAGAGTGCTGCATTTTGGGTTTCTTAGTCATGTAGTAAATACTTGTAACATAAATGGGAATATTTTCAGTAACTATGAACTTATTTCAAAGGTCTTCGGTACATTTAAGGAGAGCAATATACATTTGAAGTCACCTTATTTCTATTAAATTATAAATCTTGCAAAAAGAAACCTGTGGGTATTGTGACACAGTAATTTTGTACTGATATCAAATATATAGCTATTAAGCTATGGTTTTCTTTTCAGCTCATACTTTTCATCCTAATTAAAATTTGATTGGTTTTATTAGGTTATATTTTTCTATATATGTATGCAATTTCAAAATATGATTGGATAAACTGAAAAATGTAAGTGTTGAGTTGATTCTGATATTTAGAATTTTGGAATAAAATACCTCTTAATTAACAGGAATTCTGTTGGGTTTTGTTTAATCCTAGGCTTATTTTTTAAAATGCATTTAATTCACCTGAAAATATTTCGTAGTATATGTTTGTAATTCACAGTTATCTACTAAATATGAAAAGGTCACATTTACACAACTTTTACATTGTTAGCTAAAGTGGCACATATTAACCTTAAATCAAAAAAATCTGTAATCGCAAGAAAGAAAGGACCTAGTCACAAATTATATTCTGTCACCAGAAAACTGATTTCCTAACAAAATTTTTGTATACCAGAAGTAAATATTTCAGACTTCATAGCTGCTACATCACTGTAGAAAATGGGAAATTCTTGTCCTTTGGTTAGGAAAATTCTCAGACAGGTGGTGTTTCTTATTTTGTTGTATTATTAGACTAATTTTATCTTAGTATTACATTCTTTCTGATTAACAATCATACCTATCTTTGTGAGTGGGATGACGGTAAGGCACGTTTATTTTACATTGCTAGAACACTTATTTAGAAACAAATGTTGGTGCTTGCGAATCCTTTAGAAAAACTCCAAACTACTGAGTTCCCTGGATTGCTAGTAGAGAATTTGTTAAACTCAAGAAAATAATAAAAAAGGACACTGGAATCACCATCCCTGGAGGTATTTAAAAGATGGGTAGACGTGGTGCTTAGGGACATGGTTTAGTGGTGGTTTTGGCAGCGTTAGGTTGATGATTGGACTCGATGATCTTAAAGGTCCCTTCTAACCTAGATGATTCTATGATTCTGTAACACTGAAAAGATGAAAAACTGGTATTTGTGTTTTAATTAACAGCTTCCAGTGACCTCACAGTAGCTACACCTAATGTGCATAAGAAACATCACAGCAAGTAGTCAAAACATAACTCTTAGTATTTGTTCAATACACACTGCAGCCAACACAGGCCTGGTTTTAGTTAAATAAGATACCTTCAGTTAGTTATCAGCACAGTGATCACTACATCTGTTTAGCAGTTCCAAATTAATGCATTATTGAGAAATTAGTGACAACAGCTGCCTCGTTACAGCAACAAGGCAACAGAGTGGTTTTTCAAATTCCGATCTTATGCCATAACCACCTTAAACAAAACGATGGTCCATGTCTTGAGGCTATTTACATCAACACAACTCCATTGCCTCCACTTGAGTCATGCTGCTTTACGTTGTCTAGGTTTCTGACTCTTTGCGTACATGTATGATATTTCATTGTATGCTTTTATCATTAGTGAGTTTGTAAATTAATTGCTAATATATTAACACTTTATTACATATTAGTACATTAATATATTTTTAAATTGCCAGGTCAAGTAATTTTAAGAACAGGGTAAAAAATTGGAAAGACTTTCTTTTTTTAAAAGAAATATTTGTATGAAGATCTCATCAATGTATTGTCTTATAAAGAATTAGTTAGTACTGTAAGCAGCCTGCCTTCACACAACGTATTTCACAATTGATTTGTTCTACTGCATCTGTCTGGTAAACCTTCTAAAAGTTTGGTTCTGAATCATTATCTCTCTTGACAGATGTACAGGACATGCTAAGACTAATCTCGCAGGACACAAATGCACAACACAGGCCTTCCAAATGTGAGAAGAAAAAAAAAAAACCAAACCAGTAAAATACCACATTACTGGTCTTTACAGTTTCACAGGCAGACCATGTCTGTGTGTTACTGTTTTTCAGAGAGTTTTGCAGAATCTATCTACATCTACGTTTCTGTGTCATTTGTGTACATGCTTTTCCTGACAAAATATCAGATGCCATGTTACATCTCTTCAGTGGTTGATGACGATGGTTGTAATTTCTTTAAAGTTTGAAGAGTGTGTGAGCAACCTTTAAAGACTATAGGAGTTACTGCTGGACATACTTCCTCAAGTAAATACTCAAGTAGTTGAAATAAATTACTTATTATCAGCTTTCACCAAAGAAAATTTGGTTAAGAAAACATAATCCTGATTATGATTTTTTTTTTCTGAAGTAGGTGTTGCTGTGTACTCTAATCCCTTCTCAGTAATTTATCTAAATGCAGTATAAACAATGAATTTCCACATGCCTTATTCCCCTTTTGGAGCCATTTTCAATAAAACTTTTATCACACATTTAACAGATTTGTTTCAGAACTTTATAAATGAATAATTGTGCACATTCACATCATCAATTTTAAATATTGCAGCTGCCAAGTTGGTTCAACTATTCCTCACCAAATAAACTTGATTTATATTTTTTTAAAAGCTCAAGTCTACAAACGTTTGGAAATGAACATGTATGGGATCCACACTTTCTCAATACCACATACTCATGCATCAGCCAAATTCATTAACAAAGTGTTGTGGTTCAACCCAGTAGGCAGCTAAACACCACACAGCTGTTCACTCACTCCCCCACAGTGGGATGGGGAGAGAATCAGAAGAGGAAAAGTGAGAAAACTCGTGGGTTGAGATAAAGGCAGTTTAATAGGTAAAGCAAAAGCTGTGCATGCAAGCAAAGCAAAACAAGGAATTCATTCACTGCTTCCCATCGGCAGGCAGGTGTTCACCCATCTTCAGGAAAGCAGGGCTCCATCATGTCTAACGGTTACTTGGGAAGACAAATGCCATAATGTCTCTCCCTTCTTCCTTCTTCCCCCACCTTTATATACCAAGGCTGATGTCCTATGGTATGGAAGATCCCTTTGGTCAGTTGGGGTCAGCTGTCCTAGCTGTGTCTCCTCCCAACTTCTTGTGCACCCCCAGCCTACTGGCTGGTGGGGTGCTGTGAGAAGCAGAAAAGGCCTGGACCCTGTGTAAGCACTGCTCAGCAGGAACTCAAACATCCCTGTATTGTCAACACTGTTTTCAGCACAAATCCAAACCACAGCCCCGTACCAGCTACTGTGAAGAAAATTAACTGTATCCCAGCCAAAACCAGCACATTCTCCACCTCTTATTCCAGAGCATTTATGACATCCTCAGGTCTCGTGCTACCCAATACATTCTCATTACCCACCACCACCCTTCCCATCCTTTGATAGAATATACACATACCATTCCCCTAGTCTATGGACCACCCCTGTAAAATGTCCACAAAATGTCCACTGAGTTCACTTGGTCCATGACTTTGGGCTCCATCTGTTATGGTGTCACTCAGGACAGGAGAGGTGGTGTGATGCGTGGAGTTACCGGGCATGAAAGCCAGCTCAGGTTGGATCACTGCTGCGCTTGCACTGCTTCTTGTAAGGCTTGTCCTCTGTTGGTTCAGGTGGTTCCAGCTATAGTAATTCCCATAACATGCAACTTCAAATTCCAGGTTACAACAATTTAAAGGTATTTCCATCGCAATCTCCACCCCTGGTCCCTTTAAGCCAGACCACAGAGTTTAACACTGCGATGAACTCCTCCCCTTGCCCCTGCTCTGGCTTGGACGTACCCACAGACTGCAGTCCCTTAGGGGAGTACCTGCTCCATCTGCAGCCTTATCTATGTGCCACTGTTTCTTCAGGGGTATACCTGCTGCAGCATAGACATCCACAGCCACAGATGCTTTGAGGTGTACTTTCTCCAACGTGGACTTATCCTTGGGCCACAATCCCTTCAAAGGTATACCTGCTGTGGCACAGATATAACCATGGCCACAGATGCTTTGAGTTGTACCTGCTCTGGCAGGGACACAGCCACAGCCACAGCCACAGGTGTCCTGCACCCGCAGGGACTCATCCACAGCTGACAGTCCGTTCAACTCGAGTTCACACTGGAGTTCCAGCCTGTCCATTACAGCACCACAGAAACAGTGGTGATGCCCTGGCCATCTGCCAGCCCAGGTGCATCGCCATTGCTGTGACCAAAATGTTCCCAGGCACAGCAGAGTACGATGATTAGCAACACAGAGGTACAGCAAGCAGAAAAAGCAAAAAGCAGCCACTAACAAGCACAAGACAAGACTCTAATTTACCGTAAGGCAAGCAAGCCCCATGGCAAGCACAGGAGCCTGCCCATTAATAGCTAAACAGCAATAACAGCTATAAATTAACTCTATCCCAGCCAACCCCAGCACACAAAGGAAGCAAATTGCTCAAAGCATTAGCTAGTTTTCCGTAGACTCCTTTCTTCCACCTGAGAACACACAATGTTACAGGGATTCCAAAATGAATTCAACTTTAACAAAGGCTGTGCAGAAACAGACTCTTTTTCTTTGCAGTGCCCAGATAAAAGGTTGAAATAGGAAGCTGGGTAAGAGGATGTTAACTAGGCAAGCAGGAATTGAACAAATGTTTTCTAAACAAAAGCCAGAATCTCTCATCCTTGTGAGCTGCTGGAGGAGAGTTACTCATCAAGTAAATGACTGTTTTATTTGTCTGGGTTTTGTGCTCTTTTGCTTACTTAAAAGAAAAGTCCCATCAAATGAAGTTTTCATAGCATGGGTTTTTTTGGTGCTGATGAAGAAAAGGGAAACTGACATACTCAAACTATTCTAAAGAAAAGTATTGAAGAGTAGCTGCTGAGGAGGGTGTACCTTTCCTACTGCAGCATTACTCTGCAGGCAGTGATCGTTCATAATGCACGAGTGGGTAAAGTCAGTCCATGCTTTGGTGGTCCCAAAAGGTGCTAACAAATTATCAGCAACTGCGAGAAAACCAAATTGTATTTTCTATGCCAGTCCCAAATCTATTTGAAGTCATTGTTAATAGCAATGAATTAGTTACATTGTTGTATAGAATGACATTAAATATTAAGGAAAAATATATTAGATTTTCTTTAGATTTTGTACGAGACTTGTTGGAAACATGCACTGTAACCTCGCAGTTTCTCCTTTCAGTATGGGAAAATTTCTACTTCTCTATAGTTTGTAACTCTATTCCCCTCCTTTTTCCCCTACATTGAAGAAATTTTCTGAGATCTGAAAACTACAGAATTTGGCCTAATATGTCATTATGTCTAAAATACAGATTTTTACTTGGCTAATCTTTATTTTCTTAAAAGGCAAATAAAGTGATTTTCAAACAAATTCATATTCACTACTCAAACATACATTGAAAATGTGGTATCGCTGAGTTCTGAAAGTCCTTACAGTGAATGAGATGTTTGCCTAACTGAAATTATGGCATGGGCACGCTCATCAACACTAGTGTGAAATTCACTGTGAGGTGGCCCCAGTATGTGTTTGGCTCTCAACCATGCAGATGGCTGCATGCTGTGGGCAAGTTTGATTTGTCCAGGTGTGCTGCCTTTGCTCAGGTATAGCAGTCTTACCAGCTGTGAACAACTTTCATAATTTTTCCATGATGCCACCCTAGGTTGTGTCTATACCTGCATTCCAACTTTACCTATGTTAATCATAGAATGGTTTAGGTTGGAATGGACCTTAAAGATCATC
>RSEF01000007.1:2181466-2212208 GCA_003993805.1 Himantopus leucocephalus | reverse complement strand
CCCCCCCCCCCCCCGCCTCTACCCCCGCCGCCGCCGCCGCCGGGGCCGCTGGTCCCGGCCTCCCGCCCGCGTCCTCGCCCGCAATATGCCTCCGCTGCCCTCAGGCTGCTCGCCATGCCGGGGACCTGCGGGCGCCTCTCCTCCCTGCTCCTGGGGCTGGCGGCCGCGATGCTGCTGCCGCTGCTGCTGATGGGGCGGCCGCCTCCCGTCGACGCCGCAGCCGCCGCCGCAGCCGCCGCCGCCACCCGCCCGCAGCAGCAGCGGGCGGCGCTGCCGGGGGGCGCCCCCGCCGCCGCGGCCGTCTCAGGTACCGATCACCCCCCCCCCCCCCCCCCCCGCCCCCCCCCCCCCCNCCCCCCCCCCCCCCCGCCGGGCTGATCCCCCCCCTCCTCCTCCATTTCCCGCCCTTCCCTGTGGAGATCTCGCCCCCCTCGGGGCCGCGCCGTCGGGGCCCCCCTCAGCGCCCCCTTCTCCCGGGGCCGGGGGGTCGGCGTCCTCCTCCTCAGCGGCTTCCCGCCGGGCTGCGTCGGTTGGAGCCGGTGTCGGGTTGTCGCGGCGAGTGTGTGGAAGCAGGGGGTCGTGCTGCCGCGCGAGGGACGGGCGGCGTTCCCGAAGCGAAAAATAAAGGTTTTTAATGGAAGCAGGTAGCGGGGCCGCGGCGGCTGCTGCGGGGAGAGCGGGATCCATCTTTAATATCACAAGATCTGTATGCGGCTGCTGTAGCGTGTCGCTGGCGTGGGGAGAAATCCAGCCCAGTAACGGTGTGGCCTGGGTCTGACCCAGCTGGAGGCGCTCCCTCGGGTGCCAGGAAAATGGGCTCGGGGGAAGCGTGGCTCCCTGAATTCCCGTTAGCTGGCAGGAGCCACCGGGGCAGGATATATGTAAACGTATAAAATACAAAAACATATATACAATATACATGTATTTATTTCTACATATATTTATATCAACATAAAAATAAATAAAAACCAGCCGATACATGTGGAAGTGTCTTAAGCTCATCAAATGAGTGATGGGGGTGGTGAGCTCATTAGTTTTTGCGTCTCCTCTGCAGAATGAGGAGCTACGTCGTTTATCCGACAGCTGAGAGTATGAAAATAATGTGCTTATTTCAGTATTAGTCCTTGGTATTACTGTCAAGTGTGTGAGGCTGCCCCTTTGTAGAACTGGGGCAAGTGATAAGGTGTTTGTTCTGTCATCTAGTTTAAGAAATATATGTATATTCTGAAGTCTTACTGTCTTAAATTAGGATAAACCCAGTATTTTTCTTGACATACTGCCTTTCACCAAAGAATTTCGAAATGGTTTCAAACATGAATTATTTAAGACCTTTTAGTACCAAGGCTCCGTTTGGGCATATCACTAGAGCATATGTTTCATTTTTAACATATATGCATGTTTCTATTTCCAGTTGACTTTGAGAAGGTATAAAATGTTCTTAGTTTCAGGCATATGGTTAATATTTTGCTGAATTGAAGCCAATTTACAAAGCTGCCAAAGTATGTATGTTAATTAGGAAATATAAGCAAAGATCTTGAATTATGGTCTTTACTTGTAACTTCTTAAAGATTTAGAGCAAGAAACTAGATTTGGTGAAATATGAACACCTTCTTACATTCTCATGATACACTCTTAAAATACATTGATTTGGTTTTTTATTTGGTTTTGGTTTTGAGGGCAGGGGTTGTTTGGTTTTTCTTTTTCTTTTCCAAACATTTAAACTGTAGGACTTTAAAGAAGGGTATTTGATGAACAGCTTTGTTCTTGTTTTTCCGTTTGAACTGATATGTTTCATTATTTTGTTTCTTACCATGCTTTTAGAGGAATATACCATTAATCGCCCACAAACCCCACTTAAAAGGCATTGGCAGCATTTCTAACTTGTGCAGTGAACATTTTGCTCATTAAAAATTGAGTGGGAAAAAAAAAGGGGACAGCTTTTGTAATTCAATGATCCTCTTTGGTTTCAGGTATTGATTTCTTTTCAAGAAGCTCTACTGCCTTATCACCTTCAGCCCTGGCCAAAATCTTTGTTGGTACCAAACAATGTGATGCTGATGCTACTGGTTTGCTGTTGTTGCTGGTGCAGACCCACATGCCTAGTTGCTCTTGCTTTCTTTTATTTGCTTATTATGCTTCATAGATTTTGAGGTATGAGAGTTTTGAAAGTGCTTTATAGTATGCAGCTTTCATGATTAATCTCAGTTCATTAATGTTAAAAAACTATCATTTGAGCTGATCCTCCGCATTTGTTTATGTTATGCTTAAATACAGTTAGAGCTTTATTTCACTTGTTGGCTGGCTTTCTAAATGATCTTGATTAATTTTTTTTCTTTCACAAAGAATTGAAAAGAGCCAATAGTGATTAATCTTTTAAAAAATACAAGGTAATCACTGCTACGAAAATTTCATTATTCTGAAGAAGCTGCTAAGCACCTTTGGTTTTTGTGTGTTTTTCCTTTCAGTAAAGCATGTGAGTAAGTTTTGCTGTATCGACATTTTTGATATTTTAAAAAGGAAGAGCCTGACTCCAGATATGTATTTATCGGATACTAATGTCTTTTTCCATGAAATTATCTTTTGATGGTTTACAGACGAAAGGTAGGCAGGATAAATGGCTGCTGCCTTTCCAGCAGAAGACTGGCAACAGAGTAATCCCTAAGGGGAATGCTCTGAAGAGGCTACTCCTGCAGCAGCTGCAGGTCCTGTGCTGGGAACTGCCGGGCAGGCAGTGGCTTCTGCAAGTAGGGAGGAGTCCGGCTGAATTTGGATTTATGCTGTGTGTTTGTGACCCCAGTGTTGCTAGAACAAAGGAGCCTTATTGTCCTAAAATAGGGAAGGTGTAGAGCTAAGGTTGGAGTTCACAAGCTTTTCTCATTTGATGTTCCTGTATCGATGTCCCTGTTCTGTCGAAGCTAATTATACAGTTTTACAGATCAATTCCCTTCTGGATTAACAGACTTCTGCCAGTGTAATTATTATGCTGTCTGAGAAGACATGCTAAAGTCAGCACAGCTGTGTACAAAGGTTTGGGGTCCAGGCTCTACTGCTGATGTAAATGTAGCAGTGAGATGGTAGTTGCACATCATGACTGAATAGGGCTTTTTGTTCATCCCTTCTTTCTTCTCCCTTAAAAAAAAATAAGAAACTTGCCACTGCCAAGAGAAATAAGTAAATTCTAAAGATGAGGCAGAGAAGACATGCACAAGAGGGACTTAGTTCATGGAGTTACTCTGACTCACGTTATCTAATTGATGTAGCTATTCTTCCAAATTTTTGGAGAAAAATATTTGGGGAGAGAGAGATGGGCCTCTCTGGTTAGGGTGGTGATTGCTGAAGTGCAGAACCTGTCTTGGTTCCTTGTTATTCATATTGAGTTTTTCCATTTTCTGTGTGGCAGTTTAGAAATCTGGACTCTGGTGTGCAGAAGCATTTGAAGAGAAGAAGCTTCGAATACTCAGCATTGAGGTCAGCAGGCTTGAGCACAGAATTCAGTAAATTATAGTCCTGGCTTTGATCCAGGGAAATCTGTTTTTGTTTTCCTTGTTCACTTTTGTTTATCTTTATTGAGATTCATTCTTTACAGGAGGTACTAGTAGTGTTCTTTAATGTTCACAATGCTTGGGATATTCTGGATGTGGAACATTGTTATTCTCTTTATAATGCAGATATTGGGCAATAAACAGAGCAGAGACCACTAATTGAATAGGTGATACTTAACTGCGTGGGTTCCATGGCAGATCTGACATACTGAGTGAACAAGATTCTTCTGGAAAAAAAACAGCAGTAGTGTAAATAGAAGCTGTCACATTATGTATAGACAGCACATAGGATGACATACACCATCTTAATGTTGGAATTTTTTTTCCATGTCGAGACCTTCAATTAAACTTGAAATATATTTTAAAATAGGTGTTATTTCTTCAAGTTTCTGTCATACAACTGCATGTTCTGTGCTGTGGGTACTCTCCATACCTTTTGTAATCCCATCATAAATAAGAAAAGGCTTTATTTATCGTATTTATTATAGACAATTCCTAATCTTCCTCACATTCCAGAATTCAGGGAAAAAGAAATTTATTTTGCTTTTTTTTTTTTTTTTAAGCAGGAGGCTTTGTGTATGATGGGAAGATTAGCTTGGTTTTTGTAGAGGGAAATTAAAAAGCAGTAGCAGCTAATAGTGGTCCTGAACAAAGGAGAGGAGAGAATTGGACTCATTCTTCATATTTATGCAGTTAGTTCTGTTTGTTGAGACTAATGAGATAAATATGGGATTGTTGGCAAGCCCAGAAGAGAATAAGAGATTACTTTTGTACCTGTTGGAGACAAATACACTGTCTGAATGCTGTCTGTGGAATTTGATTCTGTGCCCATTTCTCAATGCTGTCTGCTTACGTGTGATGATGAGTTGCTGTCTAACGTGAAGCAGTGTTCTAGATGAGATACCTAGTTAAGATTTTTCTAAACTCTTCTGTACATTGTCTTATTCTTCCTGATCATTCCAGGAGGAGATAACTTTCTCGTGCTTCCTTTTTATTTGAGGTACTGGAACAGAAATATTTCTCTGACGCATCCTTGTGTGACTTGCTGCTTTTCTAATCTTTGTTTTTCAATGTTTCTAGTAGTGAAATATTTTTTCTAATGACTTGTGCGTTGGTGTGTAGGTGGTACTTAGAGGAGCATTTGCTTTTGATAGCTTGTTCTGTTAATCTGGGTTTGAATTGGAGTGATAATACATAATTATGCACTTTTTTAAAAAAAAATATATATAGTGTGATGTGACTGGCTTGTTTGTTGCTTGATGGAACGTTTGTGGTTTACTGTTTTCTACAGTCAGTGGATAGGAGACTAGTACGGCAGCAATAAATCCAGTTCTGTTTTGGAGCTTCTGTTGCAGTCGGATACAGACCCCAGGAAAATGAGTGAGGAATTAAAAGCTGTATAGGAGATTCTGTAACATTCCTATAAAGAAGGAAATTCACTAATTTTCATGATTACGTAGGTTTCGGTCCCTGCTCAAGAATTCAGGGCCGTCTAACTAGGCCCTTCTGATCAACAGTGAGGTTAATTGTTTTATACAACCTTCTTACCCAGTAGGTATTGGAATATGATCGGTGTCAGGGAAAAGTTTTATTTTTAAGTTGTCAAAGTTCATGGGTTAAATTGTAGTAATTGTTTTCTATTTGGACATGGAGGGGATGGTTTGCAGTCTTTAAAATAAGACCTTTGATTTGTTTTAGATGTATCAGATGTAAACATTTTTTGGGAATCTATATGTTTCTTATATGAAAAACTTTAATGAAACTTTGTAAAACTGACTTCCGATCTGGTGAAAAATAATTCTTTCATTATGAAATAAAACTCTGAAAGTGTTACATGCACACCCCAGTGAAATGGTTTAATGCAAGCAACTAACTCCACCCATGGAAATAAGCTCAGAAAACGTCCTTTGATTTGATTTGCTGTTCAGTTTTCTCAGTGTTCTCAGCCTCTGTGATTTGCAATAATTGTTTCTCAGCTAGGTGGGAAAGTAGAGAGAGAATGTAAGACTTAGACTTGCCCTGATTTATTGAAGCTGATGTTCTTAAGTGACTTAGCTTTCTGTGCTGATCTAAGGCTTAGTAGTGCAACAAAATATCAGGAAGGGCATTAGGACACTGAGAGGTGGTAAAGCATCTGCAGTTTGAGACAGAAATGAATAATGAAAGGGAAATATTACAGATAATTTCATTTATGTGTCCATGTCTTCCATGATTTAGGTCACTCTGTTGCTAATACAAGAAAAAAAAAGGAGTTTGGGGTTTTCCATGGTAAAGCACAAATGGAAAAATATGTACTTTTTTTATTTTTCAGGAAGGAATTGATATAAACAAAGAGGTACTAAGGAGTTCTGAAGAGGTAGGCAGCTGTCCTGAGTTGAAAGCTTCCTTTTATTGAAGCTTGTAATATATTATACAGCATCATGCTCTATACTTCAGAAAACTTGGTATCAAGAAACTTGCGTTGATAATAGCTTTCATTATAAAGAACTGAGAGAGACAAGGGCAGAAATGTGTTTTAGCATTCACAGAAACGGGACCCACAGTTACTTGGTGAGGAGAAGTGGCAGGAAGCAAGAGTAATCAATGATGGCAGGAAGCTAACTATTGCAAGGTGGTAGTTTTTGCAGTTCTTACTTGTTTTCTTAAAGTTTCATTACTTTTTGCCAATCTGTTGGCAGATGATACATCATCAAAGGCCAACTGATATGTAAAAACATTCACGGAATTGCTGTCAGGCTCAGAAAAAGGCAGTTTCAGGATTTGTAATGCAACTGCTATCTGGGTCACTGGGGATCTATAGCATGCTTTCTGTGTGAACTAGCTCAGTAGATGAAGTCTTTGAAGACGGCGGCAAAGATCTGAGAGGAAAGCTTATTCAAAATAAACTTAATTTTTGGCATGTCAAACTTACAAAAATAGCACAGGTTACTTTGTTGTCTTGAAAGTTGCATATTTTTATATTTGCTATATACTTCTGTAATGAATGGGGATTTGAGGCACAATGTGACAGAGCAGATTTATTACTCCTGATATTACTCCTGATAATGCGTTGTCATAGATCTGTTCCTAGATCTATGCAATCTGGTGTGCTGTCGGAGCATCCAAATACCATGATCAAGAATTTCCATTGCACCATAGGGATTAATGTACTCTTGAATAATGCTTCTGTGTTCAGTAGGATGAAACTACCAGATCTAGCTCCTCCTACCTAATCCTAGCTTGCCAGAGGTGTTCCAGCACACCTCATGTGTGCTTCTAAACTGTCATCTTGCACACATGTCTACAAGAAGCTGTATACAGCAGGCCGCAAAGCAGCTATTGCATCTCTTGCTTTGCTTTTCTGGTACTAGTTGCTGTACAGAAGACATGAGGTTCGAAAGCAATTTTCATGCTAGCACATGCTTGAGGGGAAGATGTGAGCATGCACGGCTTAGAAATCAGCAATATAGAAGTGTATTTGCTGAAAAAACCTGTGCTAGAGAATTTAAGGTTAGAAAGTTCAAAGAGAATGAATTAATCTTTAGGAGTGCCCTCTGTCCCTAAGCCAAGTGTTTAGTAGGGGAGATTTCACACAAGCTGTAACTCATCTTTTCAGTTGGAATAGGCACTCCAGATCCATCCAGCAGAGCTGGGTCCCTGGGAAAGGGCAGTCCTTCCAAACCACATCTGAGGCTGCAGAACAGATAGAGCATACATTTGTACAGCCCCACCACATCTCCCTTTCACATCTACAGAAGAGGCAGTCTGTACAGGGGGCCACCTTTGGTGAATGTATTGCCCTGTCATTTTGGGAGGGATATAGGTTGGGAAGGGATGATCCTTAGACCTTCCGTATGAGAGAGCACACATACACTGTAGTGTGAGCAGGCTCTTGTGACTAGGAGATAAACATCAATAGGCATAGTCCAGTGTGTGGGTAGGACACTGCAAAAGCACCAGTTACCTTAAATGCAGCTTCTCAGGCAGAACACAGGACTAATGTGTGGCACCAGCAGTTCTGTCAAGTAAAAAACTGTATTGTATGCTATGAATTTCACGAGCAGTTGTCAGCTGTCTGTAGATGATGTGAAGAAAATCTCCTTTTCCCATTTAAGTTGGACCAGCTGCCATAATTTTCCAAATGATTCTGCTTGCCCTCTGACTGTAAGCATATTATGCATTCTTGTAAACAAAATACTGACAGGTCTGCAGTTTACAGTACATGCATGGCATGACCCTGGTGATGTGTGCTCTTCTCTGATGTAGCTCCTGGGAGCTATCCTGTGTGAACTGCTGGGATTGACAGGGCTAGGGGGTGATGTTCTTTCCTGTCTGTGCATGCATAAGCCCCCTGAGGCTCACCAAGTGCAGGCACGAATCCTCTCAGCTTCCCATGCTATCCTTATTCTTTCCCCCTCAATTTCTTGTCCTTCTTTCTCTTCCCTGAGGTTGTGATTATGCTTCATCATGTGGGCTCAAAGAGAGTCTCCACTGACTGAAAGACATGTCAGACTTCAGGACACAATTGTTACCCTTTACAATGTGGAAATGAGACAGTTGAAGGAGACGGGTTACAGGGTCAGATCCTTCTGTTGGACTTTCCACGTGACCCTTCTCGCTTCAGCATTCTGCATTTGCTGTTGATAGCACCAGGTACCTAAGACAGTGCAGTCCTACCAGTGGAAGAGGCAAGAGATGGGCTTTCATTGACATTACATGGAAATAAATTGTGGCTTTTGGTAGGTTGGAGAGCAAAAAAAATCTTGGCCCTATACCTTCTGATTTTCTTTGTCCCATTTTGAAAAATTTGATGGTTTTGGTGTGGGTCTTATCTGAACTACTGGCAGCTATAGCAGATTAACCTGCAAATGGAGGCTGAATAGCTGTGGTGGGGAATGGTTTTTTTGTGTTGAATATGATGCAGTGGTTATACGTATGAGTGCGAGGCACATATTGAACCATGTGCATTAGGAGGTCATGAAGCAGCAAAATACAGAGAATCTCAGAAACACTTCAACATGTTCCCAGCATACTCTCATCAAAATGCATTATTGACATGACCACTGCACCCCAAAAGCACTCTAAGGTCAATAGAGTTTTGTTCGATTAATGAGTGCTTTAGCATGTATAACTGAGTGTTTGCTTGAGCGCTTTTACTAAACACAGTGTAGTTATAGCCAGAGAAATTGGAGCACTGACCCATTATCATGCAGTTTATTTTGCAGGACAGAGTTGAATTTAGGTGTTTGGGTTTGTTTTTGTTTCTTTTTTTAGTTTCTAGATGGTCATTAATAGTTCATCTGCCTCTTCTGAAATGTTTTCTTCTGGTCGACATACTTTTATTTCTTTATTTCTCATCAGTCTTTTAGGTGCATTCAGTGATTGAGCTTTCCCACTGGAGTGTACACATAGCTTTCAGGTTTCATGTTGTTTTAGTTGCAGGTCCGAGCAACCCTTTCATTAGTCAAACTGATTTTACTTTCAGAATCATCAGTGTTTCTGTTCTCATCGACTGCAAGTGTTATCGAGTGCAAGGCCATGGAAGATGAAGTATATCTTTTCATCCCATTTCCTTAATAAAGCATAGAATTTGCATCAGGTGGTGAGCCCCAAATTATCATAGGATGCTGTACCGAAACATCCAGCCAGATTTGCCAAGTGTATTAAAATTAGCAGCTGAAGTAAACCACAATCAAGTGAAGATTATGCTTGTTCTTTACAGGTTTTTCTTTGTGTTTTCTGTTATTTGAAAGTAACTATGAGGATATGGAATCGTGGAGATATTCAGGCTGTAGGGGATATCAGGAGTGCTATAGTCCAACCTGCTTAAAGGAGGGTTGACACTGAATTTAGACCTGGGAGCTCTTTCCTGTCAGGCCATGAAAGCCTCCAAGAATGGAGAACCTCTCTGGACAACCTATTCCAATGATTGTTGATAATCAGAGAGAAAAAAATTTTTCTCATGTGCAGTCAGATCCTTCCCTGCAATTTCTGACTGTTGCCCTTCATTACCCTGCCATGCATCTCCACAAAGAATTTGGCTCTGTCTTCTTGGTAAACTTATGGGTATTGGAAGGCTGTTGTTAGGTCCCCCAAAGCTTTTCCTTTGCAAGGTTAAACAAGGCTTGTTTATTTCTGTGGGTCCAAAACTGAATGCAGTTTCCAGATGCAGTCCAGTGAGTGCTAAGTGAGAGGGATTAATTACTTCTCTTGTTCCGCTTGCTATGCATCTGCTGATGCAGTGCGGAGTGTTGTTAGCCTTCCTAGCTTCCAGGGTGCGCTCCTGACAAGTTTAGCTTATTGCTCACCAGGACTCCCTGATGTTTTCAGCAGAGCTCCTGCCCTGCCAGTCAGTCTCTTGCAGGTGCTGCTGGGAGGGTCAGATGCATCATTTCCTATTTGTCCCTGTTGAATTTCATGAGGTACTTGTTGGCCGTTATCTCTTTCTAGGTCCCTTGGTGCATGCTGACTGCATCCTCAGCTCATTACCATCTACAGACTTTGAGGGTGCGTTTTATACCCTCCTCAAGTCACTGACTCGGACTTTTACATGACTATGGGGTGTGTCAGCTGCTAATGTTTCTCTTGAAACTTCTGCATTTCCTTTTGGGTAGACTGTTTTCCTCTAATGCATGTAAATGAGAAGAAAGTAGAATTATATCCTCTGCTGATGATTTGGGGTTGTTTTATAAATATGATGTATACAGTTGGTTCAGTCTGTTGAAAAAGATACTAGCGCATAGCATGGACTTTTGGTTATGAAATTTGGCAAGGCACCAAATTTATTTATTATTAATGACTTTATATGGGCAAGGCTCCCAAGTGAAACTGATTGGAACATTCTCATATAACTTATTTTCTATGAGGTAGCAAATCTGGTTAATAATTTGTCATGCTAATGTGAGCTAAACTAGAAAAAAGGTCAAGATATTTGAAAACAGAAGCTGTTTTGCTGGAATGAATAAAGAGGTGCTTGCCCCCTTCGATTATTATAGACGCTAATGGAATTATAAAAAGTTTTTTTCAGATCATTGTGAAAAATATTTTTCCTCTGTTCTGAGGCCTTTCCTTAACTGACTGAACAGGAGAAATGAGTAGTTTTATGCTGGGTAAATGCAGGATATCAGTAGAGTATGTGTTTGGAACACTAAAAACTGTTAATAATGTGAATTATACCTTGTGATAAATATCACAGGAGCTTATTTCATTGTTTGTGAGAGCAAGGGAGAAAACTTACTCTTACTGGGCTGAAGGATAGATTTTCTTTGGATTATGGAGCACTGATGTTGAGCAAATCCTCCAATTAAGTTGACTGGAATAGACACCCAGCAAAACATTTGTAAGATACTGCATAGTTTTGGTGCAGTGTTGGGCAAAAGAATATGTCACGGCTGTTTGCCTTTTAATTAGTTGTCATGTTCCTTTTCCTTCTTGGGTTTTTTTTTTTTCCTAAGCACAGTATAGAAAACCTGTCCTTCTACAATTTTGTCTCCTGTATTCTTCAATGTTTCATGGAACAGATTGTCTCAGAAATACTTATGTGGATTTGTTTCCCCCCAGTCCAGTTGGCTCGATATCAGAGGTGCTGAATGAATCTGAGTATTTTTGAGGAAAAAAACAGTTAACTGTCCCATTTTTAGTCTTGGTGTCAATAAAAATATTTCCATCATCCTAGAAAGGTTTCCATGGTGCTAAGTTGTTTTCCAATTATTCCCTACAGGAATCCGGCCACTTGCTGTGAAGGGAGAACTTGTGGGTCTGTGTTGGTGGTGTTTCTGTTGGAGACACAGCTGGTGGGCAGCAAGTTCATCTCTAACAACTGTCCTTTAGCTGAATCCTGGAGCACTTCATCCTGTGCTGAGCTGTAGAAAGTCAGTAATGATTCAAAGTGGCAATGGCTGAATCATTAATATGTTCAGTATTGCTATTTACCTCAATGGCATCCATGTATGCAGAAGAGTTATATTATTATGGGTGCAGTCTTGATTCAATTGTTTTGCTTTATCCTGTGATCCGATGTGACAGATCCTTCTCTCTTTTAAATTCTTGTTATGGCATCTGTGGAATTTTACTTAATTAAAATTAGTAGGAATCTGTATTCATTTTAATCTGCAATCATTTTTCTAAAAACTAATGTCATATTTATTGTTGTTTTGTGGTTGGTTTTTTTTTTGATCATTCACTTTAGGAAAGTCAACTTTAATAAAAAAAATATATGAAAGAAAATAGTAGCTTGCTGGGTACTCTTATTTTATTGCTGCAATATGGATTTCCTTAAAAAATTAAATTAAAAAATTCCCATCCTGCGTGTACAGGACTACACTTAGGATATGTTGACCTGCAAACTTCCAATCATATTTTCTCTGTATATGTCTTTACACACAGGCCTTCTTCCAAGGGGTTAGAGGATCTTTTCCTATAAGTGAAAGATAAACATTGCAAATATCTTTCTTTAAGCACTAGTATGAGATTTGGCAGCTTTTGGGGAAGAAAAGTATTTTCAGTAAAGAATAGTGACCAGCATCTTATTGAATAATGTCACTGAATGCATCAGTAGTTTTCCTTTGTGATTAGTGAGTAACAAACACTGACGTTTGAATTACTAGTTTGTAGGTTATATTATGCCACTTTGAGTTTATACAGGCATATCTGTCTTAAGGTTAAAACCTTCAGGGCATTAAATGTCATGTTTGAAGAGGGTACTGCTTTGTTTTCCTGTGATTTTTTTTTTTTTCACTCTGCCAAATTAAGGGGATGTTTGAACTTGCACAGATTTTTTTTTTTTCCAGCTAATTCCACTCACTAGCCACCACTAAGAATTACATGAGACAAATCCTGTACCTAATCCATTAGGTTAAAAAAAGATGATTCATGCTACAGGGTTACGGGAATATTCTTCCTCTGTCCAAGTATATTCCCTGTTAAAGGGTAGGTTTGACAAATCATTGGAATCTCTGTAAGAAATGGTCTCATTTTGTAAAGGAGATGATGCTGAATGATTTATTTTTTTCTGTTTACATAATGAAGATTTGATTGTAAAGTTCACGAGGGGGAAATGCATGTTGTTTCCTTATCACCTGATAGGCTCTTGCCCATTTTTCTTGAGGGTATATAGTATAATGTGGATACTTAAGGTAGCCTATTTAAAATAGAGTATTATGGAGATTTTGATGTTTCCCTTCTGTATTTTTTTCCCAGTATTCTATAACAGTGTGAATTTTTAATATTTTTTTTTCATTCCCTCAACTCTGATGCAAGATAGAATGATACAGGCAGTCATTTAAAAAAATGAAAGAGCAGCTTTACAGGTTTAGTATTTGCCAGTGAGTAAACTGAGATGAAAAAACTAATCTTATAATGGCCTCTCAAATGCCTAAGCAAAGGTGTTCTATTTTGTAGGCTTCAGGAGCTCTACTAGAGTACTTACATGCTCATTTAAATCTCTTTCACTTGCAAATTTGTTTTTATTTGATATGTAAGTTTTATTTAAGATTTTTGGTCTTGTAATATGAATCATTTATCTCACTTATCTAAGATTATAGATGATACTTAAAATAAATGAATCCTGAATAAGTGAAGCTCTGCAGACTGCAGCATTTTGTCGTGTCAGCTGCATATCTCCCTTGCGCCAGGAAGGTGAATTTCTCAGCTTCCATCTTCCATAGTAACCAGAGTTCTGAGAACGAGACTGGTTGATGCAACAAAATAGCAGCAAATAAAAATGCAAAGTTGCTATGGTAATTGTAATTGTCATAGCTTCGCTAGCAGGTGTCAATTTTGAATTTTATTGAAACTCAATATTTATGCCAATATACCAGTACAGAAAGGCATGTGAACTACAATAAACCAGAATTTCCATTACCGAATTGTATCCTGTGAGTTCTCATGTTCCGTCTTGGGTGGTGAAACATTCTGATTTTAATATGTAAGGTGAATGATGAAGACATCTAATGGTGAAAAAAAATCATGCAACTCCTTAAAAATGAGTACTTTACAGCAGTACCTGATATGCACTTAAAAATATTCCAGTGGTTTTTTTTTTTAATGACACATGTATACCACACAGTGTTAAAGAAATACGGGGGGGGAAATCCCATCTAAATTTCATAGCTGCTTTCATGTCTGAGTTTCATAGCTCTTGCTTAGGTAACCCATAAAAAATATTTAGAGGGGAATGCTTGTTTTCTTTCTATTTGATATGTCTTACTAGGTGCACTTTAAAGTGTTTGGCGGTATGTTTCCACTGGATAGGCAAGTGAGTTGTTAGCAGCTTTATGGATTAGCCTGATGGCATTCTTGCGTAGTTCTTACAAGTGTGATCATTCCAGGAAGGTGTTTATTGATTACACAGTAGTAATCATGAAGGATACAGCCTATAATGATCTGTGTTATGTTATTGATTTTGCAGGACCTTAATTTCATCAATATTTGGTTTGTGTCAACACTTGTGGAATGAATATCATGCTTACTCAGTTTCTTTATGCATCTGCTCTGAGATCTTGGTTGGAAATGTAAACACGGCGGTATTACTCAGCTGTTGGTTGTAGAAGAGGATTGTTTTGTTTGTTGTTTTATTTATTTAAATAATTCATTAAATTGGTTCACTCATATACAACAGATCTTAAAATTGAAAAAGCTGAAATGTTAATTTACCTATGCAATAGTACATATTTTGAACTCTAAGGCTGCCCAGATAATAAAATAATCCAAATCCAATAAAATAAAATAATTACAAGCACTAAAAGTTAGCATGTTTGTGAAATTTTCTTTACCTCCCTCTTTAACAAATGAACAAAACTCCCTTTCCTCTTGTTATTTGCTTAAGATTTGTGTTTATATATGCACACACATACATACAAAATATAAACGCCTGAAATATGTTGGTATAAAAGGAAAATAATTGTTCTGTTTAAGTGAAACAAAATTGTTTTAAGTAAATAAATTCATTGAACATCTTCTTTTTGTAAAAGCATCAGTGAAAATTCAGTGTTAATTCTATGTAAAGAAATGGTGCTAAGTCTATAAATATTTTTTGCTGGAAAGAAACCCTAGAATGTATGACTGAGAAAAACAGTCTATTTCTAAAGTAGTGTGATTTTTTTTTTTTTATTTTTAATTTACTTGCTACCAAAATCCCTTTTATAAGGGAAAGAGGCCTTGCTCTTATCTGTAAAATATGTAACACTTTTTCCAGTGTTTCAGCAGATGGTCAGCTTCTCCATAGTGTCTGATACAGTTTTATTATAACATGAAACTGGATTTTGAGTCTCTTTTGAACTAAATGAATAATTAGTCTCTGACCTACTAATTTACTTAGAACCTTGAAGTTTGCTCTGGATCATGTGCTAATTTGCCACAGGCAATCCCCTGTAGTTTTTCAGCCTGCTAGATTTCAAGCCTGCATTTAAAGTACATATCCTGATGGGTTTGATTCAATGCATTTCATTTTATGTAATGCCTTTATCACTGTCTTTTTATTTTATGAAGCTTGCAAACCCCCTCATCTTTAGAAAAGTACTGATCTTTCTTTGTGATCAGCAATCTCGCAGGCTAAAATATTACAGGGAGTTGTCATCACAGAGATTGCTCCAGGATGGGATGAACGCTGGGAGGAAAGGAGACTGAGCAGAGCTCCGCCAAGAAAAGAGGACAGTGTGGAAGGCATGGAGAAATAGGAACTGGGAAAGACAGTTTTCAGAAAGCAATGAATGAGCAGAAAGCAATGTGAGCAAAGATGAGATCTTTTTATTTGAGATCACAGTAGATTGTTGGTTTTACATCTTTCCTACATTGCTGTTTTGTTCAGCTCTTAAGAGCAAACATATCCAGTTGTTTCAAAAGATGCAGCCTGGTCTTGATTTTGAACTGAGGAATCAAGATAGTGTGTGAAATGTTTTCTGAAGTACTTTTTTTTAATATTTTTTTTTCCCAGAAAGGTGGGAAGAGGGGCCACCTGAAGACTGTAGTATGTGCTGGAATAATGCATATATCAACATGAATAAGCTTCTAGTAAATAATTTCCATTTTTTTTTCTTACCAATGTACAGATGCTTAATGACTCTGGCACTGTGGTCTGCGTGTCCCTATCACAGCATATTCTACTTAAGTAAGGAAGTGTTTCTCTGTATTTGAAATAATGCTTTATTGGAAGCAAATGTAAAAGAAAATGTTTGAAAAGCTCTCAGAGTTAGAATTTAACTCTTTTTCCAGCAAAAGCGCACCAGAGTAGCCTGATGGGTGACAAATCCCACGCTTAGGTAACAGTGCGTTCAAATCTTTTCTAATTTCTAATCTGTTACACTTTCTTTTGAATATGAAACAAGTGCTTGCCAGAGACATCTAGGTTGTATTAACCTGTCTCCTGTAAAATGGCTAACAGCCTTTTTTCTGTGTAAAAGGCACTGCTTGTCCACCTCAGGATCTAGCCTTAGCTCTTTCATAATTGGGATTTTGTTGATGGCTTCTGTGGAAATTGGTTGACCAGAAATAGGGCAATGGGAATACTGTGGTGTCCTACTTTCCCAGACCCTGTTTTGCAGCTTTGTCCCTGGAAGTCAGTAATGTATTCTGTGCCACTGCAGAAATTTTTGCCAAAGCTATTCTCTTAAATATACATCTTAATGTTCAATTTTGCATTAAAATATTTTAAGGGAGTGCTAAGCTACAGAACTATACTGTATAGATTATGTGGTGGTATTACCTGCACAGGATTCACTGTTCATATACAAACGGAGCAAATGTTGATTAGCTCTGGACTCCAATTTATTTAATACTTAATTTTTTACAATATCTTTGTGTTGCCTAAAAGCAGTTCTCTCTAAGTCTTGGTAGTTGAACACTGTTGAACAGCACCACTGACATATGGCAGTAAAATGTCAATACCTTCTTTTTCCAAAGTGCATTTCAAGGAGCAGTCCATACTTGCTTTAAAGTTAGAGTAATCATGCTGCCATTTTGCTTTGCCCTAAACAAGGGCAAGTTTTAGCTATCGCCGTAACTCAGGTCAGTCCTTATGCGCCCATGTTCTTTAGTGGTCATTTCATGGTCGTAGTTACATGGCTGTTTGCTTACTAGATGAAAGTTTTAACTCCCAGAGTGATTCTGGAGAGGGATGGTACAACTTTTTACCTTGTGCTAAGTGCAAGAATGAAACCGTGTTAGCTAGTTGTCAGCTTTCACGTGTTTTTTCAGCCAGGTAGAATGATTATATTTGTTACCGTGTGTGTGTGGTGTTCTCATCTGAATCTAACATTCTCTTTTCCAGAGAAATTTATTCTTACAGCTGGTTAGGTATTTGCTGAATTTCCTCAGACCTTTTGTAAACCGCGTGAGGTTCGTTGCTTCTCAGTTCAGTTATAATGCGTTGAAAATAAAATGTGTTGATTGTACTTGTAACTAATTAATAAAGACAAAGTTAAAATTGCACAAGGTGAAACACTTGCAGTGTGTTTTGTATTTTAGCAGTATTCCTGTGTCATTTTAAGAAGGAAAAATATTTTTCTGCATTTATTTTATGCTATTATTTGAAATCAGAGGAGCATCATATAAATAGCACATAGACATCTTTATAAGGAATCACGTAATGTTTTTAAATTAGATATTCTGTTACCAATTTGGAATATATAGAACTATTTATGTAGAGTTAGAAATGTCTCTATACGTGTACGTGCCCAGCTGTATGTAGGGTCTATAAATGACTGTGTGGAGTAAGACAGCATAAAAGAATACTGATAGATAGCGGATGAAGACTACGTTAGGATGTAGGGGTTATTAATGAGATTTGCAGGTTATTTGATATCTACAAGAAGCATAATTGAAAACTGGTCAGAGAGCTCATCCTAGTATATGACAATAACTGTCAGAATATAGCCATAAAATAGTTACTAGAGTTCAGGGGTCACCTATTATGTCATTTTAATGCACTATGCAAGGCAGAAAGATCTGTACTGTGTCAATGCATTGTACCTTAATAAAGAACAAAAGGTAACTGCAAACGGATGGTGTGCTGTGGTGAGGAGGGCTTACTTCAGCATTAAATCATTCCCGTGTCGGTTAGTTGCTGCCACAACTCACCTTCATGTACATGGATTTTTAATGAGCTTTAAAGGTATAATAGGCTTTTACTTTTTATAGATATGCTTTTGTAGTTTGTCACTGGCATTACTGTAGTTTTAAGGAAATTTTAAGAAGTAATGATTGTTTTTTGTAGGCAGGATTGCTTTTACATGACCTTTTTTTACTAGAGCCAGATGTGTTGACTGTGTAGATTATTTATTTCATTGATTATTCCCCCCTCAGTGGTGATATCCATAGCAATACTGCATGTGTAGTAAAACCTGATATTCTTAGAACATGTGATTTCTTCTTTACAGACCAGTGCACCTTTCATATCCTTAATTATATTAAGCTAAAAAATATGGTGTCCTACAAATGTAAAAGATAAAAAAATGATTGTTCAGTCAGCTAAGACCAAGCAATTGCACAGCACACATTTTATCTGTCTGGTTAGCTGGGAGCATGGTAATACAGTGTAGGCAGTTTCCATAAAACATGTGTAAGCATGTGCCTTTTCTGGCATGGATTTAAACACCTCTAGGCAAGGATGAGAAAAGTCTCCTCTGAAGGAAGGAGCTAATGAATAATTTAATTGTAGTTAGTGTTCCCTCCACGCCATAGGATAATTGCTTAATTGGGTAGTTTTCTGTGTGTTCGAGAAGAGTAACTGCCTCCTTCGAGGTGTAGAACCTCTTTTGCTATAGGACCTTGGTGATAAATAGGAAAAGGGACTCAAGACTGGGTTGCAGAATGTGTAGGAATGCTTCCTGGGCAGTGCCCTGCGTGTGTGTGTTCACTGCTGTATCTCATAGTTAGTGATACACTTAGTTTGGAATATATTGCTGCTTGTAAGGACTCTGGCCTTGACTGTGTTAATTAAATCTCAGATAAATATGGTAACCAGATAACACACTTATCTGCAGGTAAAGAATTAAGAACAAATTACGTAGGTGTATTATACAGAGAGGTATTTTTTACACTGTTATGTTTTGTACCCGTCTTGCAATTCCAAGCAGTTCTTTGTCTTAATTCTGTGATATGATTTCTGAGTTAGGACAGTGATGTGAAGCCAAATTCCAGGCATTAGATGTTGTTGCTCAAAGAAATGAGGTGTAATTTTACTGGCTGTGACATTTCTGAAGTAGCTAAATGTGGTAGAAGGCCTTGTTTCCCTTTGTCTAAATAACTGTTTCATTTGTAGGAGCATTTATCAGCAAATGTTTAAATGTCATAGAAGCTCGTATTTCCAGTGGACTTGCCAAGAGACAAATCTCCCTTCTTCTGAGGCAGCACAAATCAAATTAGCCAAGACTGGGTTTGTTCTTCTAATTGTAGGAGTTCTGTCAAATCCATTTAATATTGAGATACAGTTGACCCAGTTGTGTTTGGCAAGTGTTAGTGACCAGAAAAAAGCACAGGGTTCATCTATTGTTTAAATTATCAGCTTTGGTTTTGTTAAACAATTAACCAACAGTTAATTTTTGCATCTGAAATGTTTTTCAGTATGTTTTATTACGATTAAAAAATCCTACTGCAGTCTCCATCATATTTGAGACTTAAAAGTGTCCTTAAGGACTTGTGCATTAAGATCTTTAGAAAAAGAAAAAAAAAAGCTGGATTTTCTTTGCAAATAGATGTCATGAGTGTTAATATGACATTGTTAATAACTTAATGCCATTAAATATGTCTGATAAATTTGCACATTAAATGCATGCGAGGCATGTGAGGGAGTTGGTTTGAGGAGGGGGCTGGTCAAGGGATGTCAAGTTTGGAAAGATACAGATCAGTCATACATGTTGGACCACCGCTGCACTCACAGTCTGAGCTCTTAGGACCTTATGATTGTTTTGCTTTTAACTAGACTGTTACAGCTGGCCTGCTGTAGGATGCTCTGGTACACTCCGTTTTATAAAAAACAATAGTGAAACGTGGCTGTGGGGGAGGAAAATTGTTGTTACTGTTGGATTCTGGCTTTTTTAACTGGAATTTTTTACACATCATCATTTCACTAGCATTTGGATTCAGAGGCATAATATTGTGTGCTCGCATCTTCTGCACTGTTACTGTAGGGAAATAGAATGATTTTTTTTTTTTAAAAAAAGTCTTTCAAAATCATTGCGCACAAACTTCAAGTGACTTGTTGGCAGAGTATGTTCTGGTTGATATTAGAAAATCTAAATGATTTCCTCATATGTATTAGTTGTAGGGAGGGAACAAGATTGGCATACTTTCTTTTGTCAGGAAGACTTGTGTTGGCACAAAAGATAAGGCCAAAAGCAATGAGAGCTAGGGATCGAGTCTCCTCTAATCTTTGTCTTAATACTAGTGGGTGTGAAGTGAGCATTTTTCACTTGAATAACTACTAGTTACATATGACAGTAATAGGCAGGCAATTACTCTGAAAGAGCTTGCATTGTATGACTGTGGCTGTTTTCACATGGGACACCTTTGTCTCAGTAACCCCCCCAGGATTTCAGTCTGCATTTACAACTGTGCTTCTGCATCTTCTCAACACCTTTTCGGGCAGAGTATCAGTTTTGAAAAATGCTTTGGCAATTTCTGAACCCATAGGAGAAAGAAGTAATGAAAGTTGAGCGTGGCTAAAAGCAGCCAATGATATTTGTCAGTTCGCTGTGAGAAAGAGGGAAAATACTATAGCTTTCTACATTTTTGTGGTCTTTTTTTGTTTTTCTTTTTTCAACCAAAAGCTTCTAAAAAAGTGGGTGCTAATATGGCTGTAACTGATGGAGATGAGAGGAAGAAATATTTTTGCACAAAATAACCTTTGCATTTACTAACAGCTGAAGGAGGAATGTAGTAAATCCCCCACCCCTGTGTTTTCATTAGGCTTTTTGTTAGCAGGAAATGGAAAAATACACATTAAAAGTGCAAAAATGATTGAAAGAAAGTGCCTTTCTGAACACATTCTCGTTTTTCTTTTTTTTTTTTTTTTATGACTTCAGCTGTTAATACTAGGCTCTTTTCCTCCTGACTTGATTCTAGCTGTTAAAATACTAGTTTATACCAGGCATTTCTAGTATTGGTTCCTACTGGCATGAGCTTGAATTTTGTACTACTGAATTTCTTATTTTTTAAATACCATTTCATGAGATACGTCAGCCTTCCAAGCAATTACAGGATCAGAATATTGTACACAGTCTGTTTTCCCTGTTTAGTAGCCTTTTAAATAGTCATTGGCCAAGGGCAAATGACCTGTCTTCCAAGTTTTGAAAACCACTGGAATCATGCTCGTATATGTGTAACTGGATCAATGCCTGGAAGATCTGTTTAGAAGCCATGATTTGCTTACATGACATAATTTTTTTCATCATTACATAGTTTAAAAACCCTCTAGCAACAGCAATGTAGAAACAATTTTATTCTTGAAATATCATGCATAAGGAAAAAAAGACAGATGACATTGTTGTAAGATTATTGTGCCTTTTCTGTTTAATTCAGTCAAATATGTTCAAGTAGCACTGGGATATTTTTTCTTTTTTTGAAAGTATATATTAATCTGCACAATGAGATGTAGATTTTTCTGTAACACTGTAGAGAATCAAACTGGCCCGGCTGCCAAGTTTTTGCTGTGTGTGCGATAAATAGTAATAAAATGAGGCCACTGTAGATTTTGTTGTGTGTAGGTCATTTTTTGCTTGAATTCATGGTATGCTTCATGCACACAGTAGATGTAAATAAAGACTCATTTCAGAGAGGCCTAACTTGGGTGTCTTCACTACATACTGTTTTTTTTTTTTGTTGGATTGTGCTCTGCTTCTCAAGGCCTGTTCATTTAAGTCAAAGTCAATGGTAGTAATCTTTTGGTGCAATGTCAGTCTCAATTATAGAGGAGATGACATAATGAAATTGAACTACAATTTTATGTAGATAAATTTCAAACAAACTTAGCCTGACATTTGACCTAAATAGAAATGCATATTCATAATTAATGTCTTTGAAAATATTTGGGTATAAAGTAGTGCAATGGTGTTGAATAGTAGTATGTCTGTAACCAAAATACTGGAAAATTGATATTATTTGAAATATTTTTAACAGTGATCCGTAGATATTTTAATTTATGATAATAACTTAATTTCGCACTGGAAGTAACATGGAATTCTGTCCATTTTCATGTACCTGCTGTCTATGAAAAGACTGCCTAATAGTTTGTTTACAATCAAGGTGGGAGACAAATTGAATGTAATTCAGAGCATCTTGAGACTGTTGTTCAAGCAGACTTACTATTTTCGCCATACTGCTCAGTCACTGTAATTATGATCTCTGTAAGACGCTAGGTATCGTAAAGGAATGTCAGATCCTCTAATTAGCAGTAGACAAATACTGTTTAGAAGTTCCAATACAGAAAGGTGAAAACTAGACCAGAAGCGTAAATCTGGTGGGAGATGATAGATTAAAACAGTGAAAGTGTCTGGATGCATTTGGTTACTTTATAATAATTTTACACATATAAAAATAAACGTGTTGTCCCACAGTCTGTAGGCATTCGGTTCTCTGTTTTTAGAAACTCAAGGTGCATCTTTAAATGTGTGACCCAAGCCAAGGGTTACACTTGGATAACAAGACCATCTATATTTTCAGTGTGGTATTGCAGAGCACTTGCAAGGAACTTTGAATCTCGCATTGTCACAGGTGCATTGTTCAAGCTTAAATGAAAAGGGGAAGAATTGCTTTGTAATTTTTTTTTTTTTAACTAGTTAGGTATTATATTTGCTGAGTTTGGTAAACACCTTTTGGCATCTTTGTGCCCTATCTCAAAGTTTTTTTGCTTCCTCCTTCTCTGTGGTATATAATTGTATGATTACCCCTCCCTTTGGCCAGAGTTTACCCTCTGTTGAGATAGAGATCCACTGTATGGTGGATGAATAGCTAAGGTGTAAACTCTAGGACTTCTTTACAAATTTAAGTTTTGGTCCTTGGTTATGATATATTATGACCTCCCGTTTTTTCTTTCTGTTAATAGGATCTGTTTTTACACTAAAAGTTCAAGTAAATGACATCGTCAGTCATCAGTACCTGCAACAAGCAGTTGTAGAAGTGTTTGTTAACTACACGAAGACAAATTCTACTCTTACTGGAAACAACGGAGCAGTGTTAATAAAAGTTCCCTACAGATTAGGATTAAGCTTAACTATCGTATCATACAAGGATGGCTACATCTTAACACCTTTGCCTTGGAAGACTGGGAGAATGCCAAGTACGTAAGCATCTTACGGTCCTATTATTAAACTGTATCTGTCGGTAATTAAATTTCTCTCTTCCTCAGCAGTCTGGGTAGTTACTGTCAACTGAAAATGACTGAATGAAGTCAGTCAAAGGAGGTGGTGCTGGTCAATGCAGATGTAAGGGTGAATGATCTGTTAGACTTTTCAAAATTCTTAGTATTATAAAACAGAAAATAGCCCTTTATAACTAACTCTAAGTTATATTGCGATACTGTGAGTGTATTCTGAGAAATTGTTTACCTAGACTTAGCAAGGGGCTGGTAATGTGTTTGGACAAAAAGCATGTTGTTTTTAGTGATTCCTGGAGTGCCAATGCTTTGAGTCCTGTATAACAGGTATAATCTGTTGTTATAGCTTCCTCTGGACAACAGGAGTAATTTATTTATCCAGTCTTCATATACTCTCTTTTTTAACTGCTCTATTCACTATTCCTTCAGAATCAGAGATCTTAAAGGATTTTTTCAGTTGCATAGTGTAACATATTATCACTTTCCACAGTATACTCGTCTGTGACGCTTTCATTATTCCCACAAAGTCAAGCTAATATATGGCTGTTTGAAGATACTGTCTTAATTACTGGAAAACTGTCTGGTAAGTTCAGTGTATGCAGACCATAATCTAAATACTTTGTGATAACCATCTGTACACATACAAAAAAAAATTAAGCATGTTCATATTCTCATATAATACCAATCTACTCCAAGCCAGATTTTTCATTGTATGGCTGTGTGCGGTGGGCTGGCGCTGGCTGGACACTAGGTGCCTACCGAAGCTGCTCTATCACTCCCCCTCCTCAACTGGACAGGGGACAGAACATATAATGAAAGGCTTGTGGGTGGAGATCAGGACAGGGAGAGATCATTCACTAGTTACTGTCACGGGCAAAACAGACTTGACTTCGGAAAATTAGTTTAATTTATTACCAATCAAATCAGAGTAGGGTAATGAGAAATAAAACCAAACCATGAAACACCTTCCCCCCACCCCTCCCTTCTTCCTGGGCTTAACTTTACTCCCAGTTTCTCTGCGTCCTTCCTCCAGTGTTTCAGGGGGATGGGGAATGGGGGTTTCAGTCAGTTCATCACTTGTCTCTGGCGCTCTTTCCCCTTCAGGGGGAGGACTCCTTACATTCTTCTGCTCCACTGTGGGGACCCTCCCACGGGAGGCAGTTGTCCATGAACTTCTCCAACGTGAGTCCTTCCCATGGGCTAGAGTTCTTTGCGAACTGCTGCAGCATGGGTCCCTTCCACAGGGTGCAGTCCTTCAGGAACAGACTGCTCCAGTGTGGGTCCCCCATGGGGTCACAAGTCCTGCCAGCAAATCTGCTCCAGCATTGTCTCCTTTCCCCACGGATCCACAGGTCCTGCCAGGAGCCTGCTCCAGCATGGGCTTTCCACAGGGTCACAGCCTCCTTCGGGCATCCACCAGCTCCAGCATGGGGTCCTCCATAGGCTGCAGGTGGATATCTGCTCCACCGTTAACCTCCATGGACTGCAGGGAGACACACTGCCTCGCCATGGTCTTCACCACAGGTTGCAGGGGAATCTCTGCTCTGGCGCCTGGAGTATCTCCTTCCCCTCCTTCTTCACCAATCCGGGTGCCTGCAGAATTGTTTCTTTCACATATTCTCGCTTCTCTCTCCAGCTGCAGCTGTGCATTTCCCCCCCCCGCCTTCTTAAATATGTTATCACAGAGGTGCTACCACTGTCGCTGATGGGCTCAGCCTTGGCCAGCGACGGGTCTGTTGGAGCCGGCTGGCATGGGCTCTATCAGACATAGGGGAGGCTTCTAGCAGATTCTTACAGAAGCCACTTCTGTAGCCCCCCCACTACCAAAACCTTGCCACGCAAACCCAATGCGCTGTGACAAGTGCTTGACTAGAAATACACAAACTCTGGAGAAAATAGGTGAAAACGGGTTATGCTAAATGGATTTCTGTTTTACCATTGCTAAGGCAAAATATTACTCTTTTACAGATGCCAAATCTCAACCAAGTGTTCAGTTTCCAAAATTTTTAATAAAGCTTCCAACAAATCACCATATTACAAATGTTACAGCCTATCTGACAGTGCCAGAGCAATTTTTGAAAGTGGACAGCTTTCTCTATACTACAGGAATTCTTCTAAATAAATCAGGTATGTAAATAGGTTAAGAATTTTTTTTAAAAGAAGTCGTCTTCAAATTATAATGCATATGAGTACACAGTGTTTCAGAAAAGCATACGCTTAAATTAAAAGGGCCTGAACCTGCTTCCATTGCATTAAATCACAAAGCTTTGTTCTATAGGAGTAAGCTATAAACACGTCAGGTACGTAACTGATGTTGCTCTTTATCTTGTTCCATGTAGTGTGAGAACATAACGTATCTTACTACACTGAAATACTCCTTCAGAGTCTGCTTTTTTTTTAATGTCTGTGTGTATGTATATATGTATATATTCAGGATTTCATGAGTCTGTGGAACTGGTTTAGTAAACACCTTGCAAATATGGTTATGGCCAGGGAGTAAACTAGGTGAACTTAAAGGAGTCAGTGAAACTGCAGCAGTTGACTTCAGCTGTGAGGTTTTCTGCACCTTCACTGGAATGGTTGGTTCTAGGAGCTTTACACCTAGCATAAAGATTGTATGGAAGCTCTAGTTTGGCTCACAGAAAGTTAATCTGCATAAGCCTGTTTGAAACCAAGTAGTCACTATGTATACAGAGCACAACTGTAATAATGTTTTCTGTGCATCTGTTTCACTGGAACAGCAGTAAGTGTTTCCTAAGTCATTATAACTGTGCTCATATGCAGTTGGATCTTTGTAGTATTTGTCATTCTATCAGATATTTTTTTTTTTTTTACTTGCATAAATACAGTAATCTCTGGTAGATTGTACTGTGTGCAGTTCCATCTTTCTTTTGTTCTTTCCTTTTTATTCCTGGTGTACCTGAAGCATGAGGAGGCTGCTACGTGGCTTCTTTGAAACTTGTCATGCTCTCTTCTTTAATTTTCATTGAATTAAAATCATCACATATATTGATATCTTGACTTACATATTTTAAAACCTTTCTTACCTATATTTCACCTCTTTAAATGTAAAGCATAAGAGAAAAAGCAATGTTCCTCCCCTTCGAGTTTTCCTTTCAATCTGTCTGGCATGTGTTTTAAATTATTCATATACTCCTAAAGGAATAGCCTTCCTTTTAGGGCAGGTGGAAGCTAATTGATACATAATGCACCAGGAGTTTTCTCACAACCAGCTTACATAGATTTAACGTTATTCTGGTACTTACTAATTCTCTTTCAGCTTCTTTCACCATCCTGTCATATTGTTCATTCTGAAGTATTTGCAAATTAGTCTAAGGAAAACAAAGGAAACAAACTTTCAGGCTGCATTGTAAAGCTTTCTATATGCAATGTTTCCTTTCAGTGCTTTGACAAGCCTCATGATTAACTATTCAGTTAATTGTAACTGCCAAATTAAAAAGTTAATCCTTACAGGAAAGTTTAAGAGGACTGTTCATCTAAGGAGAAATGCAGCAGTCATATTTGCATATGTCTTCAGTTTGATTCAATGTTACGTATATTGCAATTATACAAATATTCTTCTATTATCTATATTTCACATAGGTTAGCTATTTTGTAATCAAATTATCTGAGGGGAAAAACCCTTCTTGCTTCACCCGCAAGCCGAGTTTTGCCTAATCATTGGTTCAACATTGTCACAGTCAACATTGAACCTATATGTCAAAAGTCAGTTTCTCTTTTACAGATTTGGTATAGAAATGTCTGGTTTTTATTTTAATCACAAGATTTTAAAAGTCCAGAAGAGAAGAAATGTTGATTTTTATTTGACCAAGTTGGTGACAGTTGACTGTGTAGCTGGCTGTGAATGAGGGCTTGCCTTTAGTTATAATTACAGAGTCTTAATTCTAAATATTTTTTTTTAAATACACTATGAGTGGAGAATTACAGACAAGATATTTCTCACATTCAGGTTTCAAAAGCATGGAATTGGCTCCTCTTGCTGCAATATGTGTGAACGTTCTTTTGACTGGGAAGGAACTGAAAGTAAATGGTCCCGTTCAGATTACACTTCCTCTTTCCACAAGTACTGTAAAATCAGGAGATGCTATACCTGCATGGACATTCGATATGAAAACTGGTAAGTGGGTTAATTATTCGTTATTCTAGCTTTTAGCACATCTACATAGTTGTGGACACATGACACTGTATGTCATGAAACGGTGATGGCACTAGTATATGAAGTGGTGGTAAATAGTCACAAATTTTACTAGAGGTTCTATATTGTTTTTTGATTGACTAGCTTGAATTGTTCAAAGGAATTTCCCTGTTTTCGTTAGTTCAAAAAGCTTTGGTGAAATTCATTAGCATTCCTATTGAACAAATTTTTAAAGTAATGGATTTTTGTTTTCATGGGAGGCTGAGAATTCAGGGAAGATACATTTTAGGTGATATTAAATTTTAAGCCTGGTAATTTTGTGAATGCCTTCTTAAAAAGAAAACAAGTCAGAATTGAAGATTTGGATGCTTTGTTTCCTAGAGTATAGCTCTACAGATCCTTTGACACTAAAACTGGAATAGGTATTACTTCAGTTAGCAAAAGCAATTCAGAAAGTGAAATGAAGGGGAAATAAGAGTTATCAAAGGGAACAACATAGTTCTTACAGTATGCATGGGAAGGGGAGGCTGGGGATTAGATGTTCTAAACCTTTTGTCATCCCTTCATGTCTAATTTTAGTCAAGAGTGAGTAATGAGCTACATGCACTTATCCCATTTTAGATGTCCTGTATTAGGTGTGTGTGTATTAGTGTACTGATTGTCTTACATTGTACCTTATACTTTCCATCACACTTTGTCTTGAAATACACAAGTGAGTGAAGAGGTAAGTCTCTTACTCCGTATTAAGACAAAAAGCTGTTAATCAGCTGTTGAAAATATAGGAGAGGACACCAACTCTAGCAAAGTGGTGTTTACACGTTCAAGAAAAAACCCTGATCATCTTAATGAAGAACAACCAAGGGACATTAATTTGAATTAAGAATGTGCTAATAAAAAATTGGCTAGGTTGTCTCTTGGGAAAAGAATGAATAGAGTAAGTTTTGACCTAGAAGACTTCAGAGGGGTAACTGGTGATAAGAGAGAGCATTCTTCATCTTCATCAAAGAAAGTGTTTTAGTCTGACATGGTAAAATAGCATGAGGGGTTTTAATTTCTTGCTGCCACAGCCACTTTTACCAGCTCCTGTGCTCATCTGTACCTATGCTGAGCTGTTTTAACTCACTAAACAGAAAACGCAGTTAACAATGTTATTAAAACAAAAAGCTGACCAAGCTAGAGCAGCTCGGCACAGGGTCAGGTTAGAGTATAAATCAATGTAAAGTGTGTATGTGGGTGTTTAGAGGCCTACTCAACACTCAACTTAGGCATGTTGGCCTTGGGAGTAGAGCAAGAACAGGAGCATAACATGCTGACCCAATAAAAACAATAAAAACAGTTGTTTTTTTCCTCTCAGATGGGGTGTACTCTGATAGAGATTCTGTCAAGGTAAATTGTGGTGGGTGCTCACTGAGGTGTAGTGTTTGCATGGAGGCTTCACTGCTGCTTGCTGAAGAGAGGACAAGGAGGACTGCAGACAAGGAGAGGGACTTTTGGGGCATAATTCTAACTTCCACTTTTTCTTCCACTTCCTCATCTTTTTTCTACAGTGAAAACTTGCAACTGTATTCACTGTTCTGGATGTTTATTCTTAAATATGTTTCTTTTATTTTTACCTTTGATCTGAATGTGCAAAATGACTTTTTTCTAAGGTAACTGAGTAATAGCAAGGCATTCCTTAGTCAAGGTTCTGGTGACTGAGGACAGCTGAACACCTCAGTTCTCCAGCAAGCATTCGAGAGTGTCCATAAGCAGCAGTAGGTCCCCACCTGAGCCTAAGGGAGAGCTACCACTGTACTGAATAATGAGGCTGTGGTATCCAAGATGCTGCATGCAGAACGTCCCCAGCACAATGTTGACACACACTTCTAAACTCTGAAGTCCTTGGGTAATATGTCGTAATGGTAATCAGAGCTTCCATGTCAGTAATGATAGTGGTAAGGGAACAGGTCTGTGTTTGATGTTGTATAGACTGACCTATATGCACCAGAAAAAAAGGTAGAAACTGCTTTCACGTGTCTGCTCATGCAGTGTTCCCTGGGGTTACTGAGACTGTTCCTGGAAAATGATTTTTTGTAATTATATTCCAGCTGCTGTAAATGCAGAATTTGTTGATGTATATTGAATGTGGCTTCCTTCTTCCTAAATATTTTGCCTCATGAGTAGCAAAAGTACTTTGTGGATTTTGATAGAATTAAAAAAAAAAAAAAAAAAAGAAAGCTTGCATTGCAACATTACATTGAGAACAATATCCTTCTGTTTCAATGGCAGTAAATCATAGAGAATATGTGCTTACTCATAAATCACATTTTAATGTTTTTCTTAATACATACTATTTTCTATGGAGTATATTGAGGGGGAGGTATAATTTACTGAATAGGACAACAAAGATTATATAGCTTATTGATTTGTTCAGTCAATATAGAACTTCTGGAGATCTAGAATTTTTTTTTTGTCTTGTATATGCGCTGTTTTGTGTTGGGTTTTTTTAATCTGCCTTTAAGTAATCCACCCTCTATACTTGTAAAACAACAGTTTTGCAGTATAGTGACATGTTGCCTTAGAGTTGTCGGGACAGAGAATTTGAGGATCTGTTGTTGTTGCCTCCATATGAGAGTTAGGGATGGAAGACTCTTCCAGCTGGTCTTGGTCCTGAGTCTGGGCAAAAGGTTTTCCAGAGAAGACTGAGAAACCACCTCTTTTGGGGCCCTAGCTGGTAGCTGCTCCTACTGCCCTCTGCCAGCCATCACAAGTACCAGGAGAAGGCTGAAAGTTTTACTGCCAAATGATATTTTGTGTGTGTGTGTGCCTGTGTGCATATGTGGCATGTGTCAGTTCTCATCTTTACCTCTTGCTGGTAGATATTTCCCTTTGCTTTGCTGAAAGAAGGGTCCTGGAGGAAAACGGAAATTATAGGGCTTATATGAATTATACTTTTTGCATGCTTTGGTTGTTGTTATTTTAAAAAAGCTGGTGGTTCTCTCTCCTTCTTAGTATTTCCAGTTTGAAAATGTAAGGTTGTTTATAAGAGGTTGTTTTCGGTCCTTAGAATTTCACAGATGGCCCATAATAAATGTGTTCAAGTGCGTTAAGTATAATTCTTTCTCTTCTACTGCATGCTTTATTAATTGTAGGAGCTGGCATGCCATAATACCTATCCTTTGCATTGCCAAACAGATGGTGTGGAATCTGTGTCCTAACAATAGACTTTCCTTGGGCTAACTGAACTGTTACTGCCTTGGGGAAGGGAGCAGGAGAGAAACATTCACAACAAACATTGTTTATCCTGTTGTGCTTTATTAGATTAAAATGTTTTTCTACTAAGTGCTGCTAGCTCATGTTAAACTTGTATTCATATGCTTAAATTACCTGCTGCTTGATTATTTATTTTTTTTTTTTACGTCTTGGCTTTCATACATGCTTAAGCTCATATAATAGGATTTTTGAAATTATTTGTGTGCATATCTATGAAAGACATTTGTTAATACATAAATGGATTATATTAAATTACATTCCTGTAAGTAATGCCGATGCTTTGTTTCAAAGTAAACATCCACACAGGGATATTTGCAATGAAAATGTCAAGAGAGAAAGTTTGCATGTTTAGCTAAAGCTGTGTAATGAATAGCATATAGGTCAGAAGTTTCAGTTTTTCTTGTGACCTTGTGTATTTTTGGCAATAGCCTAATTGCTAATGGTTTGAGGTAAAGGAGAATCCTGCATGGCATGAGCAATATTTTGTCTTTTTTTTTTTTTTTTTTT
>RSEF01000007.1:2164716-2180204 GCA_003993805.1 Himantopus leucocephalus | reverse complement strand
AGGACCTTGCACTTGGCCTTGTTGAACGTCATGAGGTTTGCACGAGCCCACCTCTCAAGCCTGTTCAGGTTGCTCTGGATGGCATCCCTTCCCCGGCATGTCAGCCGCGCCACACAGCTTGGTGTCATCGGCAAACTTACTAAGGGTGCACTCAATCCCACTGATAAAGTAGTCTTTTGAAGTTGAGACTTGTTTCCTTAGCTAAACTGTAACATGTACCCTGATATTTCTTCAAAAAATACAGTTATTACATTTTAAGTTTGTGACATAACATTACATTATAACTATAACAAAAATTTAATCTTCAGTCAATAGTCTAGTATTTCCTAGTATGTTCTACAGTCACCTTGCATCTCTTTTGCATAGGGATAAATGTGGTCGGACACAAAAGAAAGAAAAAAATACAACTAAGCTGGAGGTCGTAAAAAAAGACCAGACAACATCAACAACTCACATAAATCACATCAATGCTGTCAAAGGGTCTTTAAAGTTGGAGGATAAGTCACAGTTATATACACCGAAGATTTCTTCATACAGCCCTCAAAGAAGGATGTCCGTAGACACAGAAGATGGAAAATCACGAGACAATTTTAAAATCTACACAGAGGATGCTTCTTATCAGTCATCCTGTCAGACTGGTCAGTCAAGAAATTCAGCCCATTCGTTGGAGCCTAATGCTGTAGTTAGGCATTTACAGCAGCAGAAGCATGGTAATGGTACTGTTTCCCAGGCTCCTAGGGACATTCAAGACCAAAACAAATACCTTTCACTAAAAGAGGAGATGTATGGGCTTTCCCATATCCCAGAACATCTAATGCATATTTACAATCAACCTATTGCTATTCTTCAAACGTCTGACCTTTTCCACTCCCCAGAACAAATGCATCCTGCTAAATCAGCAACTTTGCCAAGAAAAGGGCAGTTAGTATACAGCCCCATGATGGAACCCATGAATCGTGACAGTTACATGCAAACGTTACCAAAAATGCCAGTGCACTCTCATCCACAGCCTTCTGTCTGCAGAGATGAAAACAGTACATTAGATGGGGAAGAGGGCTTACCTTCTCAAACGTCAAACTGGGGCCGGTACACTAATAGCTTACTTGAATCTGTCTCTGTTCCTGGGACACTGAATGAAGCAGTTGTAATGACTCCATTTTCATCTGAACTTCAAGGTATTTCAGAGCAAACATTATTGGAACTCTCTAAAGGAAAACCATCTCCACACCCTCGAGCATGGTTTGTGTCCCTGGATGGAAAGCCAATCGCTCAAGTGAGACATTCTTTCATAGATCTGAAAAAGGGCAGAAAAACAGAGAGTAATGATACTAGTCTGGACTCTGGTGTGGACATGAATGAGCATCATCCTAGTAGGAAGCTGGAGAGAGAGAAAACTTTCATAAAAAATATGCCACATTCTAAGATTCTTTACTTGGAAGATCTGGATTTGAGTAGCAGTGAAAGTGGGACCACTGTTTGCACTCCAGAGGACCAGGCTGTTAGGCACATTCTGGATGGAGGGAATGGGCCAGCCATAGAACAGCATGATGAAGAAGGTCTAAGAAGAAAAACTGTATCAGGAAGTCATGAATCTGGTATCCCTTCTGCTAAAAAAAGGGATAGACCATCTATCACGAAAAGAGATAGCAAAACCAATATCTGGAAGAAAAGAGAAGAGAGGCCGCTTCTTCCTATAAATTAAAACACAATGTGCTTTGTGTTGTTGCTCTCCCTGCTGGTTATTGACCTCTTGGCTGCTTCTGTAATTCTGCAGTGTTGGGTTTACAAGGGAAATGTTGTTTTCTAGTATCAAGAAAAGTTACTTTTTTTTTTAATATACAGATTGAGTTACTAAAGTTCAACTGGGCAATTGATATTCAATGTGAATTGAAAACAGGCAAATGCTACTATTAAAATTTTCCAGTTCCTAATTTTGCTGGCAGTGTAGGGAAGGCCCACATTTTAATTAGCCTGTCATTCTTGGACACACCTCTGGGAATGCACAGTGAGAAATGTAGGCACATGTTTTAATTTTTTTGTACTTATTGCTAATGCATTAGTAGACTAGTTAAAGCCATTCCTTAGCCTTGTACCTAATCAATGTGACCATCTGTACAGTATTTTATATATGAACTTTTCTAGGGATCTGTTATTACTTCTTTCTATAATGTAAAATGTTTCATCAGTTAGTTCCACGACACCAGCAGATGAGCTCTGTTGGATTTATCAGCAGAGCTCTACAGCATTATTGCCCTCCCTGTGTGCCCACCCATTTGCAAAAGGTTGCCATTCCATATAGCAGTGGCAGAAGGGGGAAGTGTACAAGCTCTGTGGCTGCTGCAGTTCATGGTCCCGGCTGTCTTAAGATGTTGGCCATCTGCTTTGTTCTAATCTGTTTTGTTACGAACTGTGGACATTGAAGATTGGCACCTGCTATGAAGTGTCCACATCCAGCAGAAAAGGACTGGTTCCAGCAGCATTCGGAGCTGCTGCTACTACTGATCCCAGTGTCTTGTTTTGGCTTCGTTGTCAGTTAAAATCTTTTCTTCTGTGTGCTGTTGGGCCAGTTGAGCTCCACAACATAGTTGAATCCCTGCATATTTATAAGTTAGAGTTTGGCCTGTAATGAAAAAGTATGCAAGTTTAAACAAATTATGCCTTTGAAATAGTTTCCTTTAGCAGGAAAGTTCGACACTGTTGCTTTTTATTTTGTGTTTTTAAAAAATGGAAGATCATCAGAGGTTTATGTGCCTACATTTTGCCAGCCTAAACTGCTTTTGTCTAGGTTGTGCATCGCAGAGGGGTTAAACAGGCTTTAAAAGTTGGGGGGTTTTATGAGCATGAGAGAGCAGATTGCAAAATTTGGTCTATAATGCAATATAAATACTACTTATGACTCATCTTAGAGTTAAATTTACCAAAACTCATGAATGCATGAAACGTAACTAAGATATGTATAGAGGAAGGAAAAGGCCATCAGAATATTCTTTATTTTTAATGTTCATCTTGTCAAAGTGATCGTTTCAACTTTGGCTAACAGAAAATTAGGTGCATCCCTTAATGTGCTTCATATAGTATATAGAATGTCTTTCTGTGGCTTTTAAGCTGTTTCCCTGATGAAATAAGTTCCAGCATTTTGGCTTTTGGCAGTTTGATTATAAATCATCCTAAAAAAGCTTTATAAATATTTCCCTTAGAGCCTGGTTAAGGCTCTATACCAAGACCCAAACATACAATGCCTATAGCTGAGTTGTGGGGTGGGGTACGCTCAGTTGTCTGCCCTGTAGTACACTCAAGAGTTGGGAAATATCCTACACAGCTGGGCTTCTGGGAATACTTACTCAGGAAACGTTACTGTGAAATGTCTGTTGTTTTGGGATTGTCAGTTTTCTGGTCCTGTTTGTAGAAGAATACGCAAGGTGTGCAGTTGCTTCATGAACAAAATATGATGTTCCTATTGAGTTCACAAGTATGAAGGTGCAAAATAAGTTTAAGATAGGTGTGCAAATAAGTCTATAATTTTAATTAATTATAATTTTAATTGGCCAAAAGAATCTGACTTAATTATACAACTCATATACTTCAGAGGTGAAGATGCCAGCTGTGGTTTGGCCCCAGCCGGCAACTAAATCCTGTGTGTCTACTCACTCACTCCTTTCCCCTCGCTTGGTGGGATGGGGAGGAGAACTGGGAAGAAAGAGGTAAAACTCCTGTGTTGGGATAAAAACAGTTTAATAGGACAGCAGAGGAAGAGAAAAATGACAGCAATAATACTGATAAAAGAACATACAAAGTGAGTGCTACACAGTGCAATTGCTCACCACCCGGAACCTGATGCCCAGCCCATTCCCAAGCAGCGGTCCTTGCCCAGCCCCCCTGGCCAACTCCCTCAATTGTATACTGAGCATCATGTCATATGGTATTAAATATCCCTTTGGCTAGTTTGGGTCAGCTATCCTGGCTGTGCCCCCTCCCAGCTTCTTGTGAAAATTAATTCTATCCCAGCCAAAACCAGGACATTATCCACCCCTTATTTTATACCATCTACATCATGCCCAGATCCTACATTTTCCAATTAATCACCACCACTTTTCCTGTCTTTTATATGTGCGTGTGTATATATATACACACGCACATATACATATGCACACAGATATCATTCCCATAGTCTATGGGCCATTCCTCTAAAATATCCGTTGAGTTCATTTAATCCATGACTTTTGGGCTCCATCTGTCATAACAGCCTTTCAGGGCAGGAGAGATGGTGTGTGGTATTGGATTGTTGCATGCTGCATCCAGAGCTCGCAGCTGGTGCATCTGGTGCAGCTCGTGCCCACAGTCTGCGGGTTGAAGATGTCAGTCTCGAGGAAGTTGCTGGGCGCTAATTGCTGAAGGCAGTTCTAATTCCATCACCGCTGCACTTTGCTTAGTTTCATCAAAGTTCATCCTTCATTAATTTGGGTGATTCTTACTGATACCACTGATATGGCATATAGCAACTGTAGTAGTGATGACTACAGTGGCAGGGTTATTTAGCAATTAACATCATACAGTTTGATTCATTGGCTATTCTCACCCAAAATCAGATCCCCATGAGGTGAACATTGGAATTCCCCATCCTTCTGCATCATCCACTAATTGCACCCAGGTCCTAACCAAAAGCAGTCCCACGGATGGGTTAGCCCTTGCCTGAGGCAGGACTAAGCCAGACTGTCTTCCCTAACCTATTCTTCATGTGCACTATGGGGACTTTATCCCCTTGTACAGTGCGTGGAAGTTTTGTTTGGGCAGGGCCAGCTTGATTGGCAGATCCCCTGGTATTGGCTAACCACGTAGCTTTTGCTAAATGTGTGTCCCAATGTTTGAAGGTCCCACCACCCTTGGCTCTCAGTGTAGTTTTTAACAGTCCATTGTATCATTCAATTTTCCCAGAGGCTGGTGCGTGATAGGGGATGTGATATACCCACTCAATGCCATGCTTTTTGGCCCAGGTGTCTATGAGGCTGTTTTGGAAATGAGTCCTGTTGTCCGACTTGGTTCTCTCTGGGGTGCCATGTCGCCATAAGACTTGCTTTTCAAGGCCTGGGATAGTGTTCCAGGTGGTGGCATGGGACACGGTATGTTTCCAGCCACGCAGTGGTTGCTTCCACCATTATGAGCATGTGGTGCTTACCTTGGTGGGTTTGTGGGAGTGTGATACAATCAATCTGCCAGGCTTCCCCATATTGATATTTCAGCCATCATCCTCCATACCAGAGAAGCTTTAACCACTTGGCTTGCTTAATTGCAGCGCATATTTCACATTCATGGATAACTTGTGTGATAGTGTCCATGGTCAAGTCCACCCCTTGATCACAAGCCCATCTATATGTTGCATCTCTTCCTTGATGGCCTGAGGTGTCATGTGCCCACTGAGCTATGAGTAATTCACCCTTATATTGCCAGTCCAGATCCACCTGAGCCACTTCAATCTTAGCAGCCCGATCCACTTGCTGGTTGTTTTGATGTTCCTTGGTGGCCTGACTGTTGGGTATGTGGGCATCTACGTGACGTACTTTTACAACCACCTTCTCTAGCCAGGCAGCAATATCTTGCCACAATGGGATTACCCAGATGGGTTTGCCTCTGTGCTGTCCGTTGGTCTGCTTCCATTGTTGTAACCACCCCCAACAGGGCATTTGCCACAATCCATGGGTCAGCATAGGGATAAAGTACTGGCTGTTTTTCTCGTTCAGCGATGTCCAAAGTCAGCCGGATGACTTTCACCTCTGCTAACTGGCTTGATTCACCTTCTTCTTCACAGTTTCTGTGACTTGTTTTATAGGACTCCACACAGCAGCCTTCCACCTCTGATGCTTTCCCACAATACAACAGGACCCATCAGTGAACAGGGCATATTTCCTCTCATTTTCTGGCAGTTTATTATACAGTGGGGCCTCTTGGCACACATCACCTCCTCTTCTGGCTATATTCTGAAATCTTTGCATTCTGGACAGTACATGATCACTTCCAGAATTCCTGGGTGACTGGGGTTTCCCATTCAAGCCTGGTGTACGATCAGTGTGATGCACTTACTCCACACAGCATCAGTTGCATGATGTGTAGAGGGGACCCTTTCTTTGAACATCCAGTCCAGCACTGGCAGTCAAGGTGCTAAGAGGAGCTGTGCTTCAGTGCCAACCACTTCCGAAGCAGCTTGAACCCCTTCATATGCTGCCAATATCTCTTTTTCAGTTGGAGTGTAGCAGGCCTGACTTCAAAACCTTAGGGGTCAATCCTGAGTCTCCCTTGGAGCTTTCTGCCAGAGGGTAGAGCCATTCTCCCCAGCTGCAGTGTAGAGCGCATTTTTAACATCTTTTCCCGCCCGGACTGGCCCCAGGGCTACTGCATGAACTATTTCCTGTTTAATTTGTTCAGAGGCTTGTCATTGCTCAGGGCTCCATTTAAAATCTTCTTCCAGTTCATTTGATATAGAGGGTTTACAATTAGGCTGTAATTTGGAATATGCATCCTCCAAAAACTTACAATGCCTAAGAAAGCTTGTGTTTCCTTCTTGCTGGTCAGTGGAGACATAGCTGCTGTTTTGTTGATCACATTCATTGGGATCTGAGGACGTCCATCTTGTCATTTTACTCCTAAAACCTGGATGTCCTGTGCAGGTCCCTTGACCTTACTTCGTTTTATGGCAAAACCAGCTTTCAGAAGGCTTTGAACTATTTTCTACCCTTTATTAAGAATAACTTCTGCTGTGTTGCCCCATATGATGATGTCATCATCAATGTACTGCAGATGTTCCAGAGCTTCACCCTGTTCCAGTGCAGTCTGGATCAGTACATGGCAAATGGTAGGGCTGTACTTCCACCCCTGGAGCAGTCGATTCCAGGTGTACTGGACACCTCTCCAAGTGAAAGCAGACTGTGGCCTGCACTCTGCTGCCAAAGGGTTTGAAAAAACACATTAGCGATATCAATTGTGGCATACCACTTGGCTGCCTTTGACTCTAGTTCTTATTGGACTTCTGGCATGTCTGGCGCAGCAGCACTCAGCGGTGGCGTGACTTTATTCAGGCCATGATAGTCTACTGTTAGTCTCCACTCTGTTAGGTTTTCGCACTGATGTCTCAGAAGTGTAAGACCAACAAAACACGTTCCAAAAACCAGTTTTAATGGGGTCAGGAAAAAGGTGGAAGGGTCAAACTGAACAGGGATCTTGTATTACAAACATCGTTAGACAGAACTTATTTACAAGTTCAGGATATCAGTTGGAGACGAATGCTACATGGTGTGTAACTAGATCTAAGCTTAGAATGATGACCCAAAATGTGCAAACCACTCACCTATAAGGCGAGGACACTCAATCCCAGGAAGTTACTTTGGACGGCATCCCAACCCGAAGGGAGGGGTTCCGATTACACACCCGCTGCTCTGAGGAGAATCACTCAGATTGGGGTCTGTGGTGGTGGCCCCATTTTATACCCTGGGTTGGATCTGAAGCGTGGTCATCTGTTGGTAGTGGTCATAGGCAGCTCTCATTGGTTAAGGAGTCTCCTCGGTAGGCTCATTGCCTGAGGTGGTCTCTGGTGGCCTCATGTATCTGGGGTACGTGGCTGGGGGCTCTTCACATACGTGACTGGCAGCACAGGCGCTTCCTGCCAAGCCAGCCACCATGTCCCTGTTAGACCTGTGGGGAGCGTGGGTCTTACCCGCTGAGACGGTGGTCCATACAGGCGGGGAACAGAACTCTCGGGACAGAGAGTCTGTTTCTCAGACAGTTTCTTGGCTAATGTGTCTGGCAGTTTCTCCACAGCCGAGACACAGGCCCATAGCGAGGAACAGAGACTTCCTTTGTATCGCTGGAGTTGGCCAGCCAATTCATACACCATTTGTCCTTCGTTTTCTTTCCAAAACACTACTGCCGGTGAGTTGACATAGGACAATGGTGCACTCCGTAGAAACTTCTGCCACATGGGCTGTGTGCATTGGACTTTATCTGGATCTGTGGGTAACTGCTTGTTATTTGGATCATTATAAATCACCTCCAGAACAGCTAATTCCCTCAGGTACTGGATACTTTTCTCCATGGTGGTCCGCTTGCCTGGGTGACATGTAACGTCCTCCTTGAAGGGGCGTACCTTTCCTTCACGCCTGACAGAAGTCACTTCCAGACGCTGAGGGCTTCTGTCTTTTTCCCAATTGCCTTGTCAATGCCCCCTTCCCTAGACAGGGGTCCCAGCTGCTTGGCTTCCCTACCCTCTAATCCCAAGATACTGGCCCCGTTATCCCAGCATTGGAGCAGCCAGGTAACAATGTGCTCACCTGGATGGCGGCTGAAATCTTTTCACATATCTTGCAGCTCACTTAGGGACAAGGACTGGGTGATTATCTCTGGTTCTGCCTCTTCCTCCTGTTCTCGTGATGGCCCTGGTTCATCGTCATCCCTTACTAAGAGAACTGATTTTTTTGTGTATTTCTTCTTACGTATAGGGGCGACTGATACTGGCACGGGTTGGTTTTCTGGTTCAGCTGCAGTGCCTGTGACCGTGGTTGGAGTAGCCACAATTCCTGTCGTGGGGGTTGGAGTAACTGCAGTACCTGTTGGTTTATTTTCCCTCTCTTCCGGAGGTTGCTGCACAATATCAAGCAGTGTGTGGTAGATATTGGCCAGGGCCCAGCATAGTGTGCCTCTCTGGAATAGCCACAGCGTTTTTCTTTCAAACATCACTTTATTAGGGTTCTGTAGTTGTTCGGGGGTGAAGTCCCAAACTATTGGAGGTGAGAAGTTCTCTAGATACCTGCCCGTATTTTCCCACATGCCATGCCACCTGTGACCATACTTTTGCAGAGCCTGGGTCATATTCATAAATTGCTTGTTAACCTTAAACAATTTTAAGACCAGAAACACATTCAGGAGACACAGAAATGGGAACATGCTGGTTTGAACATCCTAAGGATATTCAAAATTTCCGAGAGTTATTGTAGCCTGGAGGAGAAGGGGAAGATGGAAGAAAGGTGTCTCCCGCACAGATTGGTTGTCCACGGAGAAAAGGTAAAAAGTGTAATTATTAATAGTTTCCACTAGATGGCGTCCAAAGTACAAAGATGATGGCAATTCTGAGTACAAATACAATATGGGTCTTATGATCAATGATTTTATCGTACCATAAGCCAGTGTTACTCCATACAGCAAAGTGGTAACCTTGCTCCAACTTCCACAGGTAATAAGCAGCACATAAATACTGGTAAACTGTGTATACAGCAAGTCAGGTATTACATAACACAACTCTGAGAACAAATAAAGCAACTTTGTGACCAGCGACTGTTACACTAGTATAATGAATGCTTATAACAAATACAGCAAATTTGTTTTAACACGTTTTGGTCAGATTTGTCATTATCTCAACCCTTTGAGCCCCACATTGAGTGCCAAAAAGGACTGTCGTGGTTTAGCCCCAGCTGGCAACTAAGTACCATGTGTCTGCTCGCTCACTCCTCCCCTCCCCAGTCGGATGGGAAGGAGAATCGGAAAGAAAGAGGTAAAACTTGTGGGTTGGGATAAAGACAGTTTAACAGGACAGCAGAGGAAGAGAAAAATGACAACAATAATACTGATAAAAGAATATACAAAGTGAGTGACACGCAGTGCAATTGCTCACCACCCGGAACCTGATGCCCAGCCCATTCCCAAGCAGGGATCCACTTCCCCAGTTATATACTGAACATGATGTCATATGGTACCAAATATCCCTTTGGCTAGTTTGGGTCAGCTATCCTGGCTGTGCCCCCTCCCAGCTTCTTGTGAAAATTAATTCTGTCCCAGCCAAAACCCAGACAGATGGCTTGTCATATTAGCATGCCTTTGCTACTCTTTAGGTAACTGTAATTCAACTTTCCTATACCAAATACATTTTCACAATACTTTTTTTCTATAGTTCTGCCGGATTGTGTGTATGACTGACTCTGTAGCCCAGGATGCTGATATTTTCATCCTTTGCTTTGTTACTTGCATTAGTAGGAATCCATTTATATATTTTGAGTGTTTCTTCTGAAAGTGACTTTGACTTTTAAGCTTCAATATTGCTCTGCTCTTGGAGTTGCATCAGTTCTGATGACTCCCTTTTTAAAAAGAGAATATATATGCGCTGTTGAACATAGAAAATCCCTGACAAGCTAATGGTTTTGAGGTTTTAATATTAAATTGATGTCTCTACTTGAAATTTTGTTTACCTACAATAACTTAAATATATTGCAGATTTTTTAATGCGTTTTTTCATTGTATATACCAAAAAGACCTAATTCCTCAAAGTTACTTGTATTGTTAAAAAATACAGACTATCTTAAATTCATGTGAGTTCAAAGAAATGAAGTTTTGCACTCCAGTGGTGTTGTTCTGCATCAGAGTAGGTATGTGGTCACCAAAGAAAAAGAATTAGAAATGTTGAGATGATCAATTATAAGTTTGAGACTTCAAAGTAATGGTGCCAAAAGATGTAGTGATGTAGCACAGATTCTTGTCTGCTTTGCGAGCTGATCAAGAGCAAAGAGCGGAGTTCAGTTCTCTACCGTCATTCTAGAAGAGCTTTTGGCTGTCTGGATTTAGTCACAATTTTACCTTGCACATGTTGTAGTGCAAAGTGGCCCCTTTAAAGGCTGTGCATCAGTGATGCACTTCAGCTTTTAGCCAACAAAGTAAGTCAGAGTGCAACAGAACTTCTTGCAAGAGTTTCTTGCTGCTAAGCTTCTCGGTGGTATGAAGAAAGATAGAATAAACTTTTCTGAAAAATAGGCATCTCATCATATATGGGATTAGTATCTCAACTGATAGTAGTTCCTCCCTTGCCAAATGAGGGTGTGGGCATTTCTTTTAGTGGAATACTTAATTTTTTTCTGGAAAGCGCATGCTGCAGTTCTGGTAATACCGTTTCCAAGGCTGTCTTTAGCTGTTCCTTCTATCCGTGCTGGTCAAGCAACAGCTATCTCTGCTTGCTTTGTAGATTCTAATTTACAACAAAAAAGTTACAATTTTTCTGTGTGTAACCTGCTAGCGTTCATTGCATAATGTCTTATGCTGCTGGTAACACTTGAAAAAGCTTTTCTAAAGTTGAGTTTTATATTAAAAATAAATACATGACTTGTTTTCTGTGTCAGAATGTGAGAAAACTATCCTGTAGAGAGAAATTATTGCTGTAGTTGTGTCTGCAAAGGTAAATGCTACATGAAAACAGGTGATGCCCCTAAACACACAATGACAGGGAATTCTTCCTTGGCCCTATCACGAGCATTAAATCTTGGATTTTAAAAATCTCTATATAACTCTAAAATTATTAGAATTATATGTCATATTTATATTCAGTATTTGCAGAATATATTATCTGAGTCTTCATGTTCCAGCTGTATGTTGGAATTTACGCACTGTGGAAACCTGGGTTACCTATTAGCGACTGGAATTCTTTTTAGTTTTAGATCATTAAAAAAAGGAATTTGACTACACTGAGTTCTAAAAATTTTTATTCCAGAGATAATCATACATGATGTGTAACGTATATGGAAAAGAAAATTTTATCATGAAAATTGTCTTTGTGGTCAAACTAATGATTTTCTGTGTTTTTATATGATTTCAACATATGAATTTATAGGAATCAATGAATTTTTTTTTTCTCTTGGCTCAGTATTGCAGCACTAACAGAGTGCTAAAATGCTAGTGCTAAAATGAGGTCTGTACAAAAAATAGGAAGGGTTTGTGGCATGCTGCTCTTGGAGAGGGCAGGGAAACTTTCAGAGGTTTTGACTTCTTTGAATCTGAAGGTTGATTACCTTGAGAACAAGAAGTGGGCCATGCCTGAAGCACCTTTAAAGTAAGCCCCCTCTAAGGAGAGGGAAATGGGTGGGAAAGTTTGAAAGGATATAGCTTCTTTCTGATGCTTGTTTCTAAACTGATAGGTATTTGTGGAATAAATTATTTTTGAAAAACACAGATGTTTGCAAGAATTATGTCTCAGTTCTTTACAAAATGCTTCTTGAGCAGTCACCTTTTGCAAAAAAACCCACACACATGTATGCACAGTTTTAAGTGAAAGGCGTTAGGTAGATAGAGAACATTCAAGACCAAATTTTGTCAAATATTTAAGGTGAAAGGCAGTTAATGAACTTCAGGACAGTTTCCTTGCCATGGCTGCAATATATGATGTTGAGATTCTTCTTGCAGAAGGGTATACCGGTTACAGGTCTTACCTGTTTTTGATAAGGTAGTTAATGGAGTTAGCCAAAGCTTTTTTCTGCAGATAATTCATGTGGCTTAGGTCAGTACTTTGTTGTATCATAAATGAAGGGAAGGGATCAGGCTAAATAGTATGCAGCTGTATGCACATTAATCTGGGTATGTTACCTAGAATAAGCTAATTGATAGTAATTTTCAGATGGTTTCCAAATGCCACATATTGTAGAAATTTAAAAAACAAACGTGGGGAGTCACTTTAAAATACCATTTGATTAACAGGAAAAAATCTTTATAGTACTGTCAGAAAATAAAAGAACTCTGGTACCTTACAAACATGAAACCAAAACTGATTTGATGATTAGGGACATTATTTACCACTGTAGAGCTAAAAATGATGCACAAAAAATAGTCCGGGATGTAAGAATGTTTAGTTGTCTGCTTTGTTTTTATGTAGTAATTTGTACCAAAGAGGATTAAATGAATGGGCACCAGTCTAAACTCTTCTCATTAGTTAAAAAATGAAAAAGGTTAACAATATTACTGATCTAACACTGTGCAGATTTAAAGGCAGTATACTACATCCATTGTCTAGTACTGCATATTAGGAAAATCTGAAGATAAATTAGCCTGCTGAAGTGCCTTTCTCTTTCATCAGGCTTATTTTATCAGTGGGACACCTGACTATCTGAAAAGCACATTATTTTTTTTTTTCTGTTAGCCAAAAAAACCCCTCAATTCATACTTACAATTATGTAGCTTTTATAATATTTTAAAAGGCAGATCTAGTGTTTTTTATGTTGGAATACTGACTTTTGCATGTTGATGATGATAGTAACTGTTGTAAACCCTGTTTTTTTGTATTTTATGTTTGAAAAGAAATTAAAAAAAATATATCTTTAGCAATCTGAACAGTAGTATCTTTTAAAAATGCACATATGATTTGATTTCATAAGTCAAGAGTAAGCATCTTGAAGTCACTGGATTTACAGGTATGAAGCTGGGATTTTTAACTTCAAAAATGAAATTAATATATGTTTATATATAAAAACTATTATAATGATAAAAATCATTTTTCAGCTGCTAATCTTCCTTGCCAGTAGAAGTGGAAAGTGTATGGAGATAGGTACTTAATTCTTATTTTCTAGAACCAATTTTTATCTCAATTTGGAGCCTAACCTGCATTGTTTATATAACCCAAGCTTCTGCTTTTTAATTTTTTTTTAATTCAGTGGAATTATGCAAAACACAGTGCTGTGCCTACAGAGTTAAAAATGAGCATTCTTTTATAGTAGTTTGCACTAATTTGTGCCACACTTCTAACAGTAGGCAGCTATATTTGTGTTAAAGAATTGATATGAAAGATGGTTTAAATGACTTTAATCTGAGCTTCATTTTCTTTTAAAAACAGTATTCAGTGTGTTCTCATTACAAAAAAAAATGGTTTCAGATTGTTGGGGTTTTTTTAAGACTGGCGGGGAAAACTATGTCATTATTTTTAGTATTGAAAACTATTTTACCAAATGATTTTTTTTTTCAGTCAGTTTAAGACTTATTGAACATTCCTATATTCCCCCTCCCCAAAATGTACTGGTACTTTATTCCCCAGTTAACTGATTCAATTCCTTTGAAGCACTTGTTGCACTTCAGTCCATTTTAGAACAGTAATATTTTTACAACATCTTGTTATTGTGTAGAAAGGCACTTTTTAGTGCTCATTAGAGCATGGAGTTCATAAAAAGCCCGGCTCTGAGATGCTGAAACATAGGTGAACTGATGGCACTGACTGTGCTGACCACCTTGCTGGAGCCTTATATTCAATGAACACTTCGTTACTTTGGAAATCATTTTCAAAAACACTCTGGTATGGGTATTGCTCGTGTAAAACATTCTTGATATTCAGCATCCTGGTTTTAAGTATTTCTACCTTTTTATATTTTGTCAGAGGTGTCTTTTCATCTCTGTATTTACTACAGTATCAGTGTATCTGTTGCTGAAAATGTAACTAAGATTTGTAAAATGTTATAGCTCATGCAATATAATAAAAGTCTTAAAAAGTCACCAGTGCCTTAACTTTAATTGAAGGTCTTTGAAGTCATACATTGTTTAGGAACATACCTCTCTCACTTAATACTTTTTTTTTAAATATCACTAAAAATGTGTATTTCTGTCATCACCATAATTCCAATGACAAAAGAATGGAATTGTCCTTAAGTTTACCAATTCTAATTCAATCATGTTCTCTGTTCCGTTTCTACTGAACACAGACATCTATATCCACATTAAATCTGATTCCTGTTTTTTGGTTAGTGCAGGTAGGGTTATTCCTCGTGTAAATTGATTTTGTTGCAATTGGAAAGGGGTACCCAGAGAAGAATATTATTTCAGCTTTTATTCTTATGTCTAATCTCTCCTTCTCCATTCTTTTATTTAGAGACTGTCTGTGGCTCCAAGAACAAATAAGAGATTACTTCTCTATGTCTGCACAGTGCATAAGACAGAGGCATCAATTCCAGCTACAAATAAGCTCAAAGTAATTAAATCCAGGTAGAAGAACAATACAATATTGTGATATAGAAGAGCTTAAGCTAAACTTCAGGGTGTAATGTCCTATTCTTAATTGTATCTAACACTAATATTTTTCAAGCCTTTTCTAAGCTTCATGAAAGCCACATTTCACTATTCGCCATTGTTCAGAAACCCTGCAAGACTGCAGGCAGGCACATTGCAAAGGTTTTGTTACCATGGGGAGCACTTGCATGTGTTGTATGATCACTCCTTTAATGCTCTGAGAAGCCACAGTCTTCTAGTAAACTACTTGTTTTCCTCTTACTCTCACAGAATAACAATTTTATTTTCAACCTTCCTGAGAAGTTGTTTTTTTTTTTTTTAAACCATTGCAAATCCATAAGATACTTCAAAATAAATGGAGTGAACTTTCTGTCTACAGGAAGCTAAAGAAATTTCGGGAATGTTATTTCCAATTCAACAAAAGAGAACAGTATTTTCTGTCATATTTCACATCCATGTAAAAATCAGGTATCTGGGTCATCAGCTGATCTGTAAATGCAAATAATTCTATCAAAATTGACTGAAGTTCAACTTGTTCTATGTTGTCATAGAAAACACAAAATCCAAACTATACAGTAGCGACCCCTGAAAACCGCTGCTTGGACTTCAAGCTGTTGACTGCAACCCTTTGAGTGCATCCATCCATCCAGTTCCTTATCCACTGAGTGGTCCATTGGTCAAATCCATGCCTCTCCAGTTTAGAGACA
>RSEF01000007.1:2123905-2164616 GCA_003993805.1 Himantopus leucocephalus | reverse complement strand
TTTTAATGTAAAAGCTTGTATTATCTGGCCTGTAAGCACAGGAGGCTGTTGCTAAAACAGTTAAGTCTGTTGGGGCAATGTGTGGTAAGGTGCCCTTTGGCACTGAAAATGCTGGGAAATGATTGGCAGCAGGGATATTGCTTTCCTGTAACGAAAAGAGCACACATGCAAGGATTCATTTACAGATTTATTTGCCAGATCTCTGCTGATTAAATATTTCCTCACTAAACCTTTTACCCATCTGTTTCTCTGGAAGTCTTTAAATATTACCAGTTTCACTTTAAAATAGGCAGTAAGGTGGTTCCTCATCTATATGCTGGTTTCTAGACTGAAGAGATTATACTGATAGTTTAGAAGTGCTAACTCCAATCTCTTTCTCCAAGTCTTCTTACCTTGCGTAGTTTAAAAACAGAGAAATTAGAGAATATTTATGTGTAAATTGTTAGTGCAAAGAAATACAAAAGGCAATTAGAGTAGTAAGAAATCACAGAATCATAGAATGGTTTAGGTTGGAAGGGATGTTTAAGATCATCTAGTTCCAACACCCTGATTTTACTTTTTTCATAAAGAAGAAAATCTTACTTATCGCACTTTGACATAGATTGAGACTTAAAATACAATGGAATGCTTTCCATTCCTTTTACAGAATCTGGGCAGTGATGCAGGTTTCTTAGATTCATATTTAGCTTCAGAGAATGATGATCTAACTACTCAAGGTGGAATAAATTCAGTATTAAAAAATAAAATTGTTCTTGGAATCCTAAGATTATAGTATTGAATTGACAATTATTTTTGATGAAAACTGGCAACCAAGATGTTTGGCCATGAGTAGTCTATCACTATTTTTTCCTCATCTTTGCAGATCACTTAAATTTATATATGTCACTGATGCAACAAAAGAATGCAAGAAAAAATAAGTACAGAATCATAGAATTATAGAACGGTTTGAGTTGGAAGGGACCTTAAAAATCATCTAGTTCCAAATCCCCTGCCATGGGCAGAGACACCTTCCACTAGACCAGGTTGCTCATATAATGTGGCAATTATTAAATCCATACATTAAAACTAAGTATAGATATCTGAGCACTTTAAAGTCATTAAAATATACTTTTTGCATTCTATTCAGATTATTCGCTAGATTTAATTTGTGAGGGGGCAGAATCAATTCTCAGAATTTTAAAATCAGAATCATGAGCCAGTACCATTTTCTTCATCATCAGGATTACTGAAATTTTCCAGGTTTGCCTATAGTGCATGTGTTGAAGTAAAGCACATTTTGTCTGAGCCCCATGCAAGAGAACTCAATTTGGTTTGTGTCATGATCTTTCCAAAATAAACTGAATAAACGTTCAAAAATCGGTATGTTAGACACAAGTATTGGCTGTAATGTTACACTATTGAGGTCAGAAAGGGTTGGCTGTTTAATTTCCCAACAACAGAGAGCACTTTTCTTTATTTTCTGATATAGTTCTTATAGTTTAGGTTTTAAGTTTTGCATTTTCTCCCGAACACATCAAAATCATTTAACTCAGTCTCTCAATACCTCTTTTTCCCCCCAAAAGATTTATCACAGATGGAAAAGAGTAAAGCACTGAGAAAAGCAGAAGAGGGCACATGAATGAGCTGGAAAGAGGGGTGTCCTCCTGTCCTTCCCTTCCTTTGACAGAGAGAAGGTGTAGTCCTCAGATAAAAGGCTGAAGATTGAAGAGGCTACCTGGCAACAAGGTAAGGGAGTATCACAGCACACTAAGCCCTGCCTCACATAAGAATTTTACAGTTTTCCCAAGGTAGTGCAGAGCTCTTGGGGTATTTCCATTTCAACCCTGACCACATGGGGTGAGACCAGAACCTTACCTTTTGTTCTGCTGTCAGCCCCAGGGCTGTCCCTCCCACTCAGGTGTTTTCTATTTCAGTGGAAGTTACACCTCACAGCAAATTACCTACTGAGAAGAGCACTAATCACTGTTGGAGAAGGACTTACAGAATGGCTGGGCTAGGCAGAAAAATAAGAAAAGTGCCTGTATCTGTGAACTGGTGTCACTGGTAAGGAGATAAAAAATTTCATCTAAATGCTTGGGATGGGATGCCTAAAGTTTTTGTTTAACTGTTCATATCACAACAAAACAAGATTTTTCCACAAATCAGTGTTGTATGTGTGTGCACTGGTATAAATAGAAATATTCTAAAATAACATTATTTGAGAAGTTGATATAATTATTTTACATATTTTTCAAAATAAAGCTTGGGGGTTTCAGTGAGTTCTCCACACGTTATCAAAACTTGACAAATTCTTTCCACTATGTTCCCTTATCCCTTCAAATTTTGCAGAAGTAAAAATCAGTCAAATGAAGCCTTGCAAAACCTTAAATGTGTAATTTTGCCTACCTTGCATTAGAAAGAAAGTCTTCCTTTTTAAGAAGGAAATGTAAAGTACCTACAGGAAAATTCTTACTTAAAGCTCAGCCCAAAACTTTTCAGGTAAAGGTGCAGCCATCTTTGCTTTTCTGTCTAGATGACTGTGTGCATTTCCATAAATGGCAAGACTAGTGCTATTATGGTTAGAAGTTCTCATAAAATTCTTGAGGATACAAAAGTGAGGAGTGTAGTTGTATAGTGGTGAAAAGGTGAGGAATTCCTCAGAAACAATAAATTAATCTTGCTTTTTAGGAGGATGAACTTTTGAGTATTGAACTTACACATTCCAATAGTACTGGTTGTGTGAAGACATACTAATCCTGAGAGATGTGATTAAAAATTTATCATTCCTCAGCCTTTCTTTGTTTGGACAAAAACAACATGCAAAACTCTCTTGTGTAATTTGCCACAGTGGTTTTCATTTCTAGCGATATTAAAATTGGGCTAAGCTTTGAACTTTTCTTATTACCTCTGTTTCTTCATATTTTGTTTGCTTGCATGCATGGGAATGTGTGTGGTATGGTTTTGGTAGCCTTTTTGCGGAACACCAACAATCTGCACAGACTAAAAAGTAGTAAAGACTAAAAAGGTCATAAAAGCACAGTGCTTCAGTACTTCTCTAATTCTACTTTCTGTAACTTTACGGTTACCCAGCATTTTTAATAGTGTGGCCCTAAGATGAGGGTATAATTGTGAGAAGTTGTGCAGATGGGCATTGCAGATGAGCTCCTTTCCTACTCCCTGACTCCAGCAATAGTTGCCGGTTTTGGAAGGCTTGTGTCAGGCCAAGTACTAGGTTGTTTTATTCTTTTGCTTTTTGCCTCGTTTTTAAGTAACTCTTAGTTAAAGAGGTTGACTCTAGCACAAGTAACTTGTATTGATGGAAAGGATAATATTGCAATTCTGGAGAACTGCGGGAAATGAACTATGTCCCTGATGACAAGGAACTTCTAAGAAATGTAGTATGTTAAAAATAACGTGATGGCAGAACAGAGTTTCTGTGGCATATAATCCCATGGAAGCTCTAGATTTTTCATTTCTAACTGTTGGAACTGCATCTAGCAATGTCACATAAGTGGTCCCATTCTAAAGGCTTGAAACAAGAAAACTGAAACAGTGAGTTGCGGGCCTGTCACTTGACAGGATACCTTGAGGAAGAGCTGTATGACTTCAATAGGTTTGAACAATTTATGAGTAGAACTACCAAAGCAACAATACATTTCCCCAGAAGGTTGTCCAGATTAGCCTAATAATCATCCCAGAGTTTTAAACCTTCACAATTATCAAGTTATTTTGATGTTTTTAAAGTTTATAGCTGTTGGAAAGAATCTGCTTCCTTTAAGTATCTTTGTTTTGGTTTATATCCTCTTGCTCCATCACAGTTGAGTCAAAAGTTTATCCATATAAATGCATTGCCAGCCAGTTATGTCACTTCTAGACACAGCTGAAGTTTTCCTGTTATGTTAGCAGTCATGTCAATGATGACAGATGTCACCTTTTCCATATTCATTTTGAAATCACGTGACCACAGATTCTAATTTTCATGAGGAATATTTGACTGCAACAAATGTTAGATTGATGTAAAAACTGTTTTATTCTATACTTTCTCTCTTTTTTTTTTCTCAAGCTAGCTGGCTAAGAGTTATTTTGGTTGTAATTAGACCATCATAAATCATGTCCTATCATTTATATTACCTCATGAATGCTTGAGAGAAAACATGAGGTTAGACAGTCATGAAGCAGTGAGGGCGAGGGCTGGTTGCTCCACAAGAGAAGGTAAGCCGGGATCTGAGCATGGTAACACCAACAGCAGTATCCAAGTGAGGTAAGCAAAGCAGGTCCAGTGAGGAGAACCAGGGTCAAACACAGCCCCAGGATGGCCAGGCAGGGACACTGAGACAAACTGAGGCCAGGCCAAGATACCAGCCCACAGGTGGGCTGGATCAACAAAGCCCGTGGTCAGGCACAAGCTCGGCTGCACCACAGCAGGAGGTGTAGCTCAGGTGAAGGGCAAATGGTAGAGGCTCAGCTTAAAAGCAGGACCCAGGGGAAGGGGATTTGACCCTGGGCTGCAGTGCTGCCTGGGAGCCTCTCTGCATGGTCAGCGAAGGAAGGGGGACAGCCTGCAGCTGCACTCTCTAACTTGGCCCTGAGCCCAGGTAGACAGGCCTCCAGGAGGGGGGGATGCTCTTAAGGACCTTGCATATACTTTGAAGTCTTTAAACTTTTAAGAATTGTTGAACACTATTATTTTTACTTATTCCATTCTCTAGTAAGATTTCTAAATCCATATTTAGAATCTTGATTTTTTTCAGACTACAGGAGGCTGAAGATCCTTGGCAGAATGTCATGGGTGTTATGAATGTTCATGGGAGTTAAAGACTTATTTTCTTCTGTGTTTTACCTCTTCCAAGTTTATTGCTATTATTTTGCTGTTGCACTGATACTTGAAGCATCGTCACCTGAGGTGTGACCCATGCCAAATGGCATATGTAAATTATCTTTTGTTTACTCTGTGTCATTCCACTTTATTGATCATTAAGTAGTGGCATCTGTGGGAAATGTCACCAGCTGTGCAGGGTAATGAAACCATAATGCAGGGCTTATTTTCTCTCACATGTTCTGTTTAGTTCCATGAGATGCCTTTCTCATAGCAAGGCTGTCTTAAAAGTTTTGTGATCACAGTTCCCCTTGCTTCTGGTCTGCCAGAGCAATTGTTTTTGTAGAACTTTGCAAACTGAATGTCTGAATGAATACAGGGTGAAAGCAATGCGTAGGCTTTACTTTTTAAACCCTGTATCAGTTTAGGCTTTTAATTATACTAGTTGTTTTGGCATAAAAGAGAAGGGGAAAGATAATGGGGTGAATGTGGGAAAGCTGTAAGCATCAGGGAAGGCTACTGAAGCCATCATTTCGGCTGTCTACTTGCTGGGCTCATGAGTCTTTAATTTTAAAGCATTTTGTGCTAGTACCATTTTATGGTATTCTCTCCATCTTTCAACTCTGCCCTTGCTGTTTCCTCTGTTATATGTTGTGCCAACATTTCCATTAAAGTGAACTGGCTTAAAGGAAGCATGGAGCGTGTGGAAAGCAGGAATACCTTGTGATGATTTTCCCACTATTTCTTCTTGTGAAACCACGTATCTGGAATGCACCAAATTAACCATGGGAGCACTTAATGTATGCTGCATATGGGAAGACCGTGTTAGATACTAGTTATAGTTTCTGATGTGAGAAAAACCTCTGTTTAGAAGAAATGTGAAGAACTGATCAAAGCTTTGTGGGTTTATTTAAGTAGATCTTTGACGGTCAATCTAAAATGTAGCTAATCTCTTTAGTAGAGAGAAAGGCAAAATAAATATTTAGTGGGAATATAAAGCTTTTTCTGGAAAGAAGCATGGTTGGTTTGGAAGAAAATTTCAAAATATGTATCAAGGTCCTAGAATCATACATAGATGAGTGTGATGATATTAGTGCATGTGACTCAGTTTATGCCATGGTATAATGACATGAAGGCAAGAAGTAAAATGTGACTAATACTTGAATACCTGAACTTTTGAAATACCTTTCATGTAGACACTTAAAGGAAAAAAAAATGGGACCTTTTGCATTCTGATAATTTTAGGAAATTTGATGTCAGCACTTAAGCTCTTAAATGATAGTAGTCTAATTCAAGACAGCAAGGTCACAGTATAGAGAGCAGCCATCAGAGCATGTGAAACAGAATGGCTTCTAACTTAGCTTTTTAAACCTTTTTGCTTTTACTTAGTCTGATGTGTTAAACATGACCGGTGTCACGTTGCTTACAAAAGGAAACAGTGTAATAGCTAAAAACTCACATTTCTCTTCCCTGCTTGTTTAAGCCTTTCCCACAACAATTGGTATTTGCTTTAACTATAGAACTGAAGTGTTAAAACAGATTTAAATCTCCCACCTGTCATTCTTACTTTTTTCCCTCCACACTTCATACATAATTTCTTTTTTCTTGATACAAACACTGTAAGTCTTCTGGATTATATTTCTACTTGTGTAAAATAAGGCTGGTAACTCTCTGAGATTGTCTTTATTCTGCAAAATAAGACAGAAGCATACCCTGCCACAGAATGACAACAAACGCACCACATTTTACTAGTGGCATAAATTTCCACGCTGTATGTTAAGAATCTGATTTATCAGCCCTTTAAGATTATTTTAAAAAAGGGTGTTTGGAAGCTTTTAGTAATTCAGCACATGGCACTTGATACAATTCTGTCAGTCCTTCTATCTGCATAAGCAGTTTTATCACTATAAGGGTGAGACAAATGGGGATTTAGTCTTGCAGTTCTAAGTTTCTTTGCTATTGTTGGCTCTCAGTCAGAGCAACATGGAGTAAACATGAAGGATTTCCCTCCTTATCCCTGGCATTTGATCAGAATGACTCCAAACTGGTTTTTGCAGCTAGCAAGCAATTCGATGACCCACTGGAATTCCTAAACTTGTATGCAGTGACCTATGACATTCTGAATGGAGCAGCAGTACAGATTTACTTAGACTTACTGTGTCGGAGAGGGTGATTACTGCCTTTTAATTTTACTTTGACTTTATCTAAAAAATTCAAAAGGTCAAAATTAAACAATGTCTATTAAAGTAAAGCAAATCTATTTCATGTTGCCACCTCGTGCATAAACCTTGTTGTAAATGTATCACAAAAATTATTAATCTTACCAAAAAGAGTAGTTTTATGCTTTTCAGCTTTTGTGTGGTATTTTTAGAGCCTAGGCATTATAAAAAAAGGTAAGAGAAAATGAATCTAAGAATGAGCTGTGCAACTCTGCCGTGAGTCAATGCCAGTAAAGTTTTTAAGATATTTGCTTAACAGTTCAGTTCTAATCCCAGGGCTGTAATCTTCAGAAGGGCCTATCAAGGTTTTCTTGCCTAGTTGGGGTGCTAACTATAGATTTGAAAGTGATGAACTGTTTGTCTGTCTGTCTACATGGATGGTACTTAATTATAGAGTATCCAAAGTAGGTAAACATTATAAAAAATACTCATTGGTGATCTATTTGATTATTTTATCCTAGATTTTGAGAATGTATGGTATTCAAAGCTAATTTTAATGTAGATTTCCCAGAGTGCGTATGCTCCTCTTTTCGTGGAATTAATGTATAAAATGTGTTTAAAATGTTTTTCCCAAACTGATGTTTTGGATTGTGACAAAGACATCTTTGAAAATGAGTATTTGTGTATTTCTTGTCATCTGGAAAACACTTTAACTGAAACAGGACTGTAAATGTTATACTGAATAATCTTTATTTTGGCTACATTTGTATGACAGAATCTAGCAGAGTGGCCTTTTGTCACACTGTTCTCAGATGAGCTAAGTGCTACATTCTGGGTATTTTGAGTCTTTGGGATTTAATTAGTCCTAAATTTCCTAATAAGATTCATTCCCAGAATGTAAATTCTTTGTGTTCCACCAGCTCCTAAGGTGCATAGTCAAAGCTATTACTGAGAGGCTAGTTCTTCACTTCTCTAAGTATCAATGTATCTTCAGCAAAGACAGCATTGCACAGAGCTGATAAACATATTGTTTTGTGGTTAATTTGAAAATCAAACTGTGCAGACAGTTAGAAAAAAATTTTTTCTGAAGTCTCTACCTTCTTGCCCTTCCCTTAAATTAAGTAGCATTTGCTACTAGGTTTGTACTGTCAGTCCTTCTAGGTTTCATCTTGCGGCTAAAATGACAAGAAAAAAGGTCAAACACATCCAAAAATGAATCCTTGACAAACTCACTAATTACGGGATAGTGAAGAAACTTCTGTCACCCAGAAATGACGTTAGATCCTTTCTTTCCCATCACTGATAGCCTTAAACAAATGAATGTAATTTTTTATCTACACTCACATGAAAACTTGGGAAACTTTTGCATGGCTGTAGTTCAGTTCTTGAATCGCCATTACATGAATGGGGGCCATGTTTTTACCCTGTGTGTTCTTGATATCTAGGCAAGTCCAGCTGTTAAAGCAGACAGAATCACCTATCCTGGTTCTGTGTTAATTATCCAATCTGTTGTAATTTTTTTTTTAATTTTTGAGAGTGTTTTTCTCTAGTATAAACCCTGCTTGTGTTCATACAGGACTTCATAGAGTCACACTTTCAAAAAATCAGAGAACTTAGCAAAAGACAGTACAAGAATCTATTATATATATTAATCTTCTCAACAAATGAAATATTGTATTTTTCATATCTTGTAAGTTGAGATCATTTCCTGAGTTGGTATTGCCTCACTCAGTGAACCTTGGGTAACCTTCTCTCTTAATTAACTTTGAGAAAGCATGTAAGTGTAAGCCTACAGATTAATTTTTATTTCTGTGTGTACTTTACTGTCTGCCAGAAGAAACATTTAATTTCCTGGTGACCGGAAGTCCTCTTTGAGGAAAGAATCCCATTCTTTCTGCTGTTATTATAAGGTCCAATACTTAATTGCTTTCTCAGTGATGTACAAACAAGAGATCTCTGTGAATTTGAATGAAATAAATAAATACAGGAAATATTGTTGGTCACCAGCTTGTATTCTTAACGCAAATATAGTATTCTAGACTGAAATGCAAATAGCTTTGCTAGAATTTTTAAAACACTGTTTTGAAGAGCCATAAATGCCTCTTATACTTCCAAAATAGATAAACCATCTCAAATGCATGTGCAAGTTTAAATGTCTCATAGCTTCCAAAGAGCAAATTGCTGTTTGTCAGGTGTCGAATGTCTCTTGACTTCTGGCAAACAGTGTAGTAGTGGAGGTTGGCTCTGTGTCAGCTTCTGCTGATGGAATCTGCAATAGCTTCCTATAGATAGTAGTCAGTAAAACCTCTGTAATATAAGCTGTTGCCTAATAAAAAGTAAAATCTATTCCTGCCAGTGCTAACTATGACAATTTAGTGATTTGAGCCAGCTCTAAGCTTTTCCTTTTGCTCTTAAGAAAGCTTGCTGTATCATCCTACTTAGCTTCATTTGTTTGGGGCTCCCAGATCTTGTCTCACTGCTTGGGCCCTGCTTGTCTGCTTTGTTGTCACTTGCATGGCATCTGCAGAATTGTTTAGGCCAATAGTTTCTATAGAAACACAACATTTTCCATAGTTTTTAGAAGAATGTTAAGTATTTCAGTATGAGATTGCACCTTATGTATTGATGTGTCTGTCTTCTAGAGAAAAATCCTATTTCTACCAAAGGCAGTAGCAAGACTCCCATCTCCCATCACTCTCAGAGAAAAAGGATTCTTTCTTTTTTTGTTATTTTTTTTTTTTTTTTACATATTTTAAAAAAATGATGTCTGCCTTTAAAAAAAAAATTGTAAAGCCTTTAGTGTTTCTGGTCCATCACCCTCTTTATTCTTTATACAAGAAGGAGTTCTAGATAAAAAGTGACGAAAGCTCACATCTGGACTTGTTATTAGCATAGGCAGAAATTATATTAACTAGAAATGATTAATTCAAAGAAAACATGAAACTGGCTGTATCAAACTTTTATCAGAATAACTGGAGTCCTACTTGGAGACAAATGCTAGCTGAATGAATGTTACATCTTAATTCTCAGCTCTTTTACATAGATCTTTCTCTTTGAAAAATTTTCCCTGTTATGCCTAAATATGGGTGAGTAAAGACTACTTAGTTTTTCATCTTTGGCCTGAATATAGAGGCATTTTTCACATACTGTTTTTCTTGAGGGAGGTAGAAAGGAAATGAAAGGAAAGCGTCTTTCATTTGGAGTAGTCCTGAGAAACTGCACTAATTGATGAGCAACAGACATACTGAGGTGATCTCTACAAATACCTGTGGGAGCTTCTCTTGGAATCAAGAAAGGGGCTGCAACGCCATGAGGAATAGACATTGACATAATGCAGAGGAAAAGACATGTGAGTGCCTGCTCATTCCTGATGGCAGAAGGTCCATGCAGTAATTAAAATGATGTATTTGTAGCTATTCTCATCTTGGGTATAACTGACTTTTTTTACACGTCTTAAACTATTTAACATCTATAGATAGTGCCTACTCTGGCACTTTGCTGCTGCTTCTCCAAAAAAAAAAAAAGAAAGAGGAAAATTGTAGGTTCAAAATTATTCAATTGTTGCTTTATTCATGCATTGTCATTGACTATCTGCTTTATAACTCTCCAATGTGAATGGATAGAATTTGATTTTAAACTGAAAAAACTAAAAACTAAAGTCCACATCTAGCCTTTGCCTGCCGCTGTTGGGAGCAGATAGGCCAAGTAGTACATAGCGGTGGGGCATTGCCCTCTCAGATTCAAGACAACAGGTTTTTATTGTCCATTGTTATTGTGGATCCAAATGAGTTATTGAATTACTAAATATGAATTATTTATCCAAGTGATGGATAAATAAGTTAGTCCCTCAACATCCATTTATTATTTGGAAGAAGTGTAGGAGTTTTAAAAGGTAAGACTTTCAACGTGGAGTAGATGGAATTACATAAATGATAAATACCAGTCAAAAAAAATGAATCCTGGAAGTATCTGATGGAAATGAATATTGCCTGAATACTTCATTTAGAGACAAGTTACATGTTATTAGGAGAGAGTTCATGTGCAAGGCTACAGTGTGAGATCTTGAAATACACTTCGATGGTGTAAAGCAAAACACATACAATTTCAGTAGGTATGAAATAGTTATTTTAAACATATTTCTTCACTTGAACATGATTGTATTAGTTATCCATTTGGATATATTCAGAAAGAGCCATCATTCCATTCTTGTTCTTTAATTCTAAAATGTAATGTGACTTTAAATGGTATATTGAATCAGTGGAGGAAAATATATTCTCTGTTTCTACAGTGTACAGTAGAAGAAATACAACATGTAAAAAGCTTTTATCTTTTTTGGGGTTGAGGGGAAGCAATGAAGAGGAAAAGCATTTCAATCAGAGTAAAATGTAAGAAAGTTCCTTCCTAGAAAACTTATCTATTTGAAAGACAGTAATTTGTATGGATACAATGAATGTGCAGGCTTGAATGGCCAATGAAAAACATATTATGGAAGCAGCAGGAAATTGATAATCGTTGTGTTGTGAATTTCTCATTTTGATGTGCAGAATTAATTTTCTAAAGTTCACTGTAGTCAGAGGAGTTGTTTCTGAAGTAAAAAATTGAGACTGATTGCAGTTCAAAATATATAGTATTTATTGTTAATCCTTTACTATTTAATTTAACACTAAAAACTGGAGGATACCTGACTTCTAGGTGTGTTTTACGATAAAGGTGGAGTAACCTGAATTGGCTTCATTGAAAAGAGTAATCAATTCAGTATCATCTTGTTTTTATCTCCTATTATGTTATGCTTTCTTCTGGCCATGTTTCCAGTGTTGCACTGAAAAATCAACTTTTATTGCCTACTTCTGAACAGTAAATATATAATTTTAGCAAGAATGTAGAAGTTATGAATATCACTATAATCTTGGAATTCCATTACTACACAGTAGAACCTGGATGTCTGCTTCTAAGATCAACTACAGATTAAGATTTCTATCATACATCTCCACCAGCCAGTAAAGAAAATACAGTTGAGAAAATGGGCAGAAGAAAATTAAGATACGCTAGATGAGTTAGATGGAAAAGTAAAATGCCCCTTCTAGGAAAAGGCATCTCTGAAATATAAAGCATTCTTGGACATCAAATTTTACACCGCATTTACATATCTGCACTAAATTATATTTTTATTTTTTTTTTACTGGAGTGTTGTTTACAAAGAAATAACAGTCAAGATGTTGCTTCTGAGATCTGGAGCCCAGACTACTTAAGGAAATCCTGAAGTTCATGGTAAATAGAATAATGTCCCACTAGAGATAAAAGCCTCAGTGTCACTCCTGACTTCTTTAATTTATGAAAAATGATATGTAATGTGAATGTAGATTAATCCATTAGCCCACTTCTACCCAGTTCACATGTTAAAAGTTATCTATGCTGTCATCAATAAGGATTAAACATCTTCAAAGAGCTGTCGTAGTCAACCCCATCTGCCTTTCGGATGCAGGTGGGCAGTCCTTCTGAAGACCTATAACCAGTAGTACGCAATCATCTCGCTTATCATAATGTATAATGTAGATACTTTGTATTTTAATAGACATTCTGAAGGGATTGTCTAAGCCACTTCTGGACCTGACCATAACAAGATATCAAATATATGGCACAACTGTGCTCAAAAATCCCTATATAGCTGAACACCCAAGATAGGTACTTGTTTGACTCTGAATTTTTTAGATGCACATGTTCAGGTTGGGGGTTCCTTGAGAAACAGGTTTTCATTAGCATTTCCTGCTTTTAGAATTACTAGAAGTTTTGAGCCTTTCCCATAGCACATCACAGTTCTTACTTAAAAAAAGAACTAAACAGTGAGAGAGTACAGAAAAGCACAAGTAATATTTAGAAGGTTTTTCTCTAAGTCTTTGTTTAATAAAGGTGCAGATGATTAGAGCTAAGCAATGCCTGTTGTAGTTGCATAAAATAACAAACAATAAAGGATGGGAAGAATGATCTAGCATAGTGACAGATCTCTGGTACACATGCCAGAATAAGCACATGGCCAGCAGTATGTGAACAGGGCCCAAATACGTAAGGAACAGAGTTGAAGAGAGCAGAAGGTGGAAAATAACACATAGCATCAAAAAGATTTGCCCTCACTAGTCTGGCAGCATAATGGCAGAGCAGTTCGGCAATTTTATGCTCAATTCTAGGCCTCCCTATAATTCAGTTTACTCAGGATGTCAGTTTTCCACTTTGAAAATAGGGATAGTGTATTCTGACCTTGCTGGGATGTTGTGAGGATTAAGTTTAATGAATTTCAGAAAGCCACTCTGCTACTGTGTTGTCTGAACCTCTTTGATATAAAGAGTAGCACTTTCCTAGACTAAGAGTTGAAAAATCATAGATAATGGGATTTACATAGGCAGCTTTCACAGGAAAAGGTTGGGAATTTAATTTTGTTTACTGACTGCAATTAGTTAACACAATACAAAAGCAAAACAAAAATAACTGACAAAACCCCCTAGTGTTTACCGTTTGTGTGATAAAATGGAAAAATAATTTGTAAAATTTGGCAACATCTAAAATTCGAATGAGAATGAATGCAGGGTGAAAAACTGAGGGAAGTTAGAGACTTATTTTTTCCAAGCCAGTTTGCCTGCCCCTCATTACATTCACAAAATTAATCTTGTGTTGAACCTGGATGGATTCTAGACTAACATTTATTGAATTACGTGTAGAACTTAGAATCAGAAAAAAGTAAAAGAACATTATATGGCTATCAACTATGCATTATTAAGATATAGTTCATCATAAGATTTTGTAGTTCATTGTAGAACAAGGCCTGTAACGTATTCCCCGTTGTCATTGTTAATATCCTTTTGGCTTTGTATGATAAACTTTAATCTTATAATGAAACAAATTTTATTTCTTTTACATGTAAAGGAACAAGACAAACGCTTTTAGGATCTGCCCTGTGATTTCAAAATAGAACAAATTTTCAATAAAATTGCTCATCACAGTCTTTGGCTTTCCATTTCTAAAAATGGTCACTGTACCTTTTACACACTGTAATTTATGTTATGTGTTCAGGCTGTAAGTAGTGAACATCACAAGCACAAGGAATTGTTTTGCAATAATTTATGTTTAGTGTAACCTAATTATTCTTATGTGATATTTGCACTTGCCTTATGCAGGTACAGTTTAGACTTGGCTTGTTGGTCTTGTGAGTATGGAATAACTTCTTCCCACCAAGAACTTCATTATCAATCATAATACCTGCTTCGGGATATTTTGCCGCCACTGAAGTCAGTGACAAAACTCACCAAAATTTTCACCTATGTGTCAACATATTAAACATATTAAAATAGCTAGTTGTTCCATAATGCTTACCTGCATCATTGTGTGGGCCAAAACACTAGGGGTGAACAGTGAATTCTTACTGATTTCCCAATTGGGGATTTTTGTGTTTTGGTTTTGTTTTATTTTTTTTTTTAAACAAGAAACTCTAGTATGTGTTTAGAAATATTGGCAACAAAGAGGAAAGTACCTGCACAGAAAGATTAAGCAGTTAGTTATTTTCTTTTTTTTTAAGATCATTGATTCTTGTTGCGGGTTTGATGTTTGTTACTTTAGTCAAAAAGCTAGGATTGCTTTCTAGGCATTGCTCCCATGTATGACCTGTTTTTTTTCATACATCTGAAAGATAAGGTGTCTGTAGCAATCTAGTGCATTTTAGACATGTAACCATCATGAGCAGAACTTTCCTCATAACCAAAAGGCTGCCTGCTATAAGAAAATTGGAACAAGGTGCTGAGCATCATAGAAACATCTGTAAAAAGAAAACCCTTCATAACAAACTAGTTTTCATCTCAAAGAAAACATAATCTAAGTGGATAGGATGAAGGGTTGGGGAAAAAATAAATGTTAACAGATGTGACAGTAATTGTTCTGATATATAGCAGATGTGTGATAATTACATATTTTTATTTTGTGACATTTAGAAACGATTAAAGGTTAAAGGAAAACAGGTGAAAGATGTGTGGGGAATTCATTTTTATATTGATTGGTTCATTTTTATTAGACAGCCTTCATTGTCCCTTTGCTCACCTTTGAAAAAGCAGTTCCATCAACTGCACTTTGGTGGTTCTACCATTAAGTTGTAAATTGTTTGTGAGATAAAATTACTCTTCTAAAAAAAAAAAATTCTATATTGCTGTCTACATTTTCAGGGCTACAGACATGCCTGAATATCTTATTGTTTCAGTTTGATATTCCTACAAATACAGTTTCACCACCATACTCCCTGTCACTTTTTGATATACTGATATGAATCAGGTTCTACTCTTTGCTGTGGGAGTGTAATCCTGGGTTGTGTTTGAAATCCACGTACACAGAAGATCATGTAGGATGATGGTCCTTTGCAAGATCATATTTTTCAAAAGAATTAAGAGGAGGAGTTGTTTCTTTCTCTTTTTTTCCAAAGTCAATGGCAAATGTCCCATAAGCAAATGGAAGTTAAAGAAATTTGATTATGCTGTAGTATCCAGAAGGTTAATTACTACATGTAATAAGGGATCAGAAACAACACTGTGAAGCAATTTAAGTGAAAAATCATGTTTGAGAACTGCATACTTTAGCTGTTTGTTCCATTTGCTCTGTATTAAAATAAGAAGTGCTGGACAAACTCCTGGTATTACACCATTATTCTGGGTTTCCTAAGGCATCTGACGAATTAATATACCCAAAAGGAAACAAAGGTGGAATGCATTGACAGCTATTGATGCTGCTAACTGTGGAAAATAGCAAATGTTATAAAGTCTCATAGCAGTACTTAGCATCAAGCGAAGTGAAAAGACAAAGAAATAAAGAGGATGCAAAAGGCAAAAAAAATTAAATACTCGCTGCATTTTTCTTCATGGTATTTTCACATTCAAAATATTTTAGATTTTTTATTCCATATCAGTTTGATATGGGTCTATTTTCTATAAAAGATTTTATTTCTAAGGATAGCTTGCTGTAGGAAACATCTGTGGATAAGCCATAATGCTGACTGAATAGTAAGGTTAAAGCCTTCCCATACCTCCCAGCTCCCTTGCTGGAGCAAATGAGTCATCTTCATGTGACACTTTGAGGAAGAATTGGAGGTGATGAACAAGGTTACACTTTGATTACTTACAGTTCTTATAGTAGCCACAGGAATTCTAATTATCTAGCCATGCTGAGATGCTCTGATTGTAGTGCTAAATTTCTGCTGCAACTGACTCATTGATTAACTAGAAGTTAGGTGGTAGAAATCTGTCTTAATTTCTGCTTCAAGCCTGCCTAAGGCAGGGTATTTCTCCTGAGAATCTGCACTGTTCTTCCTGTGTTATTTCATTCTCATATGTTCTTCTTTAAGGTAGATTATGACTTCTACTGGGAAAGATAAAGTGCCTACAAGTAAGCCACAGTTATGGTATGATAAAAATGCAAACAGACTTCTGTCTGAGATGGAAATAGATGGAAAGAAATGGAAAGAAAATAAATACAAAGGACACTTGCAATTTATGAAATAGCTAGGTAGATTTGTGTGTGTGATATTTGCATAGCTTTGACCCTTCAGAGGTTGTGTTTCTTTGAGAAAATATTAATACATGATACTTTTAAGAGATCATGTAGTAGTAAATAATTTAATTTGGAAAGTGTTCTAATTTCTCATGAGCTATGATAAAAGCATAACAAACAGGGAATCATGGGTGGAAAATTGCAATATTCTCTGTTTAGCTTCTTTTCTTTTTCTGTATTAGCTTAGGTTTTTGAATGACAGGAAAGCAATTCAAATCTGTGTTTTATTGCTTATTCTCTTAAATTTAAAGCAGTAATGCCGGAGATATACTGAAGGTTATTACGCAGAACATCTTACACTTCCTCAGTGAGTTAGGCAGGCATTAACAAAAGCCAGTACAATTATAACTTTAACGAACTTTATGAAGTAGCTTGAAATCCTTGAAAATTAATCTTGTGGTAAACTGATATTGCAATATAGTGAACTGAGAGAACCTACTGAACTTGATGTTGCAGTTGTTAAACACTGATTAATTTCTATGGTAAACAGCAAATGGTCAATTCTTTCTGTCTTCAGTCAAAACAGGCAAACCAAAATATTCAGATATCTGCATATCAAGGGACAGAGTCAGAAAACTGGGTTAGATTCATAGGTGAACTTTGTAAGTTGGGCCAACTTTGATATGAAAGAGAGAATCAAATCGTCCTTTTTCCACAGTAAGTAATTACTATTGTTGGAGTGGATTTGAAGCAGAGTCAATGTATTTTGTAAAGTACTCTGAAGTAAATAATGTTAGTTTGTATAAGTAACAAGGCACAAATAGAGGTATTCACACCACTTACTTATAGGCATAAAATTTAAGTGTGTAAATTAAGCAGCTAATCTGTCCAGGCTTCTAGTATAGTCAATAGATAGAAAGAAAGGAATTATAAATATGCCATCAGAGCATCCAGCTCCAAAGTCTTGGTCTTACAGTAACTTTATCTGTACCAATGAATAATGACTTCACTGGGTCTCTGCTGTATCTTAACTGCTACTCTATGGACAGATCTGTCTAGCTTTATTCATAGGAAAGCTCCATTGAAATCAGTGAAACTATGATATCTGTGTACAGTCATTTCCTCAGTTTCTATTTCTTTCCTAGTCCACAGAGGACGGTGTAGGTCTTGCCTTGCTAACTAGACCTTTCATTTCAAACAGCCATGGTCTGTGCTTTTAGATGTATTCTAAAATTCCGATCTGTATTTTGCTTCTGCCAAGATAGGAGCTGTCACACTCACAGAAGAATCTGTGGGGCTGGTGCAAGAGGGACATAGCAGAATTTATGCTTTAATGGATATTTTGTCTCTTTGTTTAGGTTGTTTGGGATTTTTACTTTTTTTTTTTTGTTTTATTTCAGGAGAGATTATAATTGGTGCAGTGACTAGGGTCACTAAGATTTCAGCTCTTATGTTTCATAGACCTAAAGCCAACGTTTTCAAACATATTCCCTCAAAATAACATGCCTTTTTATTCTCTGTTTTCAAAGAAAGCCACAGCACTGTGTGATGGTGAGCAGACACAAGAAAATTCTATGATTTTTATTGTGGCTGAGAGCAGATCTCCCCTGTCTTTTAAATACAAGGCTGTATTCAAGTCTGGTGCAATTCATAATGATGCTTTTATGAGCAAGTGTTTTACTATGATAGCACTGCAGGTTGGCACTGGCAAGCTGTATTATCAAATCTAGTCTTTCATTATAGGCCTTGCTTCTGGTATGGAAAGAGGTAAGAAAATTAGAGTTTCTGAACTGTTGTATCAGATTTTCTTCCTTCATGTAATATACCTTTCATTTCCTTCAAAGACTTGCTGGTTCATATAGAATAACATAGTGTTTTCTTTTTTTATACTGGTTGATGAAAGCTTAATGAGACAGAAGCTGGAAATGATTGGGGTGATGAGTGGTTTCAGTCTGTAGGTTACAGGAAAATAGAGTGGAGTCAAACTTGAAAAAATAACAATGACGTAGCAAATAAAGTTAGTGGGTATGGCAGTATTTTCTATTTTCTCTATCAAATCTCTATAGCTGAAATCTTAGAGTGGAATGGCATTGACAGCACTGACATCAATTGCAATTGTTTCTCTAATTAGTAAAGAAATGCATTTATCTGTGCAAAAGTTTAGTGGTAATAGCTTTCACAGCTAAAATGTCTTATTATAGAATCCTAATTCAATTGTTTCTTCCCTGTTTCTTTTACCATTGTAGTTAATATTCCTATTGTAATTCAGGTATTTTAGAGCACCGGCAAGGATGAGTAGTTGGTAGCCTTATTCTGTGTCCACAACTGGAATGGTCATTCTTGTGTCTGACTAGGAAAAGAGGGCTGTTACAATTTCAGTGGCTTGTATCAAGGCTGTTATCATACCAGTAAATAATTAATAAAAAGGTAGAGCATTTTCATCTTGTCCTTTCAGCAGAGAAGTTCAGCTACTCATTTTTACAGCTAATATCTAATAGAAGGTATATCCATGCAATATTCTTAATTCCCTGTTGTCGTTCCTCTCGGACTGTGTGCTGTATCAGCAACCAGGAGAGCATTTTACCGAGTGGCCCAGTTTCTATTAGCTGACAAATACTGGGCAGTGTCCTGCTATAACCCCTGCTGCATTCCAGTTCCTGGGTATAGTATATTGCACAGGAAAGTTATAATGTCAAGGAAAGTGAAAATTCATTTATAAAAAAGATCACATACACTGTTTACAAGCCTTGAGAGCAACTCTGTTATCCATGAGAACATTTTAAATGTCATAGGAGAAGAATCTTAGTAATGTTGAAAAGGAAGAACAGAAAGCTTTGAAAGCGGTTTGTACATTTGCAAAAGTGGAAATGCTAACTCTGAGATTAGGGTTAGTGATAAGACCACGGGCTTGACACGTATGAAGAACTGATGTTCAGACTGGTGTTCTGTCTTATCAATTGGCTGTAAAACTTTAGGTTAAGCTTGTTTTTCCATAATCCCGACAACCTAGAAACACAGCATTTGGAGTTCTTTCTTAAGAACCACTTGATTTGGATTTGATTTTTTTTTCCTGCTTCTCATCAAGTGCATGAAGACCTGAAATAACATATTTTTTAAAGATAAAGTAAAATAAAAGACAAAGCTGATTTTTTAAATTTTATTTGGGAGAATTCTTCTTTGGAAAAAGGCAGTGCATTGGGGGATATGGAATATAGTTACAACAAATGCACTTGCTGGTTTACAGCACACGACTTGCTTTGTGGAATGGTTTCTTTGGAGGGAGGGGGAAGGTATCTCCGCTTTAATTTAGTTAGAGTTTGCATCACTCAGAACCCATACTAATAGCTTCAACTATCTTGGAGAAAAGTTTCAAAGATGTTCACTATTTGTTGGAATACTAAGTATGTTCTGTATTATTGCTTTCCTTTTTTATGGTTAATTCATTTTTAATGACATAGTGGAGTCTGCCTTTTCCCCCATTATTATGCCAAGTTGAAAGAGTCCACAGTATGAATAAAACTGGAACTTTGAAGTTCAAATATATTTTTAAATGTGTTCTTCAAGAATATTTGTCATTTTAGAAGAGGACAGATAATGCACAGAGAGGAACATAATCTGTTAGACAGAAATCTAATATTCTGTTTGGACAACTGTAACTTACTGAAATTCCTGAGGGTCAAACACACTGTCTAAATGTCACTTACTGTAGGAAAAAAAAAAAAGTAAAGGAAATGCATTTGAGAACATTTTATTACAATTCTATGTGCTTTCAAAAATTATATTTGTCAAGGCTTATAGAATAAGTGGAATATAGTTGAAACCAGCCTTCTATTAGTAGTCTATGATTAGCATCTACACTCAGTATCCTCAGTAAGTTTTAAAGCCACCATAAATGTCTTTCTAAGTAGAAAAGAAATGAATTTTTAATGTAGGAAGCAAACTTTGTCTGAGAAAAATACTGTGGGATATTTTGTACATAGCAATAACATCAGATCTATTTATTTTTTTCCTTCATGGTTATCTTTCAGGGAGAAAATAGTCTGAAGGCAGAATCCTCATCTACTTCTCCAAGAAAATAAATCAAAACTTTGTGAAAAAAATTCATAAACACCCTAGTAAGTGGAAACTCGGTTTCCGGCCTCCTACCGGGATTGCTCCCAAATAGGGCAGAGAGCGTCTTGGAGACAGGAAAGGTAATTAACATTTCTGAGAAGACTGTGTGCTCCAATGAAAAACGCTTTTCTTTGCTAAGGTTCCTGACAGGGCTGTATCCTTTTCTGTCCCTCACTAACCTTATTCGTTACCCCAAGGGAACATTTCCTCTTCTCTGCAAGTAGTAGATTTAGTGCTTTGGAAAGATTTCTGTATTCCTGACCAGACATTTAAAAGCAGAGCTTGTTAGAAGCTTTCCAGCTCATTAAACAAATTGAATTAACTTATTTAGTCCTCAGGCCTGGGGATGGCAAAATTCAATTCTGTGGAGGTGGCAGCCTGGTCAATCTTCAGCCTCCCTTTCTGTGTGCTTCCAGTTCTTCTTTATGCCCAGCCCTTTTGGAGGGATGCCTGACAGCTGCATGGTCTTTTTCCCCTGAGCTTCTCACACAGCCTTTGCTTTTATGATTTTTGCTGTCCCATTTGAGGCCTTAGGCAACGGCTGCCTATGCTGACTGTTAAAACAGATGCATGGGATCAGCCCTGTAATAAGGAGTACTCTCCTACTAGAAAACAATTATTTGAGATACAGTGTGTACTGGGAGAATATTTCTCAAGAGGTGAAGGGGAATACCCAGCTTCCACGTAAATCTGTCTGATACCACATGTTAATCAAATGTTTCTATTGAGAAGGAACATATGGTATTGTTTGGTATTACGAATTAACTACTCAAATGAAACAAAGAAAATGAATTGCTTTTCATTGCTGTGTGTCTGCGTGCATGCACGTTTTAAAGATATATTTCAATCAACGGTTTAAAATCAATGTAGATAACTGCGGCCTAGACAAAAGCTGACCTAGCCAAAAGCATTCTGTAGCTTGTCACAAGATGGTGACATCATTCACAACATACAAATATATCCCTGCCAAAATTTTTCAAAACACAACAGCTGCAAGTTTTCTTTTAGATGAGAAAGTTATTGAAATAATATCTTAAGGAAATTTATAGCTAGGAGAGCTTCTATCACAAATGCTTTGATATATCTTTAAAATAGAGAATGAAACAAATTTCTCTGTTAAACTATTTGTTAGTTAAAACGCATAACAAATAACTACGATAGTTCTGGCTAAATTATTTTACAAATCTATTTTTATTTAAGTTGAGTACAAATAGAGGTTGCATGCTGGTGGAAATTCAAATCTTGTCACAAAGATGGGGACTGACATTTCCTTTTAGGAGTGCGGCAATTAATAGTTCAAGACAGTACTTGATAATAAGGAATATTACTACTCTATTGTTTCTCTAGATTTTCACCTGGGTAACCATTTCTTTTGGATTTTAAAATGCTAATTTCCCCAGCCATTTAGATTTATTTCTTTGCTCAGCATATACATTTAGTAAGACATCTGTAGATAAATGGATTTTGCAGAAACTTCATACATGAAATGAAGATTTCATCAAAGCTCTGAAGAAGTATGTGTATCCACGTCCTGTTTGCTTCAGGTTTTTATTCAAAGGAGCCTTAATGTATTTCATGGCTGACAGCATAGTCAAAAAAAAAAAAGCCATACTGTGTAAAGCCAGTGGTCTGTCTAGCCCATCAGTGCCTCCAGCAGCATAGGAGAGGCTAGTCAGGAAGAATGTGAGATTGGACAGTTACTGCTATTGCTGTGTATTGGGCATAATTGGCAGGAGTTTGGTAGCAGGGGTAGCACAGGAAGACAACCACACATGTAGGTCAGGGACTGTCCTGCGCCAGAGACACCTGGCGCTGCAATGGACGCACAGTGCACCAGAATGGAGCCAGTCAGGGGAGTTTGTGGTGCCGCTGTTAAAAAAACCAAAAAACAAACAACAAACAAACAAAAAAAAAACCCAAACAAACAAAGAAAACCCCCACAAATTTGAGAAAGGACAGTAGTTACTAGGCAGAAGAAATGCAGGGGGTGCAAGAGACAATGCCAGGGCAGGACGGACACCTTAGCAGGGGCAAAGGAGAAATGAGAAACACACTCAGGCAGGAGGAATAGTAGAGAAAGAGAGATGTCGAAGGAAAGGAGGAGAAACAGGACAGATGCCAGGTCTGGAGGGGTGCCTGAGCAGGGGCAGGAATGAAGGGCTGCCTGAACAGGACTGCAGAGAAGGCATAAGAGATGGTATAACCCCCAAAGGGAGAGTGGCCAGTGGAGGAACCCATACCAGAGCAGTGGAGTAAGAATCGAGAAGCAGCAAAGAAAAGGAATCATTGTTAATTGGCAATCAATTAAATTGATTGGAATTCCCCAACTGTTTTGTTGAGCGTGACAGCATGCCCTTTCTTCTTCTTCAGCATCCAGAACTGTTGTTTTAGGCATCGTAGAGGGTACACCTCTGCCCTGTCTCTGTTTCTGGGTTTCAGATCATGAATATATTGAAGCTTTCTCTGAACCTTCATTATGTTGTCCCCTTTCAGCCTTCCCCTCTCCCTCTGAAAAGTCCCAGCCTGTTCAGTCTGTCCTTACAAGGCAGCTATTCCATCCACTTGGTATTTTCAGTTGTCCTTCATGGGCTTTTTCTAAGTTGATTACATCAACTTTTCAGAGGCATCCATCCTTTCCGAGGTGACCAGACCTGCATTCAGCACTCAGGATGTGAATACAGCAAAATTTTATACAGTCACAAAATGAAGCACTTTGTCTTGTTTTTCATACCCTTCCTGAATGACATCTGATGATCTGTTGGCTTTTTTGGCCGCCACTGCCTGTTTGAGTCACTGATTTCAGAGAACAGCCAGTGATGATTCCAGTGTCCTTTTCTTAAGCTGTAACTGCCAGTCCCAATTTCAGTGTCATGCTGGCGTGGCTTAGATTCTCTCCATCTCTCCCCCTGCAGTGCATTCTCTTACACATATCTACGTGGAAGTTCGTTTGCCTCGGTTTTCCCTGCTTACAGAGTTTGGTGACTTGAGTTACTTGCTAGGGCGTGGCATTTGACTACCTGAAAGAGCACGATATCCTCCACACGCTGGGAGATTTATTACTCTTTCCCTTCTCCAGATCATTGATCAACATGAATAAAGATGCCTTTTCCTGCCCACTTATTCACACTCCTGACTTTTCTCTGTCCTAATAATTGTCCCTTAGTCTGTATACTTTTCTTGATGCCTTTGAAAAAGACCATAGAAGAGAACTCCAGGACTATGACTGCTTGATTTCTTTAACATAACCACATAAAGCCAGATCCATGCCAATTACAGATATATGTTATTGTATCCACTTCTAGACCTATAATTTAATGGATTACTCATTTACTATTTAATCATTACAGTGAAGCTTTGTTTCTGATATTTGTCAGAAGAGGCAGCACATAGACATCATTAAAGAAGCAAAAACCCTGAAGACATAATATTTGAAGTTGAAGCACATAATGTATTCATTCCTGGATATGGCTGCCAGAGGATATCTTTAGAGGGGATTTTTTTTCCTCCCATTAGAATTAATTTGTTAAACAGAAATAGTTAAAGCATAGTATGGGGAATATAATTTTCTGTCACACTTGGAACAAACCTCGGTCGGGTAAAAACTTTATGATGATATACAGTAATTAATAACGGGAGAGAACATTTGATGGAAGTACCTTTTTTGTAAGATTTTTCATTCATTCACTTTTGTTGAATTACAGTAAACTGTAGTTTATAATTTATGTCATATATCATACGAACAGTAAACAGATAAGGTAAGAGATGAAAAGTTAGCCTGTTAAAACTAAAAGAAGTTTGGCCATTGAGTGGAACAACCACCTTGATTGTCAGTGTTTGCAGAGACCACTATCTTACTCTCCCTGACTCTGAGGGATGGCAGCCATGCCATAGAGATTGCTCTGAGGACAGTGATGTCTTTTCCCTTGCCCTGTTGCTATTTTAGGTGAAGTAATATTCTAGCCAACAAGGATCATACCCATGTTTGCTTAGTGAATAGTTTTTCTGCTCTGTCTTATTTGCTAGCATTTCCATGTAGGCAGCCCTCAAAATTATCCGTTATTTGATTTTAGAGTTATCTGATTTATCAACTTGTCTCTTTAGAATAAAAATTTAAAAAGTGTGAAGCTATTAGGACAATATTCAGCAAATTTTAAATCCCTTCTGTAACTGTAAAATAGCTGCAAGTCCTACTGTAACATACCTTAACTCTTGAAATACTTGCTTTTATATTTACAGTTGAACACTTGTAGTATTGGCTTGCAAGATGGAAAGGATTGTTGCAAGAATGTTGGACTTGTACTTTGCCACAGCCAACAACTAAACAGATATCAGAATTATTTTATTTTATTTGTGAGTTTTGTCAACAGGCATTGATCTTCAGGATTCCAAGTTATTATAGTGTGTAAACAGACACTCACTTCAAAACTGTTTGCTGTACACAGTAGCTGCTTGAATTTGCTTGTCTGCTATTTTGACTTTGTAATTGTCTGGCTTGCTGCTGTTTCATCTATATCTGAATATTTGCATGTTTTCAGTATATACTACATTGGAGCAACAGTTTACAAGGACAGAAAGCTTTTTCTATCTTTGTAATACTGCAGAACTTATAAAATATCGTGGGTTTAGCTGTTAAGGCAAATTGGTCCTCCTCTAGCTCATGCTTTCAGATATTTCTAAGTTCTCAGGACACCTTTTGCGAAATTGCAGATAAATATAGCATGACCATTTGTACAGATTTTCTTAAATATTTTTACTTTGCTTGTTAATCTGGTAGCTTTCTCATTTGTTATGAATTTTCCTAGTTCAAGGACTTGTTAGATGTTAATGGCATAGCTCCAGTGTAATCAGTAGTATTATAATGATGCATACCGGCTGGGGAAATGATCTCATGAATTAAACTACTTGTACTCAGATGTTCAAAGTAACCTGCAAAAGAACTCTTAAAGCCAATCTTGCCTTTATGAGGCAGGAGAGGAAGGAGAGTTAAATATATGAAAAAATGGGTCAAGAAAAATAACAATATGATTAAAATTTGTTTAGAATAATAAAACCCAGAATGTTTTTGAAAAAAATGGCCACAATAGATGTGATCTAGGTATGTTCCTTCTTTCTTTGTCTGATGCTAATTCTGAAAATTATGCTGCAAATTCTGTGTTACAGCATCTGCAGTCTGTATCTGTGTTGGCATAACCACAAAATGAAAAATATGGTCATACACGTGATTTTTTTAGTTCATATGGAATTAAGCTTTATTTGTGTAGTATATATTGTGTACTATAATTAAGTTGTCAGTTTTTTTGCCACAATTTATAATAAAACCTTGTAAGAATTGAGTTACATGCACACAAAAATTGTGCATCATGTTCCAGATGACTTCAATTGCCATTTAAAAAGTAAACCGATCCTGATGATGATTGTAACCTGTAGAAAAAGCTAGGATGAAGAATCGTGGGTTTTTTCCATTTTTTGTTCATCCTTGTGCAGTGACATGTATGTTAAAATATGCTACTAATAAAAGACACTGAAAATCACCCTTCAGATCTCAGTGTTTCTCAAAGACTAGCTATTTAAATGATTCTCTCTATTCCAGATAAATTAACAGTAATTACATCCCTCAAACAAAACTGAGTCTTTGGTATCACTGAGTAGGTATTAAGAGTAGACGACTGAGACCCAAGACTGAATCCTTTACAAGAATTGCCTCTCTACAGAAAGGCATTAAAGAAAGCAGCAAATAGCCCTTATCATTTTGAAAATAAAACCTGAGAAAATTTAGAGGTACATTCAGTACTCTCTGTGAAAGATGTTCTGTTCTCTGGCAATTTCAGTTATAATATTGTGTAGAATAACCAGATGTTTTTTCTAGATATTGGCATTAAATTAAAACTAAAACAAAAAAAAAAAAAGAGTTTTGGCTTCCAACTTGTCAATAAATCTAGCAAGGGAACAAAAGCCAAGTATTGTGTTCAATTGTTTGTTTCTACACAAATGCTATTCTCTTCCTTAACTTGATTTTGTAATGTACTTAGTTTGAAGGGATCTGAATTTTTTTCATTAGCGTTGATGCTATTGTGCTGAGTGAAATCATAACCTTGTCCAGACGAGCCATGTTGAGAAAGATGGGCTGTTTCTTTGTGCTCATACGGAAGAGATTTTGCATAAAAAAGTAGAAGTCTGAAATGTAGGAGAATGCTTGTTTCCTACTTGTTCTAGCATTGTACTCTTCAATATACAGGCTTTGTGCCTCAATTAATCCATGTATTATGAAAATTATGTGCCGTTATATTGTTTATGGAAGTGTTATGTGGGTGCTAGTGTTGTTAGGATACAAAGCATGAAAATACAATCAATGAAAATGCATTTGAATGACAGGACCATTATTTAAGTTGGAGGAGTTAATAAGAGTAAGGCTCTAAAAAATTGTCAGTATATGAATGTCCTGCTGAAGTAACCAAAATTCAACAATACGAACTGAGCATAATTGAGCTTCACTTAAAAGTAAAAATTCTCTTCCCAGGGGAAGAAAGCAGTAAAGGAATAATTACTCCATGTGGTTCTTCATCTTGTCATGTCTTTTCTCAAATTTAAAAATTTCCAGTTGTATAGTTTTGCTGTGGTACTCTTCCTTTTTTTACCTTGCCTGATGCTGTCTCAAGTGATTTGGGGCTTTTTTGTACACTGCCTTCATATTCCTCACAGATGTGTCTTTGGATTTCTTGGTATTTTCTTTAAATTATCTTTATATGCACAAAGGTTCTAAAAAGCTTTTGTTTAATTTCTGTACTAATCTCCTGCAGGGAAAGGAAAAGAGAGCGAGCTGTTAAAAAAAGAAAGAACCAAACCCAGGAAAAACATCCCACACCACCAACAAACACCACCACCTTCCCCAACCCCTAAATAAATAGAAAACTAGCTTTTGAGTCTTCAAGAACCACCAGAAAAGAGCATACAAAGGGTTTTCAAAACTGTGATTATAAGGCCTTTCCTCCAGGTGGACTGCTACTATTGTTTTAAAGTATATCACCTCGGTTAGTATGTGGTCAGTTATATCTTCTCTGCTGCAAAATCTATGTGGGGATCTGGTGACTGAGCAATTGTGGCTGATGGAAGACTTTTCTCTCTTGAGGGAAGATTTGTTTCTGACCTGTGTTCCAGGGCTATGCTGACATGGAGTGTGTTCTACTCCAAACCATTGCCTGTTTCCAGAAAAATGGAGCCTGTGTACAGGCTTGGCCTGGGACTGGCTCTCCCATCACCTCTCCACATGACAAATAATCAAGCTTTATTCAAATGGATTCCCTGGTAGGAAATTTGGGTGTTAATACCAGTGGTGCAACATGAGGATCTGGACAGCCAAGTCATCAGTAGGCCCTTCTAAGCTCGAGGAAATAGATGTTCTGCAAACATTTTATTAACCTAGATTGAATTTTCTTTATCCCTTACTTTGCCTGAGCACGTGACATAATGGCGTATGTGAAGAAAGTACTAGGATGAAGTCCAAGTTTGGCTGAAACTAAAACAAGTCAGTAATTAGTTGTACTTACGTTCCCATATGGCTCTGTGCTTGCTTGCTTGCCCTGTTTATGAGCTAAACTGATAGACAGAAATCATTGAGTCATGGACGGGAAGAAAGCATGCAAAATGACAAACTCAGATGGTACTAATAAAGATGTGAGCAGCAGACAATGAAAACATCCATTAACTACAAAATGATAAGTTCAAAGACAACAGAAACAACACTTAATCTCTTGAAACTCCCCCCCCCCCCCAAAAAAAAAAAAGTGCTATATTCCATGGAATTTCAGTTTTACATGAATTGGGTACTTCTGGAAACTATTTTCTTAATCAAAATTCATAAGTCAAATCCATCAGTCAGTAGTGATCATGTCCATATTTTTATGGATATATTTTTTGTAGTCGGTGCTGAGGGAATTATATTGCTTAGTGGTTGAGAAACATCAAGATTAGGCAACATTTTGCCCATTTATACGAGATAAATGTGAAGTATCTATAACATACCCAAACCCTCTTGCTAGCCAGTGAATAACATTTAGCTCTACACAAAAATAACTGAGAATACTGGCAAACACAGCATAGGCTTGATGGTTCTAATCTGAAACTAACTAAGCTGTAACTGTCTGTCAGAACAACGCTTGCAGTAAGCTCCAGATATCAACAGGGATTCTTTATCACTTTCCTGATCAGTCAGTTCGGGTTTGGGTTTCTTGGTATTTTCTGCTTGTGAATTTCATAAAAGCCCTTTCTGCTTCATGCTATGGTTCTGAATTGTACCACTTCATGCAGTCCAGATGCATGAAAAAATACAGCAGCCAGGTTGGAAGATGAGAGCAATTTCTGACTTTACCAAGTGAAAATCCTGCTAAGTATCAAGCCCTATTCATCTTATTTCAGGTAACTTGCTTGAGATGCTTAAGACAATCTTTGTTTTTAATTTGAAATATACATAGAAGACTGTCTCTTGTAATTGAAAATGTCACATATTTATGAAAATTAGAATGGGTAAGTTTCTCTTTCAAATTTAATACTTCAGCATGATTTGGGGAATTTCTTAAATCATAAAGAACATATTGGATCACTTTGGTTACCTCAGCAGAGGGAAGTATTTTTCACATGTTTGTGTTGAATTAAGGAGGACTAAAGGGAAAAAAAAAAATATTAAATCCCTTATCTTTCAAGCTGAATGTGATGTCATTGGTTTAGCTTACTATGTTCCACTATGAGTGCATGTTATTCTTGTTTATGAAAATGTTTGCTTCAAGAAGGTGCCACTGAAATGCAGTCCAGGGACTATAAACTGGAATGCAAAAACTATTAGAGTTTCTGTTGTGGTTTCTTTATTTGATTCAAAAGACAAAACGATCTTGAAATCATAGCTGAAAGAAGGAATCTTCATCTGAATTATGTTATAGGGTTAAATCTAAAGGGAGTAATCAAAGAGGTCGTGCTGATAGAGGAATTAAAATTTTATGGATTATAAAGAGAACTCAGATGAAAAAGTGACTAAAAAAAGTCCACTAATGGTGGCTGGTTTAGTTATGTGTTCTATAATAAAGGCATAACTGTCCCGAAACTGTGAAATGGGAGTAGGACCTGATACTGTGTAAGACCTCCACAGCAGGCAGCCTTGATTAATACAGATGGCATAGTGTTTTTTAGTAAGAGCCTAAAGTATTGTTCGCTTGCTAATGATTATTTTGCATTCTGTGTCATTCTCATTTTTCTATACTTGTATGTAGAAAAACAGAAGATTAGTAACTGGTATGAGCAAGCAAATACAACTTGTTTTGCAGGAGTAAGGATTTCCATATTCTTATCTGTGAGATTTAGGTAAGGCCTTTTGCAGCTGGTAAATGCTCCTTTCATTCAATCAATCTGTGGCACTTGATGGTTATTTGACGTCTATTTTGAAACTTTGCTGCAGAGAGATTATATGGGAAGCAGTAGGATTAACATTAAGGATGTGCTTAGGTGCATGGAACCTTTGCAAGTGGAGAAGAGCTGAAAATGATACTCAAGGTCTTGTGGCATAGGGAGGATGGTGGACTTGTTGACAGTTACAGCAGAACAGGAGGGAAGAATTTGGGAGGAGAGAAGAGCTGGTTTTGACATGCTGATTTTCATTTGGCGAGAGGACATCTGGAGAAGATTCTGTAGAAGCAGTTTGAATTACAAGTGTGAACAAAAGGGAAGTGAGTGAGGAGGAAAGAAATCTGGGAATCATTGACACAGAGATTGTAATTCAAATCCTTGAGAATAGCTAAGGTTGCCCAAGGACAGCCTAGTTGTGCTGTGTGCATACTACAGAGCCTATTCCATCTTAAAAATATAAATCTTCTCACTTAGATAATAATCTTATGAAAATCAAAATAAGGATAATCTTGAAATATGGATATCTATTGTTCAAACTTAAATTTACAATACTTATTTCTAGTAAAATTATGAATAATTGCAGAAATCCATAATTTGAAGATATCTTCTCATTGGACCGTAGCATGTCTTCAGAATTACATAATGAAGTAACCTTGATTTTTTTTTTTTTACCATTGTAAAATTTCCCTGAACATGCAATGGGCAACATAAACATTTCTGGTTTTAGCAAGGAAGCATAAAAGAATTCTCTTGCAACAATGGTTGATTTTATGCACTGCATTTTCCTTTAAAGAATGAAAAAAGAAAAAGAAAAAAAAAAGCAATAATCCCCCCTATACAAGTTGCTTTTTAAATATGAGGAATTTTTGTTACTGTGATTGTCTGAGAAATGCATCTAATTCTGAGTTTCACACGCCTGGAAGTTACTGTTCACGCCCAGTGATAAAAGCCATGCAGAATACTGACATAACTGGGTGTACTGCAGTTCATCTCCCGCTGACGTGTCTGCCTTTTGGATTCAGAAAACATCAGCTGTTCAGAACACTGCAGTTAATAATAAATGGAGAAAAATATCAAGAGTTAGTTTCTTCAGACATTCAGGCTTGTGATAAGAGTCAGGTTATCTGTTTCTGGTTAGAATTTAGCTTGTCTCTTTTTCACAGAATTAGAAAAAAAGAAATCATATAGCTACTCTTCCCTGCATAAATTATTTACTGATACACAGGGTGTCATTTGTTTCCCTTCTGTCTAGTCCTAGCTGCTTTTTTAGTTGTTTTATCATCCATAATTTGTATACTTTGTTATTTTTCCTCTTTTTTTAGGAAAGGTACACAATCTGGTGCTCACAGCATATCTCACCTGGAACGTTGTTAATTTTCAATAAATGCAGGCCTTGCTTTAGAAACATAATGATTTTTTTAGTCTGTAACTGTTGTTGATGTATGGTTTACCATTTCAGGCTTGGTAGGGTTTTTTTGCTTGAACTTCACTGTGCTGAAGGATGGTCTGATCAGGAAAATGAATGCTTTATTTTTAATTAACAGTATTCAAAATATGCAGTGCTAAGAAATCAGTTGTAGAACTGATTCAGAGAGTGTTCTGTTCTGACTGAATATCCCAGTTTACACTGAAATTAATGCAATTTCATGGAAGAATAACGTCTTAATGTTGGATTTCAGAAAAGAACATAAAGCATATTCACAGAATTACCATGTGGTTGCCATCCTTTGGTATAAATGCGAGTGAATATCCAGAGTTCTCTGTTAGTATTCAAAATCTGTAGCTATATTATAGGTTGTTAACTGAAGGTCTTTCTTCTTCTGAGAAGTGATCTCAAGCTGCAAGATGTGAATCAGATAAAAAATAGTCACCAAAGCTCTGGCATTCAAATTCAGACCTGCATCCCAACTTCCCCCAACTGTTGAAGGTCAACTTTTGTCTCTTGTTGGTTCAATTCTTGTGTGTCTTTTCTGAGTCTGGCAGAGGAATTGAAAGGAATGTTGGCTCAGAACTGGAGGCTTATAAATAGAATCCACTCTGTCTATTTATAATCCTTCATAAAAGGTAGTTGTTGGGGGCTTCGTTAAACAGCTGCTTGCATGCCCCATAAAATGGATTAGCTTTCTCTTTCAGTGTAAAGATTAAACTGAATAGCTGAAATCTGAAGTGAGACTTATCTGAGAAAATTGTAATACCTGGTACTTTGGAAGAGCTATATGAAAACAAAATGTGGAGCATTATACTGTTGTTCTTGAATGGCAGAGGATGTGGTTACAATGTAAAAAACACACAAGACAGCAACCTACTTTGTTCTTTATTATTTTTACTGAATAATTGGGAAGGCCTTTTAGTACTCAATGAATCCTTAAATAGAAATCCTGGTGACTCAGAAACTTCTTGGATGTTAGTGTGTACACCTTTACCTTCAATTGTTGTTTCAGAGATTTTCATGCTGATAGCTGGCATGTCGAACCCTATAATTACCACCCAGGTGACAGATGTCTGTATCTGGTGCAGTTTCTGGGTAAACTGCCCTCTTAATAGCAGTTTAGTGGCTCCTTTTGGCTAGAGTACTTGTATGTACTGTTCCTAGTGTTTACAGAGGGCATAGTACTATAGTATTGAAAACTTTATTCCAAGAATTTATAGGTGGTAATGATTGTGCAAAGACTTAATGATGAAGCAGAAAACGTGTTCTAATACCACCCAGCTCTTTTCCAAGATAGCTCTGACCATCCTTTACTGCTTAGACTGCACAGGCGCCACTCTATCTGGTTTTGCATTATCCAGTATCTAAGCATACAACAGGCGACAACCACCACCTTCTCTGTAAAGTGCAGTTCATTATTCTTGTTGGTTTGGCAGTTGCTGTTTCTGGCAGCAAAATAGTCCCACTTCTTTCTCTTAAACCTAAGGGAGTGGGATAGCATGCTGGACAAATCCATCTACAACAATAATACTCCGTCCCTGATTCTTAGTTCCTTTTTAGTTTGGATATGTTTTGAATTTCCCGCTGAGATAAGCCAAATCTGGACCCGAATATCCCAAATAGTTTGGTTTGATTGCTCGTCTATGAAGAGAAGACAAATGGTATAATGCCATAAGATTTTGTTTCTGATATCCTTCAGTTTTCACATTTTTTCTTTATTTTTCTCCTGTCTAATAACTTTCGTCAAATTTCTTTGAAGCACAGCATGTTTTAAGGTTTCTGTAGTTTATCGTTTATGAGAGACTAGCAGATAAGAAGCTTGACAACAAAAATTCATATGGAATAGCCGTTCAGATTCTTTTTACACATAAGAAACTAATAAAGTATGGTAGGACAGAAATAAAACAGTACTACTCTGTGAAGTAACTGATGCTAACATGATTTTTTTTTTTTAATTGAATACTTTAGTTACTTAGAACTGCACAAAATAGCTCCTTTATTTCATCCTGGGGTTTTGTTCCTGCTGAGATAAACTTATTCCTTTTCTGGCCCTAGCATTAGTCATTAGATTAGAACAGGATCTGTATTAGGCAGGAGAAAAAGGAAAAATCTGCAATTGAATTAGTCCCAGAGCTCTCCTCATGAGAGCAAAAAGGCAAAATTTCACTCCACTGCTCATGGCATAAAAAGGACACAAATCTTGTCTGCAGATGTTTTTTCAGTATTCAAGGCCACACCTGGTGCAAGAGTTACACTATGTATGGCTATGAAGCTCTTGCTAAGAGGGGAAAAAAAAAAAAGCAATTCACTGGAGGAAAGAAACAGCCTGCATTTTGGGAAATGCTATGTAGCTGTAGCCATGTTTCACAGGTGCCCTAGCATTGCTAATGGACTTGAAGAGTAATGTGCTACCCATATAGAAGAATATGTGTAGCTGATGCCTCTTCTTGCTGCAGGAACATGAATGTTAGGAGTTCCACAGTAGAGTCCTTTTTTGTGATGTGAAAAAATAAAGGAGGGCAAAAACTAGCTGGATTATGGATGTAATTTTAGTATTAACTGTGTGGGAGGAACGCTTTTGTCCATAAACTCACAAAAATGTCTTCATGTTGTCATCATTTTTCAGTTCCCCATTGTTTACATATTAATAATGAACCAGTAGATTGTCAATCTTATTTTAAACAGAGTTTATGGTTGGTTGCTGTTGAGAGAATTCCTGTGGAACTAGCTGTTCTCAAGGAGCTGTGTGTTCAGGCTAAGGGGACTGAAAATCAGAACTGTTGACCTCCGTTCCCAGTTCTTCTGCTAACTTAATGTGTGGCCTTGTCTGAGACAGCCTCTGCATCTCAGCCTCAAATTCTTTAAAATGAGCATAAATATTAGATTTCCTCTGGGCTGTTCTTGGTATGAGAGTGCATCCTGACACTGGAATGAAAAAGTACTGCTAAAATGCAAAGTAACTTTATTGAGAAATACACTGAATTTGCCAATGCCTTTGTGATTTTAAAGAATATTAATAACTAAGCTCACCTGTCAATTGCCTGCAGCATGTAAAACTGCAGTAGTCAAATGGTCACTTTGGTGCTGAGCATGACTGGGCTATATGAAAGCTTTGGAGAAGTGTTTCTGCGGACTCCCTGAGGTTTATTGCTGAGGCCCACCTTTATTGTCTGTTGCTGTTTCAAGAAGAATATTTCTGTATAAATTTAAGGAAGTGACTTGCTTTATTCGGCTTCATTTAGGGTGATCATACCAGGTTAAAAGTGACAGCACTGAAGGGCTGTGTGTCCCTCAGCCCCTCATGCCCCTCAGGGTCGGCCACTTGTGAGCTTAAATGCGGAGGCATCTGTATGGTATAATGCTGCGCAACACTGAAGTTCTCCCTTACATAGCATGTGCAAAGCACTGCTGTGACACCAACTTCTATCACAAAGCCAAACCAACACAGCGCTGAGCCTGGGACAACTGAAGGGAACAAGTTAGCTTTATTGCTCCTGGATTTATATTAGTTCATCTGACGTTAAATCAGGGTATGCTTAAGTCACATTCAGAATCCATATGTCCAAAATAGTCTCTGATTGCTTATTGTGGGCATAGAGTGTTGTCTGCACAGCAGTGTCAGTCTCTGTAGTTTGGAAAGGCAAAATATTAAGATTAGGAGCGTAAAAATTTATTCTCAACTGGCATAAGTTTAAAAAGCAAAAAAGAAAATATTTGTATTTAAACCAACTATTTGAGAGGTAAAATGTGCAGCTGAACTTCCAAGTTAAAATCAGAACTGATATGTCTGGCTGAATGTGATTAGAGGAGGAAATCTAGTTTTGACCCAGAGATTTTATTTCTCTAAGCAGACATTTAAAACAGGAAGATGTGTAGAAATAGATGCAAAATGTCCATGCTGTAGCCTGGCAAGTGGCAATACCGTATGTAATCTATTATAAGATGAATGGCATGTTGAGAAATGATTCAAGCTGGCTAATTTACAAAGCTCTAATTCTGCAGCAATGTCCTGGACAATACCAACTGAAACAGCGAGTCCCCTCTTAAAACACCATAGACCTGTAAGCATGCGTATGTGTACGTATTTCATTGTCATATTACAATAGCAATAATGATTGAGGTTCAAGGCATTTCCTGGGACTTAGAGATCAGCTGGGATTCAGAGTCTGAAGCTCAGCCAGGTGCCATCAGCTCTCACCAGCCAGTCATTAATCCCCAGGAAATGCCTTGTGCTTCAATCTGTACTCCTTATCTGAGAGTTCTCTTGCTAGGATTTCAACTGTGCCTTAAGATCTTGTTAATAATTAATTTTCCATAGGAACTAACGGCTTCAATAAAATATACTGTTTCCCCACTCTGTTTTTAGCACTGAGTGAGCTTCCAGTTACATACAATTTGTGAAGCTGAGGGGCTGTGCTAACTCCAAAGAGTTTGGCCCCGCACTGAGGTTTTCAGTAGTATTTTTGCAACATCAGGTGGTGAGCTTGTTAGGAGTACAGCTGATTTTCATGATGGATGTCTTATCTATCTCCCTTCAAAGTCTGTTCTTCTTGTATTTGCAGCATTTCAATGCAAGAGCTGTTAGCTGTTACACTGAATGCGTGTGGACGAACAGGACTGTTGTGTGCCTTTTTTAGCGTTCACATACCAAACTTTTCTGTGGAATACCGGGAGTGGGTTAATAGGGAAAGGCACAGGAAATGTTAGAGGAAGGTGCATCCGGGGAGTGTATTTGCCCATCCCTTTTAGGAAGTGACAATCTAGTTCTATGTCATGTCAGTCAGCTTAAATCCACTTGATGCGGCCAGTTTCCTCCAATTCATGGTTGTGTAAGTAGAGCACTGATAGGCGTTTCTTTTCTAAGTTTCAAAGTCCCCTTCTAGGAAAAAAAAATGCTATAATTCCACCATTTCCTGCCATTGTTCTACCTTAAGCTGAAGAAGATATGTGTATAGCTGGGAAAAGGCAGGATCCTGGAACTCCTAATTGCCTTTGTTACCTGATTTGTTGCCAGAGGGAGGGGGCATGTGATAAGCTGTGACATCTTCATTGATAATGGAATTTTACAGCAGCGTATTAAACTGGACAGCCAGCTGAGCAACAAGAATTTGAATATATCTCTCCATCCATAGGCGTGTAGAAAGCAAAATCTTGCAAACCCATTCTGTAACTTTTACTTTGATGGCCACGTGGTAAGGTTTAAATTTACTGTAACTGCCACCTTGTCAAGATGGATATCTGATGCCCAGCCGTTCCTTATCCCAGTTCTGCTTAGCAGCTTGAAAACGCTGCTGAACTGTTATGCAGTTGGTAGCCTGTGTGTATGTCCAAAACATACTGTAAGAGAAATATCTGCTATCATATTGCACAGAATAAAACACAACTCAAATCCTTTCAGCTGCATGCTATTCAAAATAGCAAATAAAGAACAATTCTGTTTTACTATAGAGAATGTATCTTCGGGTAACTAAACTGTCAGCGTAAAGTACAGTTTAGAATTGAATGTACATTTTTTTAGGGCTTAGAGTTATTTGATAGTTTTAATGCAAAGAGATAAGCCCAGATTCTGGATAGCAGTGAAAATTTAGCTCAGAGTTCACGGATCAGAATTTTTGCAAAAACCCAAAAGATCTACAGTCAGAAGCAGGTCAGAAACAAAGAGAAAAACCCACCCTCCTATCTGTGCAGACAGGGAAAAATCAGGGCTTACTTAGAGTTCCAGAGGTAAGAGGCCTTTCCAAGCCAGACATCTAAAATGTCTCAAGCCTAGTTTGGGCAAATGTTCAGAAGTTCTGATTTTATTCCAAAATTTAAATCAATGTGCAGTCTATGTAAGGAAATAGCACAAAATTGTTAATGAAAGGCTGATATCTCTTACTAGCTTCTTAGCAGTGATTAAGTACAAGCGTTTTCGTGTGGTTGAATGCCAGTCCCTTTAGAAATGGTTTAAACTAAACCACAAAATGACCCATCTACCTCTCAGTAAGTGACCTTGTGGGAAGTTATTAGAGAATAGCAATTAGGCTTAAGATCGACATTCCAGCTTGTTTTCAATTTCTCTGGCTAGACAAGCCCTTATGTGAGATTGTTTTGGTGTGCTGGAATCAAGGTACAGATCTTCTTAGGTTTTGCAAACTGTCAAATCCATGAAATTCTTGTTGTTGTTTTTCTATCCAATGTCTTTGAAATATAGTTGAATCAGCGCTAATGTGCTGTGGCAGTATTCCAGGTTTCTACTTTCAGATCTGAGTTGAAATTAGGGAGGGTAGTGAAATGTTACATGTTGCTGAAGCTGCCAGATTAAAAATAAGGAAAATAATTCTAGCTATTGCTAAGAATTTAGATATCCTTACTCTTAACAGTAATCATTAGTATATCCTAGCTTGTTTGTTTATTTGTATAGATGTTAATTTTTTTTTAAATTTTCCCTTTATAAAGCTTAGAGGTAAAGAAGAATTACTTTGGAGATATTTGGCATTTTCTTTACTTATCTTTCCTTCAGAAAGCATAACAGTTTGTGTGCTTCATCTAGTCAACTTTTAAAATAAATTTCTGGCTACTGATTTTTGGATATTTGTTTTATAGTTCAAAACTGGTTTACCTGAGGAAAAATAACTTGTTACTTTGAGAAACACAAAGGGAAAATGCTCTCTGTTCTTATCTAGATGAGCCAGTAGGGAGCAGTATCTTTCTTGGCATTAATATCTGTATTGTCAGTATTTGCTGACTGCACCATAGCTCACTTTTCCTTTGTCAGACTGTGAACACTTGGAAGCAGATATCCTCATAAACAAATTGCCATTATGGGAAGCGGATTCCATACTGGCACACCAGCAGAACAAACGGAGATTCAAAACAAAACAATTTTTTTTGAAAAGTTGACATGGCATTACTTTTTATTAGTAAGTTTACTCCCTACCTAGCTATCTGGAAGAAGTGATAATTTTATTACAGTAGCTATGAAGTGTGTAGTTAAGTGAAATCCAGCATGCAGATAACCTAATGGGATCCCTTGATTAAAACAGTCACTCAGAAGTGCAAAAGCCTTCATGAATGAAGCATAAATGAAAAGCTGATGCTGTTAGTTTGTGTGAAATCTGAGGCAGGTTTCCCTATTTATAGATTTAAGCCCAGTAGAAATAGGACAGTAGGGATAAGAAATTAATTTGGAAGCATAATTTTCAAACAAAATAAGTTCATATTTTGACTTGAGTTTGGTTTTGTTCTTTTTTTCTGACTGGGTATTCCTTCCTCAACATTAACAGAATGAAAGTTTGAAATTATGTCTTCTCACCCCAACATATTACATTAACTTATTTAATTAGTAACAATACTATAAAAGAACTAAAGCAAGTAATAATTAAAGAAACCTAAAAATCCTCACTCCCTGTCTGCTTACTTTTTGTCTCTGACACCACTTTTGTATATGCTGCCTTATTTTTTTCAGTGCTAGATAATTGTAGCACATCAGTGAGAGAGTATTTATTTTTGCTGGAAAAAAAAAAGCGCATGATAAAACCAGATGGGGAAAATGCAGTAACTGAAGACTGTTTAGTTCAGTTTTGTATGGAAAATAACTATTTCGGGGGGGATTAAAGCAGTTGGTTTTGAAGTATATGAAGTTATTTTTATTAGTTTAGGGTTCAAATTTAGGTATGTAGATTGCACATATTATTTAGTTGGTATTTATATACTAGGCTTTACTGATGAGCATGGAAGGGTTTCCCCTCTCTTTTCTCTAGACCTCTGGTACCTCATTTAGTACTCCTGCATCCATTTGTTTCTCTCTTCCTATGTATTCTGTTTGCATGTTTCATTTACTCGGACCCATTTTATTGACTACTCTCTTATATTTGTCTTGGCTTTCACCTCCCTTTGCTTGTTTATTGTCTCTCTCATCTGTTTCTGTATTCTTGTTTTCACTTTGCGAGTAATTCTTTTTTTGCCTGCAATTCTTTTTTTGCCTGCCATTTTTTTCCCCACCTCTGCAATCAGTGCTATACCTCCCATTGCCTTATTTTCATGACAACTTTCAAATCATGTTTGATTACTCCTTTCTGTGAAGAAGTCACAGTAGGGAGCAAAGGCAATTCTTATACCTTTCAAAGAACTACAGATAACTCTCCCAAGGGTGGAAAAATTTTGTTTGGCTTCTTCCTGTTCAAGGAGGTGGCAGACAGCAGAAGTAGGAAAAGAGATGCTAACGGCAAATTCTGAGAATATGTAGGAAAGGGAATTTTCTAGTGTTATTTCCATTTTACTTTTGTGCTTCCCCCTCAGCCTGTTCCTGCCTTATTACAAGCAATACTGCTATACTGAGTGAGATCACTCTGCCTGCAAAGTAGCAGACAGGGAGGAGCCCAACAGGCATTAGCACTGTTTCAGGCCGCATTAAGTCCTGATAAGATATTCTCCTGAATATCCACTTGGTCAGCTGCAATGCAGAACAATTGGTACGTGGATCAACCCACCTCCCCGATTCCAGAATAAATACTAAAGGAAGACCTTGGTGAACCCTTCCAGATGGATTTAAGCTGGTTCCCAGGGAGGTGGGGAGAAGATGTGAAACTGCGACTTCTTCACTTGAATACCTTTTCTAAGAGAACTGTTGGATGTCAGTTCCATAAAAGCAGAAAGACCATCATGTCGGGACAGTACAGCAGGGTTGTTAAATGGTTAGCCTCAGTTTGGAGCTTCTTGGTCATGTGTGTGTAGCTGTATTTTTATTTAATAGACTCTTAAGAAAACAATACCTTCAGTCTCCTAAAACTGCTGTAGACCTGGTCTTAAGCCAAATCTTTAATTACCTTCCTATCTTTTGATTGATGAGTCTGCCTTGTAATAGCAAAACAGACCCTCTATTTTGGATTCGATACTGCTAGTTAGATCATGACCTTGCTACTGAAATACTGTTTCTTCTACTGTTTCAAAACCAAGTAATACTTAGAAGTATAGGTTAATAAAGGCAGCACCCTTTTCACATTAATCAGTCTGCAGGTGTCAAAATATAGAACAAACTTTTCATGTGAAGAATGCCCAAACTTGCTATTTTGTGTTTTCATTCAAGCAAAAGCCTAGGCTTTGTCCTCTGATTTGCAAGAATACAGTTTCTTCCACAAATTGTCAGCAGAATTAAATCTTGATTTAGGTATGATGTTGTTTCCTTCTTGCAATTTGGTATTTTAACATTAAGGTTGATAGTTTTCTTGGTATCAGATCACAGAATTACAGAATTGCTGAGGTTGGAAGGGATCTTTAAGATCATCATTCCAACCATTAACCTAACCTGACAAAACCACTTCTAAACCA
>RSEF01000007.1:2086759-2123805 GCA_003993805.1 Himantopus leucocephalus | reverse complement strand
TGATCTTAAAGGTCCCTTCCAACCTTAACAATTCTATGATATTCTCAGTATGAATGTACAAAGTACTATAATTGTCAGACCAAATGTCTATCTAATGCAGTACCTTTCTCTGAAGCTAGTTAATAGCGGATGCTTGGGAGGGTAGTAGAAAAACACGACAGTGAACAGAGTGATTCTATCTCGAGTGGACTCGAGAGTGTTTGTAATCCTTTTCAAAGATTACTCGTCAAACCAAAATAGTTCTTCAAGCATACGATATCTTGGTATACATACAATATTTTTACAATCAGAACGCAAGAGATGGAGGTCTGTTATGATGGCCCCAAACCTTTTGTGTTAGGCACTGGAGAAACATATAACAAGAAAAGCTTTGGTCCCCTTCCCCCTTTTGTTGAGCAACTAAGCTTTGATGTTAACAGCATAACTCCACTGCCAAGGTAACATATTTTATCTGTAACAATTTTGGAAAACAAATGTGGATAGTAAAAAAAATATTAAAAAACCTTGCTTGCTTCTGCAGCTTCTGAGAATTCTCTTCAATTCCTTGTTGTCCTCCTAGGCACAAATAGAATGTGTAATGAAAGAATATAGAAAACTTTTCCAGGAAAGAGGTGATTGAGATCAGCCTTAAAATTCATTATTTTCTTCATTAGCACTGCTCCACATTACTTTGAAAATTGGTAGCTTAAAACCCTTTTTCATGTCACTGCTGTGAACTTTAATGCCTCTCACACTAATGTAAATATGAAATGGTGCATCTAGGAAAAAGCATCCCATCCAAATCCTCCACTGAATTGAAATCATCAGATTGTGCCATGCCATTTTATTGTGTCAGAGCACAGCTAATAATAATATGTCAGAATATAGAATGTCAAATGTAGAGCTTTGCTGGCAGAATAAACCTGAGGCTTATTGATGAAATCTCTGCCTTTTCATTCAGGCTCTGTGAGGCTGATTACAGGATGACAAGGGGCAGAATTTTTATGTTCCTAAGAAATACATATATTTGTAAAATATTTCTTCTGAAGTTAGAAGCCTTTTCTTCCCAAGTTTGCATTGTTCCCTCTCATACAAAATCCTTCAGTAAGGTAAGCACTTTTTCTTACAGCCAGCCTTTAGATTAATCAAAGAGAAAGCATGCTTCTGTAAACTCAGCTGAGTCGCATTTGTTCATTTCATGCCAGACATGCAGCACCATTTTGCCTTATGCTTCATGCTATCAGAAAGGTCTGCCAAAAAATATTCACTTACAGTCTTTCTTCTCTGCATCAAATGAAAACAGAAGTCTTCATGGGGTGGATGAAAGAGGCAATGTTTCTTAAACTGCTTCTGATTAATTATTTTAATGGGAGTCTTTACAATAAACAGTAGGAGGAAACTGGATTCTTTTGTCTGCCTGTTTCCTAGAGCATTCCCCTATATGTGTGCAAGTCGTTAATACTGAAGTACTTCATTTCTCGATCCTATAGGTCAAACACGAACAGTGATGCTGAGTCCTTTTTGGTAGTACTACTGGTTTTTAGCAGAGCATTTTTAGCTTTAAATTTGAGAAGAGGAGCACCAAATTTCACTGAGAGGACAGCGTAGGTTTAATGAAACTGCTCTATTAATTGTGGTTGTTAAGACATCTTGTTTTATACCCATTCTAACTGTGGGTTTGGAAATACATATCTCTGTTACCTGTTACACTGAAGTCACTGGCTCATTTTGTATTGTCTGACAGCTGTTGATGTGCTGACCTAAAGCTTTATTCAAGGCTTTATTCAAGTGAGAGACTAAATGCTGCATATTTGTCTGTGATGTGTCTTAATGTATGTTTCTGTAGTGATAGAAATTGTTCTGTTGTGATGAGGCTTCCAGATATCTTGGTAGTCAGCTAGGTCATCTGTGGCTGCATTGTTGTTGACAATATGACATCGTATTCAAGTGTACTCTGAAGCAGTTTCGTGATGTGACTCTTGCATTATTGTTATTAGCAGAAGTAAAACAAACAAATGTTTTACAACTAAGGAGTTGTTGAATGACTGTCAAAGGCATATTTAATCACAGGTTAACATCCAAGAGTACAACTACCAATTGAGAACCCATGGTTCTGTAGATCTGGTTGGGAATTTAGCAGGATTTCTATAATTTCTTCTGACAAAATCAAACATATACCAAATAACACCTTTCTCGACACTGCACCGCTGATACTGTTTGTATCCAGCAAGTGGAAAAAAAAAAAATACCTTTGTGATTTTTGTAGTCTTCTGTCTCGCTCAGACGAAACTGCTTTCTATAGATAGAGAAAATTATGAGGAGCAGAAAAGGATGAGATACGGATGTATATTTTCTGCCCCAAAACTTAGTCTTATGGGAATTTGGCTTGAATGTTTATTCTTAGTCCTCTTGGCTTGGTTCTTTTCTCTGTAAAGTTTAACTTGCAGTTGATAAATCCTTCGGAGATCTAAACAAAGACCTGAAGTTTCAACCAACTTAACATCTAATTTAACAGTTACAATCTTTAAAACCAAAACAAAGCATTAAGGATTTCTCTTTCAGAATACAGCTCTAGAACACCCTGACCATAGGGTTCAACAGCTAATTAAAAAAAAAAAAAAAAAAAAAAAAAAAAAAAAAAANAAAAAAAAAAAGAAAAAAGAAAAAAAAAGATTGCCTTAGGCATTATCTTTCTGAAGCTGATTTCTGATTAGAAGTTTCGTTATTAATGCTCTGTTTAGAGAATTTTCTGTTACATCAGTTTGACTTGGGTTTGAACTCAGTTCCAGAGGTGAACATTCAGTGCTGCAAAGTGGGTGCCCCACCCAATGCACTGATTATTCAGGTTCAAGAGAATTCTTTTCCAAATTTTCCACCCAATGTGTAGGGACACAGCACTTGGGATGACACAACTACTTTCTGTATTTGTGGGAACTGTTGCTATGAGCAGATCCTAATCCCATATGTAATGTTTCATTTGCAGAAAACAAAAAAACTAACAACTCCCCACACGGCATCCAAATAACAAAGAATTATTTATGAGTGTTCTTAAATCATTTGAGTTTGTCCAGATCACTTGATTGCTTGATAACCTTGAAGCAACTTGAAGATATTAACTTCTTATTAGATAACCTGTGCAAACGGTCTTGTCTCAGACTGAGTCCTCACAGCAAAGAAATCTGGACCAGTAAACTCATGTAATTCCTGCTTTAACTGAAGAATTGAGTGGCCATAATAATAGAAAGTTCCTTTTCATGTTTAGTACCTTCTCCTCAGACTGCAGTGGTGAAACTGTGCCATTGTCCTAACTTTGAACTTCTCTGAGCAAAATGCTGACTCTAAGAAGCTTAAATAAAAATTTATGGCAAGTGTAAGTCAGTTTAGCTGAGTAAGGTAAAAGGTTGAAGCTGTAGTGTATGCATCCTTGGAGACAGACAAAACCCAACTGGACAAGGCCTTGGACACGCTACTCTAGTTGATGCTGCTTTTACAGGAGGATTGGACTAACTGATCTCTAAATGTCCCTTCCAATCTCAACCATTCTATGCATCTGTGATTTTTTTGCTGTATAATTGTATTTTTTTTCCCCTTGCATGGGAACGTGAAATTAAACATGTGATCTTTGCAGTGTGGCTGGTGTTACACATAAAGGAAATGTGATGAAGATAGAGAAGTAAAAAGAATGTAGACCATTAATAAAGCCTGATTACATTTTATTGTCCAACTTCTTAACCTTTGCTAGTTTTCAAAGTCCAAGGTATTTAAGGTGAGAAGTCAATGTTATCCTCTCAGAGTGGCCTTCTGCATACACAGATTACCAGACTGTTTTGCAGAGTTGTATTTGCATGAAGCCCACAACGCCTGTTTGATATACAGCCTAATTTAACATACTCAGCCTTGAATCTAAAATGCTGCCCTAAACTTACAGTGTAATCACTGAGTTACCATTGTACAAAAAAGGCACAGTTAGTACAAGAGCCTGTAGAAATGACCTTGGAAAATGCAATAATGGATATGTCTTTCAGTAATGTTTTGGAAAGCAAAAGTGTGCTATTAATGGGAATTACTTATTAATTTTCATAAATGGTGTAATTTTGTTCAGTAGTTAATGCTAAAAAGAGGAATGTAACTAAAAAGGTCGATGCATGTAATTTAAAGAACAGAACCCAGGCATTTAAGTTGCCTGAATATGTTTTAATTTGAGGTCTTGATGTTAAGTCCATAATTTTTTTTCTTGAAGAGTCCTGTAACTGCAAGTTTGACAGGTTCCTTGTGAGTTGGATAAACGTCTCAGTGGAAACTTCATGACCTGTATAAATATGAGGGAAATAACAGATTCCGTCTAGTCACTAATCACATTCATTTTAACGTTCCCTCACAGTGTCGTTCGGGCCACTGGTGTAATTTTTACTCTTGGGCAATTCTTCTTTCTCCAGGGTTCTCAGGGATATTTTAAATGATCTCTTTAGGTAATGTTCACTTTAACAGTGTGTATCAATTAAGTAGGCATTAAAAAGAAGACTTACACTGTGTCAAGTTAACCTAGGCAAAAAGGAGAATGGTTCTGATAGTGGTTTGTTGTTTCAGAGTATTTTAGAATTTGAAAAAGTTACCTTTTTAGACAATTTCTCATATTGAGTTCCAGTACTTTAAAGCACATTATACTTTCAAAAAAAAAAAGGAATAGTTATGATTTTTTTAAAACAATGTTTGCCTGTCTTGAGTTTCAACTATATTTTACTTACTGTTCCTGATTTCACTTCTAGAGGTGTCATTGAAACAAGAAATAAGCACTTCATGTTTTTTTTTCTTTATCCTGATGTTAAAAGTCCCCCATTCCAAACTTTCTTATCTTTGGTATGAGACTGAGGTCAAAATGGGAGGTTATAATGGCACTCATGAGGAATGAAAAATACACTGTTGAGATGTGCTTTGAATTTATTTTCGATGCGTGGAGTTACAGGATTAGTGCTTATTGTAACCATCTTGCTTCTGGATCTTGCATGGGTTTCTAGGTTGGGCTTTGTGTGAGAGGCTTGCACCACTAAAGGGTGAAGTTTTGCACTGATTCTTAGATAAAGGGGATGTTTTGGGGCTAAGCTTAAGTTGCTACAACCATGGAGCAGCTGGTGTGGTATACGGGTAGTCCGGGATTAGAAATTATTAGAAATGTCTCTTTTAATTAGAATGAGAAATGTCTAGGGAGTTGAAATACGGAAGCTAGGAAGAGGTACCTTTCTTCCTCTTCTCTTTCAGCAGTTTCTGAATTTTCTGTTATATTTCTGTCAGAATCACTCACTAACTACGAAACCTGGAGATATATTTAAAAGAAGTTACTACAGAATTTCCAGCCTGTTGCAACAGATTAAGCTCAGACCTTTGCCCGAGAAGGTCTGCCAGGGAGTGCCTAAGGCTTTGCTCAGGGAAACGTTAGCTATTGCCAGCAGTAGTAGAGTGGTATGAGGCAGAAGTTAAAGAGTGTGGGGAAAAGGCAAGCCATTCCTGCAAAACCTCTAACAAGAACATCTTTCTACAGATCAGCCTCCCCCAGCAGAGCCTGAAACTGAGAGCATCCTGTTGGTATCCTTATTATACAAAACGAGTGTATTGAAGCAAAAGAGGATACTTGGAGGGAAGGGGTTATAGGGAAATATATAGCCATATGGGGCAGGTTCCTGTATGTTTGATAGCAATTGTTGAAACCTGACAAGAATTGTGAAATAAAAATTAACAGAGAGTTGGTTTCTTTCCATCCCTTAACTGCAAAGAAAATAGAATGGCTGGCAGCTTGAGGTTTCACTTTGTTACCCTTCTGTGTTGCTTAAAATAGCAACACTTTTTTGCTGATTTCTAGATGATTCAGTTTTCAAATGTACTTGTCCATCTTTTCCCCTTTTTCTATTATATTAAGGAAAGTAGGCAATCAAGGAAGGAATGAATTGTACAATGTATCCAATGCCTGTAGAATAGAAACTCAGAGTAGAAATGCATACGCATTGAGGAATATAAAATTACCTACATTTCAAAATAAAACAATCAGTTGAAAACAGTCAGTTGGACCAAGATGTGACAGGGGAGAGAGAGAAAACATTTCTTTTGCTTAGATTTCTCTGCATCTTTTAAATATGCAGACCTAGCATAGTCTAGTATCGCAATATTTGTTAAGAATAAATGAGTGGTTTAAGCTTTACATTTTGCTAATGGTTTTTTATTATTTATTTTTATCTGTTGCATGTGAAGTCATTGCCACTTATGCTGGTGCTTAAGTCTTACACCGTTTCTTCCAGAACTGGTCTTTAAATAATCTCTGATCCTTAACTGCAGTGAAATCTTCAGATACAGGTGCTCCTGTGGGCTGGGTATTCACTTATGTGGCTCAAGGAGCTGGATTCTCTCATTGACGTCAAAATTCATGACAGTGATTCATTCTGGTAGGATGAATTGCCCTCTATCACTTCTTTGCCTGTTAGGGAGCATATATGAGTTTTAAGCAGCCTTAGTTAGGTGAGGCATGTGTGATTTCTTGGTGTTGTGGCATGATTCTTCCAACCTGTGTGACAACTTGAGTCTCAGAAACAAGACCAGGTGGTTTTATAAATAATCTCAACATTTCCGCTTTCTACTTCCATATAACTTGTCCAAATGAAAGTGAATGTCCCTGGAGAAATATCCAAAATATTACATTCTATTCTCTCAGCATCCTATTTTTGATAGTATCAGAAGTGTTTTGTTCTTAATGTACATGAATAAGCTTCCTGCAGACAGACAGCCTCCATTAATGGAGTATTTTTATTTCCTATCTCATTTCCTTTGTAATAGACCAGAAGACCAGTAGGTACTGTACCTCAGGTTGTGCTCATTTGATAGTATAAAATGGCTTACTGGGCAATAAGAACGTCTGAAGAAGTAACTTCAAAAAGTGCTTTGTCATATAGAGTAGTGATAATTCATGCTCAGTTGTATGTATTAGTTTTCTGTTTTGAGTCTTTTAAGTTGCTTAAACAATTACCAGTTTGCAAAATTGGCCTCTCTTAGTAAGAACCACACATGAATCCCTGCAGATATCTGAAGCTGAATGCACAAAACCAGAGGCAGAAAGCTGTAGGATGTTTCCTATAAGTGTGTCAGAAAGGCTAGGGTCATGTTAATAAGAGTAGGCTATCAGCTACTAAACTGAGTTTTGAATTGCTGATCCGTGAGCTGCTTGCAGTCCAGACACTTGAGTTCAAAAATTATTTTGAGAAAATCCCTAAATGATTCTTGCCACTGTAACTACTTGGAATTGCCTTTGACTTCTGGATGATTAGCTGTTCTTTAGTACGATGACTTTTTCTTATTGGTGAACAGGGCTGGGCAATAGGGCTTTCCTTTGAGTCTTAAAGAATATTTTAAGATCAGATCAAAAGTTAATGACTTTTAAAGCTAAATTATGTGTGGGTGATATTTACAATGGAGAAGAATTGAGGTTTTGTTTCCATTTTTGAACCTTTAAGTCTTTACCTTGTACATGTTATTCACATACAAAGTTGAGAAATGCCTATAGCTGGGCTGAGGAATAAGGAAATTTTGTCTTATTTATAATGCATTTTTTAGAAAAATCATCCTTAATATCCTAGATGTAATCCAAACTGAATATATATAAATGAGGAGCACTTTTAAGTGTGGAGTATTTTTAAGTGTGGAATGCATCAATTTTGAGGATTTAAAAAAAATGTTGCTTGAAAGCTATAAGGATATAATCAGAGTACAAAGGTACATGATCCCTCCTGCCCAGTAATCAGTAAAATCTCATCAGTAAATGTGTGTATTTATGTCTGATTATATCATGGGAAATTCAAGGTCATGTCAAGCTTAGTGCTAAAAATAGAAATGTTAGAGGAAGCATTTCCCTTGTGTTTTTGGTGGGTTTTTTTCCGACGTCCAGCATTTTTTTTTCATTTATTTTCAAGCATACTGTAATGCAAGTCAGGCTTATTTTAAGGTCGTAAGTGAAAAAATGTCATCATAGTACGCATCTCAAATACAAAAGTTGCTCTCACTAGGGTAGTTTTAGTTGTCCCTAGAAGTTCTAGTTCTAGAAGAACTGAAGCAAAATGAAAAAAAGAAGTTATTTCTTTGACATCCGCTTTAGAACTCAGCAAAACATAGAAGTCTCCATTGTCCTCAGACTGGCTTTCAGAGAACTCTTCTTTTAGAACTACAGAGTGGTTGAGGTTGCAAGAGACCTCTTGAGATTTTTCTAGTTAAATGCTCCTACTCAAAGCAGCATCAACTAGAGCAGGTTGTCCAGGGCCATCTCCATTTTGACTGTTTCCCAGGATGGAGACTCCACAACCTCTCTGGGCAACATACTCCAGTGTTCGACCGCCCTCACAGTGGTTGAGTAGGAGAAACTAAACCTAAATAAAATATTGGAAGTCGTTCTACCATCTATGTATCTTTTGGCAAAAGAAAGTCAATTCTGTACCTATCAGTGTATATTTGTAGCAAAGTTGTGTTAGTTTTGCAGTTTTACGCTGTTGTGCAGACCAAACTGTGTGTAAGGCAAGTGTATGCAACCAGTAGATTGGCTTAAGTTAAATGGTCTTACAAGCAGCCATAATCCATCTTGTGCCCCATTTATATTAATGGTAAAAAAGTTTGGTATTTAAGTGTTGTTTGAATGCTATTTCTAGCATTTTTTACTTTTTTTTCTGTCTCCAACTTGGCCTTGGTTTATTAGTTACAGGAAGTTGAATTTAATTTCCAAAAAGCACCCAAGTTTTGTTGTTTATTTGAACTTTATGTCGTTATCTGAACTTTCCGAGTATCTTGAGACTGGATAGTTGTACTGTAAACATGATGAGAATAGGCTTGTGTCGAATTCCTTACAATTTAATATTTTTGCCTTCTTATGCTACAACTTTGATCTTGAGCACTGTACTATCCATTGGAAATTATAGTGATTCATTTTATAAATTGTATGTACTAACAGAATTTTCAGGGTCTGAAAGAGAAATAGAGAGAAAGAGTAAGTCTTTTAGATCAGTTCCAAAGCCTTTGGATAAGCCAGTTTTCTGTAATTGGGAAAGCATCACCTATTCCTTAACACCTTAAAAGGAGAAAAATAAAGATTAATATCATTTTTAGAAAACCTCTGAAATGTCAGCTCTGTGCTCCTTCCACGAATCAGTTCTTTTGGAAAGCTTCAAGATCTCTGTAACATGCGAATGCTGTGGAGCTGACTTGTGTGGCCTCAGGCAGAAGGAAGGTTCTGAAACGCCCCAGGGGAGGGACTTGGCCTGGGACCTCTTTGTGTGGTTCTGTTGTTCAAGAAAAGATTGAGCAATCTCAGTGTTGTTGAAGGGAGAGATGCTGGGCAGAGTATTAAATTGCTAATGTGCATTCTAACTTCCGTGGTACAACCTTACAGAAAAACTGATAGCAGTGAAGAAAACCTCCCTGTGGGGACTGGGCATGTGGTAGACAGAAATCTGGCAGAGCAAGGGTGGTGTGATTTGATAAAGGCTACAGCAATCCCTGTCTCTCTCCCCTCAACTACCTCTTTTCCTTCAGTAGTACAACTGCAAGCGTGTAGAGTTTTATGTCAGTTCTAGGGAGCAACTCGCCCTTTGTGGTCAATTTTGTGGTAATAAACTTCAGGGAAGGACTCAGGAACATATTCTTGCCCCAAAGTCAATGCAGAGCTGAAGGCACTGAAAATATTTTTTATGGTTTGTTCTTAAGTCTGGCTATAAATATAATGGAGAAGAATTGAAACTAAACCAAGTACTGTTTTGATTTTACAATTTAAAGGATGCACAACTTCAGTTTTTGTATTATGTGTGCAAAAATTACACAGGGACATTAAAAAAAAAAAGAGCAACTTCGTAATTTAATTTAAGTGCATTTTTAACAGCATGTGCTTTTCGGTCAGCACATTCTGCTTTAGATAAACACTGTGTTGGCAAATAGTGAGTGACAAGGAGTGGCCAGTTAGCAGTTAGCATGTAATCATTGAATGAGTCATGAAACCAATATTATAATAATTATGCCACTATGAGATCAGGTTTGCAAAGCCCCACATTTGCAAATATACAAGCCAGTGACTGCAAAGGTTTGTTGTTTTTTTGTGGTTTTTTTTTTTTCAATGTAAGTGAATTGCAAAAAGGCACCTGTAAATTAAATCAGTCACACTGAAATGGGAGATGATAAAATTCAAGTGCCTCCTAGCTGCAGATGGTGGACGTGCTGACTACTGGTTTTGTGGGTGATTTACAATGAAAAATACCTGTTGTATTTTGTGGTTACAAACATGTTGATAAGGGTGCAAGGTCAAACTAGGATTTTTCCAGATGTTTGTGCCATCCTGGCAGAACAAAATTCCAGAAGTCTCATATATAAGCAATCAGACTTTTCTTGCTTTGAGGAAAACCCCTTAATGGTAAAAGCCAACAAAGCCCTTTACATGTTTGTATGTGATGCCAGTCTGCAATACATAATTGTATATGATGAACATAAAAGGGTGTGTTTAAAGGACTGCTGGGCAGTAAGAAGAAACAGTCCAGACCCTCAGGACTGGGAGGCCTGGATGACCTTTCCATTATGATGGTTCAAGAGCATCCTATCAGGATTTGGTCCTTAGCACTGTATTTTTGTAATCACAGATCATCACATTGTGTGTAATGCCCTAAGAAGGGTCCCAATAGAATAACTGACTCTCTTTCCAGCTTGATTAATAACATAAAATCCTGGATATTTGAAAAGAGATGTTTGCTTATTGAAAGTTTATGCTTGGGTCTGTGTATATTTAGGAGAGCTTTTGATATGTATTTTGATTTTTCTTTAAATGAGTCTTTTCAGAATTTGCCTGTTGCTGTTCAGTATCCAACTCTGATTTAATTTGCAGGAATTACAAAGACGAAAAAAGGAGACAAAAGTAAAAGCCTCCTTATCCTTGTTGTTATTATTATCTAAATTTTAAAAAAATCTGATGGTGTTGGGATTGGATTTAAAAGCTGTACCCCTCTAATGTTTTGGTTTAATATGCTATATGTAGGCAAACCTCTTAATTTCTGAATTACGCCAATTCTTTATGCGCTAATAATTGCCAATGCACATTTTCAATATTTAATGACCCAAATGTGTGAAAAGCTGTTGCAAGCTTTTAGGAACTTTGAAAATCCATTTACATGTCATTGAAAGTTGGGATGACTTCTCTGTACCTAATTGTCATCTCTGAAGGATACATCAGCAGTAGAACAACTAATGCTAAGCAGGTATGTTGTTATCTATGAAATAAAAATTAGATATTCTGTTTTAATCCTCTTTTTTTTCATATTTGGTTGAATGCAAGTAGTGTCTGTTTATAAAGAAGTAATTAGTTCTAGAGAACTACTTATTCCCCTCACTAAATCATATTTGTCAAAACAGAATAATTTACGTAGTAATTAATTGTGATATTACATATAGTGGGCTGTTATTTTGATTGAGAAATAAGCCTCTGGAGCAGATGCACTCTTGCTGAGAAAAAAGTTTCCTTTTGGATTTGTAAATAAGACACATGTGGGAAAAATAATGGAGAAAAGGCTCACAAAACTGTTGTTATTTAGTAAGTTCTTTTAGTAAGTTTGTTTTCAAAGATAGGAAAAGCAAATTAACCAGCTGGATCTTTGCTTGTTTCATCAAGGATTTCATGGCATCGTGGCCAGCAGGTCAAGTGCCTGTTATTTTTTCTTTATCTTAATTCAGCAAAACCCAAAAGCATAGTATCAAGCAACAGATTACTGTTAGAAAAGTGACATATGCTTGGAAGAGTGTATGTATCGTATTATTTGGAGTTTGTGGTAATGTTTCATAACTGATGATTAATTGCATTGGCAAAGGGTTATCAAAGGAAGCAGTAACTCAAGTGACAGTAGTTTTTGTTTCTTTTCCAAAAATTGCATATAATTGCATATACTTGGGAATGTTGCCATAGTTATGCATTGATTGCAAGCGTTAAAACTCCACTTAAATTAATGAGCACAATTTTTGAAGATTATAATCCCAAGAGCTGCTATTATTTCTGCCATTTGGAAGAAATACATCCATTCACACAGTGACAATAAGTTTTAAACTAGGGAAAGTTAATCGAAGGAATTCAGAAGCAGGCTGTAGCACCACATCAGTTTCTACTACTCAAGAGTATGATTCACATTTTTTTAAAATGTGTTTTGTTTGGGGCAATCCATAATTTAAGGAATAGTTGATTGGTAGGTATGAATGAATCTGGTTAAAAATAACATAAAGTTAAGATGAAACTGTGACAAGGTTCTTGGAATAAAGTGTCTCCCTGCAGCTTCTGGGGAAGCAGGAACTGGTAAAGGAGGTGCTCTGGTAAATAGGAAACAGAGTGAAAATGCTTCTCCAGCATCAGTCATTTGGTTAGTAATCCAGGCTACTTTGTTCTTTTGGTCTGGATTCATTTTCCCATGTGCTATAAGCCAGCTGCTATAAAAGCAGACTTAATTGTTTTGCGTCCCTCTTTGGTCAAGGCATTCTCTTAACTTCTCAGGCCTGGAGGATGTGCCTCACTTACAATCCACATGTTTTCTGATGACAGTTAACCCCCTCCTCTGATTCAGCGAGAGGGAAAAAGCAAGTTTATTTCCTGGTTTATGACAAGTTTTTGTTCGGCTGTCTTCCCCTCTTCTTGCCCAAGCAGAGTGGAGAGGCTGGCTTTCCAGCATGTGGGCTGATTTATGCCATGTGTTTGAAGTTTAGAAATTATAGCTGGCTTTCTTTAATGCCTGATTTTCCCTTTCCAGGAATCTTTTTCTGTAGAAACAAGCTATTATTTCTTGTGAGGTTTCCATCCTAGTTTCAAATAATAAGAAGATCAGAATAAGAACAGTAGAGACTTTCATGTCTGGTTCAAAACCACGTGTCATTACAGTCTGAAATTTCCTCTTCCAATTTTATGAAACTTTTATTTTGTTTCTAATGGGTATAAGGGCTTCTCCTTTCCCTATAATATGATGAAGGGGAAAAAATGTGGTGCTGTAGGAGTATTTTGGGGTGTTCTAGTTGTGAAATAGTCCAGAGAACATAAAGCAGTCATTTACTTGGCCAGGAAGGTGAAGAAAAAGACATAAAAGTGACTGCAGAATCAAGTAAAAATGTATGAGCAAGCTTTTCCCAAGATAATTCCCAGATCATAATCCTCTCTGGGAAAGGAGAGGGGCTAGTTTGCTGAAAGAGAAAGAAATGCCAGGCTAATCAGCCACAAATGCAGCCTAATGAGTATTGCCTTAATAGTTAACGTTAGGTCAACCTTTAAAACAAATCTCAAAATTCAGACTCAGATTTACGAAACTTGAGAAGGTATAGAAATTTGTTAATAAAATGATTTATGTAGCTCTTTTTTCTACCTTTTTATTTGTCATATTATAAACTTTTGAATTTTTTTTTGTTTGGGTTTTGCTTTGTTGTTGTTGCTTTAGCATCTTTGAAGTCATTTTGAAGTGTGGAAAACTACTAGGTTGGCTGTTTTTCAAAACAGATGTTTTACCCTTGACTATAAAATGATAATGATTGATTGCAAGGAATCGGGCAAACTGCAGAACTCTTCTCAGAATATTTTTATCCAGAGTACAACAGGAGACACTTATTGGGATGCGAACATAATCTGGAATTTAATGGAATATTCAGTTGAACGACCATTCCCATTTAATTTGGAATATTCAAATACTTTGTTCAGTTTTGCTTTTAGATGGTGAAGAGGTAAATACAAATCAATTCATCTTTTTTAAATCAGTGATCATAAACATGTTGCTTGGCCTGCATACAAATGAATGAGTTACTTCGCTTTAAAGCCTTTTAAAAACTATCTAATCCTGGGAAGCTGGAGCCTGCAATTTTCTGTATACCAGCTTTAATAATGACTAATGAATTCTAGCTGTGGTGAAGCAGCTTGTCTTGTGTAAGCAAGATATCTTAATCTAAACAGCGCACTTTTCTCATTAAAGTAATTATTGAATCAAAGCCAAAGCAATCATTTCAAATATGTTGCAGTTTTGCTCTGGAGTGCTGTTCAGAATCAATGTAGCAAAAGCACTGAAACGTATTTATGAATGAATTCTCAAAAACCTGGGGGATTGCCCATAGAATCCTTATAGGCGTAGGGCCGTTTGAGCAGAAGTTTTGCATTTCTTTGCAAGCTCCGTTCTTCCTTTGGTGGTCACCTTTAGTTTCTTGAGGCGGAGATCCTGGAGGTCCACGCAGGTAGAAAAGCTTCCTGCTGCCTACTTGATTTGATGATTCTGCCTCTTCGGATGGGATGCAGAGCAAACTGCAATAATTCAGGTAAAATTACCTTATGTGTTGAATTCAGACAACTTTGGCAGGAGAACATCAGTGTGAGGGATGGATATCTAATTAGATATTGATGCTTTCCAGATCCAGCCACATAATTTCCACAGGACAATTTCCACATATCAAATATGTATCTTTAAAATGACAGGAAGAGAAGGTTGAGGACACAAATGGAACAGACTTTTTCACTGCTCTCCTTCTCTCGTAGTTTTCCAGCTCAAGCTTCTGTGCCGTTTTATTTAAACCTCTGTTTGATTTGTATAGCAATAGAAAACTATGCTTCTCCATACAAGAAACAAAATAGCTTACTCCTTGACAACAGAAATCAACCTCTCACAAAGCACACAGCTGGTTCAACAATTAACACACAACAAAGCATGCAATTAGTTGCAATTTTCAGATTTACAAGCAATATTCAAAGAGATAATTAATATTAAAACTAGTCTTATACAGAAAAACCAAAGATGTTCACAAGCAAGGAGAATTCAGTCTTTGAAATACGCAAACTTGTCCTGTCATTCAGTGCTTTTCTTTTTTTTTTTTTAAAATGAAAGTGCTGTATAAGCACCACTTCCCAGTTGCACATAGGCAGGCTTATCTAGATCGTGCTATTTACGGCATTATAATTGGAAAAAGAAACTATCAAGATAAATATGAATTGTATGGGTAACAGAATACAATATCTTGAAGACCTTTGCCATCCTTTGAACATCATTTGTGCTTACTGCTGAAATCCCCATGAAGGCAAAAGCAAATATCCTGGGTTACAGTATGCAAGTACCTTACGGATTGTCTGGAGCACAGGAAGGTAAAAGCTCTAAAATTATGGATAAAAGTGTAGCAAACCCCAACATCTGGTACCTGACAGGGGAAAAATTAAAAGAGAAATTAGATGCAAATTATGAACAGCAAGGAGCAATGAAATAGCTTATGATATAAGTAATGATTTGTCCATTCCCTAGTCTTTTCAATTCAGGACTTGCTGGTTGGTTTTTTTTTTTTTTCTGGCAAAATTAATTTTTTTCGTGTTACAACAATAAAACTACATGGTAGTCAACCATGCAAATACCTTGCGATCAGTTTGCCTTAAGTGCTAGTCCATAAACTACAGCAAATGAACAGCTGATTCTTGTAGACCTCTGTTAGCTCTGCACCCTCATGGAGGGTGGACAGCAAGTCTTGGTTAACCTTCTTAGCTGCTATAAGCTATGTTCATGAATCAGAATTCTTAAGTTACTTAAATCTGAAATCTCTTCACATTGTGTTGCATCTTAGAAATCTGAAGAAACATCACTTCTTCAAAACTCCAATTCAGTCAGATTTCTGCCAGAGATCATCTACGGTGATCTTGTTATTGTTACAAAAAGTGAGGAATCAGAAAAGTGTGCTTGAAATGCCATTGAGATGTTTAAGGAGAAATGAAGCGTGAAAGTCAGCACAGGACTGGGTACTTGCAATGCACCCGCACAGCCTTGCCATGGTAGAGATGTGTATCAGGGTTTGTTTTGTGAGGCTTCATAGACCAAAATACGTACTATTGTGTTGACAGCGCTAGGTAACTTGTGAAAAGCTGTGTCTGCTGTCCTGGTTCAAACAGGTCATTATTATCCATGAACAAGTATGAAGCAGACAATTAGTGACTGCTAAGCTTCCTTTTAGTTATTCTCTTGGCCTGAATCCTAAAGACACTACATTACCAGTGCAGAAATGGAGTCTTGGGGATTGTTTTAAGTGCTGAAGACTCCCTCCCTTAACTTATTTCCTCCTTTATCAGACACACAGCTGATTAGATAGGAAAGCATGCTGGCTGGCGCCTTCCCACCCCGCTTGTTTTCGTACCTCGCTGCTGTGTAGTGCTGGGTCATGTTCCTATTCATTTTTCATGACCTTTCCTCATTACACCCTTTTTAATTGCGGCTTGTTTCTGTGACCTTGGAGTCCTACAGGCCGATCCAACAGATCAGGCACTGTGTTTTTAAGTTACCTTCTGAAAAGGCTGGAAACACTAGGACATTTTTCAGCAAAGAAGTTTGTGTGTATGTGTAGCTTTTACTTCTAATATTTGGCTTAGTCCTGCAGACTTTTTTTGCACCGTGGTAGCAACTTCATGAATTCTGGTGTTGAATGACTCTTGTTTACAAACATTTTATATTGGGCATACTGTGGCTGTTTTATAAAAAATGGATAAACAACTAATATTGCATAAGTATCTGTCTTTATTTCACAGGTTTTCAGTCCCACTGCTTTGGTGCTTGTTTCTATACTGACTTTCTGTGTTTCTGCCTCTCTAAAAATCATGCATTTGTAGTGGCTTTGAACTCAAGCCAGTTTATTGCAGCCCCAAATTAGTCCATGTGTTGAACTTATGCTATAGGCAGTAAACTGAATTAAAAGTATACCTATATACCTTTTGATGTGCTTTACGACATTTAGATACCCTTGAATAGATATTTTATTTTGATTGTTGGATTTGTTATATGTTTTATTCACAAGTTCCCTATACGAAGCTTCAGTTGATACTCAAGTAGTTTAAAAAGTGTTGCAATTCTTTATTGATGAGGAAATGGATTACTACTCATTAAAACTACTTCCTTCCCATCTAAAGCCATCTTCCTATCAGGTTCAGAGCCAAAAAAGGAAGATGTGGAAATTGTGCACTGTGTTTTGAGAAAATCTGAAGTATGTCTACCTGTGTAAGAGTACAAGAACAAATTGTTATAGATCTGTTCTCCCTGTAGTCTAAGTGGGCCGGATGTGAGGCACTTCTGGCCAGGAGTTGTGTAACCTAATTTGTGTGGCACCGAGCCTGAGTTAACATACCTTGCCTCTCAGCATCCAGTTAATGCTGCTGCGTGGCTTCCGGATCAGAGCTTTCTCAGACCTGGTGAGCTGGGTGGAGCGGATACACAATTGTCCATACGCAGTCATGTCAACATGCACTTATTGCACCCTGAAAGGGATTGAGAGCTGAGGTATGAGCATTCTGTGTATAGACAGTTGCAAGCCTTATAAGAGCATTGTCTTTAGGTTGTAATTTTTTTGTTGAGGCCTAGTATGAAGTATAACCTTTAGTGGTCTGATGCTTGGATGCACTGGGGTCTTACAGAGCTCCCTAAAAGGAGGCAAAAGAAAGTTAGAAGATGGAAAATCTGGTTTCATCCAGATGCTTATATTTGGGTATAAGATGCCTTACCATAGCTATTTAAGCCTGTCAATTCTGATGTTGGTGCATTTTATAATAAAATCCTCTACTAGATGCAGAGGCAGATGCACCCTTGATGTAAATGGGAGGTTTCTTGGAGCTAAACTCTTTATTCGGTATCTAAGTCTCAGAGGCAAATTAGACTTCTTTGTACTTCACCAATGGTGCTTCCTTTCCATATCTCCTCCTACTTGCCTGGCCCATCTGCAGAAGGAAAGTGGCCAGGATGTTTCAGCACCTCTTTGTGCAGCTTCAGTTCGTTGTAGACCAGAACAGACATGAGGCTGAAGTAGGAGAGTGGTCACAAGATACAGGGATGCAAACATTTGTTTATTCTGTGTGGCTTCACTTTCTAATGGCAACAATACTCTGAACCATAATAACATGAATAGTAGAGTACCTAATCATAAAATTCTTTTGAATAAAACCTTGCTGCTCATTGATCATAAAAAAAGGTAGGTTTTCTTTCCCCCCAAAATGAATTAAAGTATATTTAAAAGGCAGAACTTTCATTTAGAAGCACGTAGAACTCCAGAATAATTTAAAATATTGCTTCTGCTCACAGTAGCTTGACTTTCATGTGGTATTTGGAAAAGTAATACGTATTTTCTAGAAGGACGTGTTTCTTCTTTTTCTTAGAAAAAGTAGATGAATGCAGGCTCGCGATGGTAGTAACTAGTGCTGAGAGAAGCATTTTTCCGTGGCCAATTATTTTTGAACGAAACATGGTTTTTAAGTTTCTCAGAGGATTCTCTCTAACAGGATGAGCAACTGCAGTCAGACATAACATTTCTGCCTGTCAGCCTTTACACTGCCACATTGTTAAATATTAGTATATTGTATATTTCAACTTTGTTTCTTAAAATATTATCAGCTTTTATTACGGTAAATGTGTTAAGTACCTGTTGACCCCAAAAGATTCAATTCCACTGACTCAGAGGTTTAGTTACGTCAGTGCAAAACAATCTTTTGTCTTATAGCTAAAGAACAAATATAAAATTACGGGAAGAATTTTGAAGAGAACTTAGGGTTTAGAAAAATATGCTGCTCCTAAAGTTAAGGGGAAGCTTGTCTTCTATTTCAGCTGAAACACAGCAAGTCCCTTGTCAAAAGCTTTTGAAAATCTCTCTGAAAAGATGAAAAGAGAATTATTTAAAAGAAATAGAATCATATGTTCTGTCAAACCTTCATTTCTTCCTTCACAACTTGAAAAACCTATTAAACCTGACTAACAACAACAACAAAAAATTTGGTTCATTAACTGCTGTCAGTTCAAGGTCTTCCACTGACTCCTTTAGGCACTGATGCAGGTTCCTACTAATTAAGCATGTAAAGAACACATGATTTGTGCTTAGAAAGTATTTTTTTATAATTAATTACAGCAATCTAATAAAAACGTGTAATTTTTCTAGCAGGAGATCTCAGTTTTTGAAGTGCTAGGTAACTAAGGGAAGTAAGTTAAGTTTGATAAATCTTACTCTTTTCCATTTTTGCAAAAAGAATCTGAAAAATATACCTCTTTCTTTAATTTCTCTTGAAACATATGATTTGGTGTAAGTCAAGTTTATGCTGAAGCAAGAGACAGTATCTGTTTTAAGGAGATGAAAGCTTCAATCCTTGTAATGACATTGTAGAAGAGGCTAAAAAATGAGTAATTACCTACCGCTTATGATGCTACCCAATGGTAATCACTGTACCAAGGGATAATGCAAACAAAGCCTTCCTCATCATTCCTGGAAACAACTCCCATTGTTCTTGTTCTGACTGCTTCTGATGATGTGAGGTAATAATGGGCAGCAACATTTTTCATCCTAAATGTTTCCGGGAGTCCCACGTTTGTGAAACAGACTGCAAAGGTAATAAGAAAGTCAAAAGAAGTTTTGAATATTTTCTTACCCGATCCTTGAGCATGGCTCAGTACACGTCTTATGTAATCCCTTTTAAGAATTAAAACTATGTTTGATCTCTGCAGAAGACATAAATATACAGTCTAAGAAGAGTGGGCTGGACAGTCACAACAGAGGGACCTGAGAGTAATTTCCTTTAAGTGAGTGGGCTGTATGAATATGATTTATTTATTCGGCTCATACACAGACTGATTTTTTTTCTTAACAGTCAATATGAAAACTATTTTAATATGCAACAGAATGGGCAAATTTATTTCTGGTCAAATCTTAATGTTTAGTTCAACTTCTATATTTTTCTTAACGCCAGTTTCAGCCAGCTGTAATAAAAACAAAGAGGTTGCTCAAGACCAACCAAGCAGGGGCATTTCCTTCTGTCTACAATGTTGTAAATGAGGTTGATGGGATGGTTGGGGTGCCTGAGATTCAGTGTCTGCATTCGAACTCATTCTTTCATTCTTTGGTTTAATTAATGCTCTTGTATTTTATCTAAAATAGAATTTTTTGTGCAGGAGGGAGTGCTTTTTTTATAGGTATTTTAGAGTATAAGAATCTCTTGTAGGAGTCTGGAATCAAGAGGACCATTTGCTTGAAATATTTATTCTGACTCATGCACAGAGTGGTGCTGACCCTAATTCCCAAATATCCTGGCTGTGCCATTTGAGCTCTGAATTAAGGTGGAAGGTGAACATCAACACTTTGCTTTAATTTTTTTTTAACTGGTTTTGTGAATTTAGTCCTTCAAAATGAGACCTGTTTCAACACTTTTCCCCCACTCCTTCTCTCCTCTGCTCCCTCCTTTCTTCCTTCTCTCCTTTTTTCTTTATGCCTTTTCTTCCTATTTAGCAAATAAAGATCAAATACATGAATATTTTCAGTTAAATTTTTGGCTTTCCAACATTGGCACTCAGTTATAAAATTAGAATGAGAAGCTGGATATAGGCAACTTTTATGGGTATTTTACATATACCCTTACCTAATAGTTATATTGATTTAATAAGGACAGGGTTTGTAGGCAGAGTTTCTTATCTCTTTTATTATTTCATACCTATTTTTTTATTTTGTTTTATTGATTTCTAGTCAATTTCCACCAATAAAAATGATCACTGGTATACAATGCAAATTATCTATGGTTCAGATTTTAGGCAGTACAAGATTTAATTGATTAATTTCATTGAAATAGATGAAACCAGTAACAACATTAAAATGTTGTTTGCTTTTCAGTATTAGATGCTTAATTAGTAATTTGGCAGATAAGACAAGTAGGGAGGGTATTTCCTGATGGTTGACAATTCACTGAGTTGAATGCCAACAGCCAATCTAAAATCCCTTAACTGCCATTAATTAATTACCAGGAAATACCTGGCTCGGGTGGAGTGGGTCATTATGCTCCTATTCCATGTAAAACTGTGAAGGGTGAAAAGAAATCAAAATAACGTACAGAACGGGTCATGCAAAGCTAGTAGAGAGACCGAACTCTGTATATTCACTGTAGTTATACAGCGACATAAATAGGCCATCACAGATGTCCTATTCACAAGCACTGCTCAGAGACACAAAAGCAGAACTTCAAGGTGCCTTTAAGTTTAGAAGTGCAATAGGTGTAACCAGGATATATGTTTACAATGGGGTAACATTTTCTAAAATGCACAAATGAACAATGAAAATGTCTCCTGAAGACTGCCTTCTAACCCATGTTCTTTAGAGATTGTATTTTATATTCATATTTGAGAATGGTTTTGCTTGTTAATACTTCACTTATTCACACAGGATAAAATTAGGTTACAAAAACTGTTGCAAGATATCAGGATTGCTAAAGTGTGTCTACAAATTTTCTTTCATTATTTTAGGTTACAGTCTAAACTTGCTCATTTATTACTGTAAATTGCTTTACTAATAAAGGTGAAAGTATAGATAGTCCTTGATAGCAAATCATGCCTATTTCACTCAAATTATACCATTATTTTCCAATATTTCAAAGGAAAAGGGAGGAAAAAAAGGATATTTTTTTCCCCAACACTCCCTCTCCTGAGACTTCCCTGTAATCATTAACCAAGAGAAATCTTATTTTTTTTAAAAATCAGAATCCTTAGTCTAAGGTGTGAGGAAGGGGTGATTTAGAGACTTTACAATCCTAAGATAGTAGAGATGTATTACAGTTGTTTCTGCTTATACAAGTCCAAGTCAGATGAGGACCAAGTCCAGAGAGCTAGTTTTAGTTTCCTTATAATAAGCACAGCCATTCTGCTAGTGATGATATACACAGGTAAATAAAAATGGATACAGGTGCACTTCATATTATCTTAGACTGTGTAGAGATTTTTGTTCTGGTTTTGTGGATGGTTTTGTTGGCTAGCTTAGCTTTTCAAAGTAGGTTATAATTTACTATTTTTTAAAATTGTTTTTATTGGTTTATGTTGTAACTTTCAGAGGAGATTTTTTCTCCCCTCATCCCTCCTTCAACAGCAATATAGAGTTATATTTGGAATATACTTACATGCACGCAGTCAAAGTTCAGCATTTCAAATGCTCTGGGAGCCCAAACGTATTTCAAGCTAGAATGATAAAGATTATTAAAGAGAAGAAACATAATTATCCCCTGACACATTTCGTAACAGGAGAGAGTATATATGCAGTTATACTGCTCATTCTATCATTTCCATTTTTTCAACTTCCTGTAAGTATGTACAAACTTGTCGTAAATACAAGAATTCCAGGAGTGTAATTTAGATAACACGGACATTCTAAATCCTTAGGACTTTCATGAAATCAGAATTTGGTGAGGATTCTGTGAGATCACTTCAAGTATACCAAGACTCTTCGTACTATTCAGAAGTAGATTTGACAGAACATCCGAATTTGCGTCAGTCAAGGAACAGTTCTGCTGCTCTTCACCTGGATGTGCAATAGGTTTTTTTTCACATCCTGATAGCATCAACACCTGGTGCTTGAGCCCTACAACTTTTCCACCATTGGACTTACAACATAATGCATGTGGAGACATAGGAAAGTTATTTTAGGCACTGGTGCAGGAGGTTGAGACACAAATGGGATGGAGAAAGAAAGGGGGAACTGTAGGAAGTGTACAGCAAAATAGTTCATTTCCTTATATTTATCAAATGAGTGAGTTCCCACACATTATTTTTGACCAGAATTGTGTTATGTATTTTGAAGAACCCTTGAGAATCAGTTGATACCAGGGATAGATAACTCATTGAGCCACTGGAGCCTTGCCTTTTCTTTAATCAAATAATTCAGGTTTGTTTTTCCAGGGTGCTGTGTCTCAGCAAAATTTTATGACGTTTAGGAAGAAATGGAATTCTAATGTATCTTAAAAACCCTAAAGACTACTACTGTTATTCAATGGCTAGTTGTTTAAATTTAAATAGTGTTTCCATGGGACAGGAAAAAAGTACTGATAAGAAACAATGTAGTCTAATGGTAAAGATCTTATGATTGTGAGCTTTCCAGTGATCACTCCAATAATTCACGTACTTTCATAACAGAACAAGATATCTTGTACTTACAAAGTAGGGTGGATATTACTACATAAACTACGTACAATGTCTTTCAAGCTTTTTGTTTAGAAGCTGTTTAAATACGCAACTCAAATCCCACTATCACTGAAGTGAGTGATACAACTTCAAAGAGAGCAAGAACACACCCGCTTTATCTGATGCAGTAGGGATACAATGGGACAATGAATACAAGAACATTTTTATTTTTTCAGATATAAACTTAAGGATAAGAAAGGAATGTATTGTATTGCTCTGTTTTCCCAGTGGGACACATCTAGTAAATATTGTAGTATACTTATTTTTTTAATGAAGATGAGATTGCCAGTTTTATTTGCAACAAGTTCCCATTCACAAGGTTCAGCCATATGTCTTTTTAACTAGACGTCTAAATTACATTTCTCTTGAAAAAGCTAATATCATATGGCCTAAAACTCGGAGGTACTGATACGCTAGCCCTGTCCTAAATCCTAGACTCACCAAAGAGGTTAATATGATACCATTACAAGGTAACCTGTTAATTTGTGGCAGTCACATTTAGAAGTTCAGACGTATAGACAAAAAAGAATCTTAAATGGTCTGATGCTAATTGCGAGACATTCTTAATGAGGAAAACTAACCAAGTATTTGAAATCTGGTCCCTCTTTACCAGCATACTTATCTTTCCTAGAAATACAGGGAGAGTCCATTTGAGTAACGCTGGAGATCAAAAATAATTAATTGTTTATATGAACTAAAGGCAAATGACTGATACTATGGTATGCATTACAGAAAAGTATGTCCTTCAAGTTTCTTGTAGGTGGTACTTTTTTTTTTAATCTTTCCTTCTTCAAAGCTGCTTTGGATCTAGTCAGAATAGTTATGCTTTTCCCTGATTATTTGGTTGCATTTTGTTTTATTATATCTGTGCAGTGTCAAAAAAGGATACTGTCCTTAATTTATAATGGTGAAATACTCTGCCGATGTCCTTAAGGACAATTCCATTGGCTTTGTGGCTTTGTAATTAAATAAAAAAGACTAAATTTATTCAGGCAGTAAGATGTACTTACTCTTTTTGAAAAATAAAAAAAAAAGTTGTATAACCTCTTGTTAAGACTTTCTTCAAATAGATAGATATGAATATGTATGTTTTACAAGCATCTGACACAGAGCTGTTCTGCCAGACTATTGTTTCACGCAGCAAGAAATGAGGCACTGGCAAGTTTGCATAATGATGCACTTGGCTATGACTTAATAAAACCCATTTTGAACACTGAGACTTTGAGGGTAGAAATGGCATATAGAAATATATGCTTTGTAACTTACCCAGTACAATGATTAGAGCTACTGTTATAGGAATATTAGTTCTTGCTGAGACAGGGAACAGGAAAATGTTCTAAAATCGCTGATGGGAGTCTTGGAATTGGATTTCTCTACAGATTTCTTTGGTCATCTTGGCATTTTATTTCATTATTGCACGCTGCAGCTTGCTAGGAAATTAGATAATATATGGATTTTATTTATTATAGCCATTGTAATACAATTAAGTCTGTATCTGATTCAGTTTGCAAATATAAAATGTTTTTTATGTTATTTCAGTTCAGAAAGGTATTGAAGTGTGTAGGAGTGAATATAAGAATATTACTTTCATTTTTTATATGTACTGTTATCCGATAGCTTTCCCATCATATTGATTGTACATTTAACTTGGAGCAAATTAACCTGGCATTTAAATGAGTCTCTGAATGTGAAGCTTTCAAGCCCCTTTTTTTAAACTTTACTAAAAATCTTTACTAAGATTTTTCATTTTTAACTTTGTTGTTCTTTTCACCACTATCACATGTTCCCTTACATGACATATAAGTATTTATTCTATAGCATAAGTGATATATGTAGTAAAATACTTGTTTTAATCATTGGTTAAGACATATTCTATTCAAAAGACACAAACTTAGAGTATGTTTCTTGAATAAAGACATCTTCATGAGGCTTATTTTTAGACCAGTGGATTAATGTCTATGTGATGTACACTACTGGTGTACATCAGTGGAAACATCTAAGATGACATCCTCTGGTCATTTAACACTAGGACCTCCTCCCACATCTCTTGATGGTCACAGAATAAGAGTAATTATACTTTTAAAAGACTTGCTTAACTTGACATCTCAGCCCTTCAAATTTACCCATTCTGCCTTCTCCACTGTAACCTATGGAAAATAATGATGTTACACAGGCATGAGAAATTAAACATTTGCCTGTGTCAGCTTTTCCCTGGTTTCATCCGTAGATGACCAGTGTATGTCACGTATATCCAAGGTAATCTAAGGTGGAACAAATGTGACATTTGATCCAGTGTATCTCACATTAATGCCAAATCTTAGCTGATAGTTGCTTTTGCGGTTTTGCTGGTTTTATTGAAGTCTACAGTGTTTTCAAGTCACAGGATAATCAGAACACAGTGGGAATAAATGAGTGTAATTGTAGGAGAAAGACTTCTATCTTCAACACCTTTATTAGTGCCAAAACAAGTAAGACAGCACACAGCTCAAAATTCATATCTTGTGGCGTTTGCAGGGTTAGCAGTCATGGGATAAAAGCTGTGTTGCTTTAACCAGTAAACCAGACAACTTGAATGTATGTATCATTGGCACATGTTGTCAAGACAATTTCAAGGCAGTTCCATGCACTAAGAAAAAAATACTATAATATTTCACTGAATTCAATTCATCTTACTGTTTTCTTGCTTAATGTATAAAATAATAATTATGAAAAAAATGTTTCCGTAACATGAAATAATTTGCTGTTGTACTTGACTTGCACATTTTAAATACTTTCTTCATTATTCTGTGTTTTTTATTGATTTTCAAGTCAGCTGTCTTTATCATTTGCTATTCATAACTTCTTTGCCTGAAGGGACTCTCCTTGCTTTATAGACAATGGCAATTGTCTGGTATTAATTCTAACTTTTAAGCAAAGGCACGCAGTAGCCTTTCTGCTACTAAAATTTTATCAGTATATTTATTGTATGTGGTAGGAGAGTTTCAGGCTTAATCTGAAGCTATATCCTGCAGGATTATGTGTGTGCACGTGCATGCGCACACCAAAGTTAATCCTACTGGAAATAAAAAAAAAAATGCAAGTCTTCGCATCTCTATGTCATTCTGTACAGCTGAAAGCAAAAATTTGCATTGAAATTTCTGAGAAGGTGTAACGTATTTAGATTTTTTCCCTTTTAATGTTAGCTACGTGTCTAAGGGCTAGACTGAGTAAGGGGCTCGTTTTGTCTAAGAATTAAGTCCTCAATGTAGACTCTAGACATAAGGATAATTTACCATAAAATACACACATTGTGAAGAAGGGTCAGAATGAAAGGTTTATTTAAATGGGATGTAACAATCAATTGGCTATCATCTTATTCCACCATGTGAAACATATTCTTTTTACTCAAAAAGAGAGGTAGAGACATGCTAGCTGCTTTAAAACTTGAAGCTGAAATAAGAGATGCATATTTGAACTCCCGTGGTTGGAGGAGAGAGTTGATTGTTATACAAATTCTATATTTGATTGCCTCCATATTTCCTTCATTGAAAAAAGAAGTGGCAATAATCATATTTTGCAGGACTAGGATCTTGTTAGTGTATGTTAAACTATTCTGAATCAAATGTCAAAAGGTAGAGGACAAACATTTAATTTCTGACTCCTAATTGGGTTTAGGTGAGCACTGCATTGGAAGTGAACAGGAAGCTACTCTGAACTGTGGTTGTTCTGGAGCTGGACAGATATAGAAATCTGTCACTTGTGTCAATGCACAAACCGTTCTAAAGAGAGTGTTTGGTGTGTCAGTTGGAAATTTGAAGGACTTCGTTTCATGTAGTTCTTCCACAGAGTTCGTTAGGCCTTTGTGAGCTTAGCCTTAATCCTTTGCATGACTCTAGATCATTTTATTTATTTATTAAGTTTAGGTTTCCATCCAAGTAACCATACAATCCTGAAAAGGCAAAGATGTCGTATGAGGGGTATTTTATTCCAGGGACAGATACAATTCAGGACAACGGAGTACTTCACTTTTAAATAATGCCTTCAACAGATTCCTCTGCTTCCTCTATCTCCTCCCACCACAATCCTTTCATATGCTGACAAATATGATTTTTTAAATGGCAAAGAAACTATAGCATTCTTGATGATTATTTGGGTTGTTTCTGGCTTTATAATACATTCATATCACTTCTTCATCCTAAATCAGATCCTAAACCTTCCCTTCCCCTTGTTATTTCTGATTCTAATTAATTTATTTTTTTTATTCAGAATGCAGAGACTTCCATTAAGATATTACAATTGTCATGGAATTGAAGAACACCACTTTTCAGACATTTTGTCAGACAGGTAAAATGTATGTGACTATTTAACATTCAGTTGCAAAGCAATGGAAATGTTCTTTGCTTTTGATTATAAAGTTTTAGGTTTTTATTTTGGCAGGTTCCTCATTGATATATAAAGGATCTTTAGCATTCACTGATGATCTCACAAGTGACATATGTCTTATCCTATTGGCCATGTTTTCTTGTTTTACTTCATCAGTTATGTCATTCTTTGACGCTTTTCCTATTGCATTCTCATCACTTTTCTTATCTCTTTCCACATTTGTTTCCTTGTGGCATTGCCTCATTCAGTACATTACACCCTCCAAGTTCCTTGACAGCTTCTAGATTCATTTCTTTTTTTCTTTTATGTAAAGGTTTTGTTTAGCCTTTGATTTATTTTCCTCTTGTGCCAGTTCCTTTCCTGCAGTTTCAGCTGTACAGTACTCTTTCAGTAGTATTAACAATTCCCTGTGTTTACTGGATTGCACACCATCAGGATTTTTCATAGACACTTTCTGGCATTTTGTATTTCTCTGTTTTTAGCATTTGTTATTAAATCTGGACTTAAATTCTTATTAAGCTCAGCTGCATTTGATTCACGACATGTGTGAGTTTTAAATATACTGAGTTCCTCTAATTAAAACTTATTTTTCAGGTAATTCCTCAAGCAAGGTTCTTCTGCACCCTACTCCATGATCTCTCTTTTTCCACCCCCCATATATTACTTGCCCCTTCTTCAAATGCTTTTTATCATTTCTTTAATTCATACATAAAAAGAAGCATAGTTTTCCATATCACTACTACTTTTAGCATAAATTATTGTCAAAGAATGATTTTTGAGATTGTCCAAAGTAGGTACAAAGCTTGTGCTAAAAAGAAAGGAAGAAATATTTCCCCCATGAAACTCCATTGATCTACAGAGAATTACTTTGAACTCTTGTTTCAGAAAATCTTTTTTCCCTTGTTATAAGTTACATATTAGTAATGTATGTTTTTCATAGGTTTATTAGAACTTCATTTGAGTCTTTGTGTCATTCCAAAGTTAAACGTATTGTGGATATTAACAATTATGAAAAAATGTGGCTAAACAAACATTTATGACAGGAAGCTATGTGAAAATATAGCAATACTTGACACTTCTTTTGCTATTGTGAAAATACTACTATTTGAGCAAAATTTCCTGGTATTAATGAAATTACTCAAAATAAGTACAGCTTTCATAGGATGCAGGTTTAGACTGACTTGTGACTAAAACAAAGGGAAATCTATTTCATACAGAGTTTTGTGTCATGTTTTACTGTCAGTGAATTAAATGTTTAACATGTCCTACAGCCTTAAAAATAACGTAATGTGTTTTACATTAAGATACTTTAATTTTCCATTAAAATATAGAATCATAGAACTGTTTAGGTTGAAAAGACCTTTAAGGTCATCAAGTCCAACTGTTAACCCAGCACTGCCAAGTCCACCACTAAGCCATGTCCCTCAGCACCACATCTACATATCTTTTAAATATCTCCAGGGATGGTGACTCCACCACTTCCCTGGGCATCCTGTTCCAATGCTTGAAAACCCTTTTGGTGAAGAAATTTTTCCTAATATCCAATCGAAACCTCCCCTGGCGCAACTTGAGGCCATTTCCTCTTGTCCTATCTCTTGTTACTTGGGAGAAGAGACTGACACGCACCTTGCTACGACCTCCTTTCAGGTAGTTGTAGAGAGTGATAAGGTCTCCCCTGGGCCTCCGTTTCTACAGGTTAAACAATGCCAGTTCCCTCAGCCACTCCTCATAAGACATGTGCCCAAGGCCCTTCACCGGCTTTGTTGCCCTTCTCTGGACACACCCCAGCACCTCAATGTCTTTCTTGTAGTGAGGGGCCCAAAACTGAACACTGTATTTGAGGTGCGGCCTCACCAGTGCCGAGTACAGGAGGACAATCGCTTCCCTAATCCTGCTCACCACACTATTTCTGATACAGGCCAGGATGCTATTGGCCTTCTTGGCCACCTGTGCACACTACTGGCTCATATTCAGCCAGCTGTTTACCAACACCCCCAGGTCCTTTTCCACTAGGCAGCTTTCCAGTCACTCTTCCCCAAGCCTGTAGCACTGCATGGGGTGGTTGTGACCCCAGTGCAGGACCTGGTACTTGGCCTTGTTGAACCTCATACCATTGGCCTCAGCCCATTGATCCAGCCTGTCCAGATCCCTCTGTAGAGCCTTCCTACCCTCAAGCAGCTCAATGCTCCTGCCCAACTTGGTGTCACCTGCAAACTTACTGAGGGTGCGCTTAATCCCCTTGTCCAGATCATTGATAAAGATATTAAACAGAACTTGCCCCAGCACTGAGCCCTGGGGAACACCACTTGTGACCAGCCCCCAGCTGCATTTAACTCCATTTAACAACCCTTCGGGTCCAGCCATCCATCCAGTTTTTTACCCAGCAAAGAACACACCTGTCCAAGCTGTGAGCAGCCAGTTTCTCCAACAGTATGCTGTGGGAAACGGTGTCAAAGTCTTTACAAAGTCTAGGTAGATACCATCCACAGCCTTTCCCTCATCCACTAGGCAAGTCACCTTGTCACAGAAGGCGATCAGGTTAGTCAAGCAGGACCTGCCTTTCATAAAGCCATGCTGACTCAGCCTGATCACCTGGTTGTCCTGCATGTGCCTCATGATGGCATTTAAGATAATCTGTTCTATAACCTTTCCCGGTACTGAGGTTGGAATGACAGGCCTGTAGTTCCCCAGATCCTCCTTCCAGCCCTTCTTGTAGATGGGCATCACATTTGCTAACCTCCAGTTAACTGGGACCTCCACAGTTAGCCAGGACTGCTGATAAATGATGGAAAGTGTCTTCCACCAGCTCCCCTGCTACCCTCGGGTGGATCCCATCCAGCCCCATAGACTTGTGTGTGTGTCTTAAGTGCTGTAGCAGGTTGCTAACCATTTCCCCTTGGATTATGGGGACTTCATTCTGCCCCCCATCCCTGTCTTCCAGCTCAAGGGGCTGGGTACCTGGAGAACAACTGGTCTTACTATTAAAGACTGAGGCAGAGAAGGCATTAAGTACCTCAACCTTTTCCTCATCCTTTGTCGCTATGTTTTCCACATCCAACAAAGGATGGAGATTCTTCTTAGCCCTCCTTCTGTTGCTAATGTATTTATAGAAACATTTTCTGTTGTCTTCTACGGCAGCAGCCAGATTAAGTTCTAGTTGGGCTTTGGCCCTTCTAATTTTCTCCCTGCATAACCTCATGACCTCCTTGTAGTCCTCCTGAGTTGCCTTATTCCAAAGGTCATAAACTCTCTTTTTTTTCTCCTGAGTTCCAGCCAACGCTCTCTGTTCAGCCTGGCCAGTCTTCTTCCCCGCTGGTTCATCTTTTGGTATGTGGGGATGGCCCACTCCTGTGCCTTTAAGATTTCCTTCTTGAAGAATGTCCAGCCTTCCTGGACTCCTTTGTCCTTCAGGACTGCCTCCCAAGGGACTCTGTCATCCAGTCTCCTAAATAGGCCAAAGTCCGCCCTCCAGAAGTCCAAGGTGGCAGTTCTGCTGACTCCCCTCCTTAGTTCTCCAAAAATTAAAAACACTGTCGTTTTGTGATCACTATGCCCAAGACAGCCTCCAACCACCACATCACCCACAAGTCCTTCTCTGTTTGAGAACAACAGTGGGGCACCTTCCCTATTTGGCTCACTCACCAGCCGTGTCAAGACATTATTTTCCACACACTCCAGGAACCTCGTAGATTGTTTCCTGGACATCACATATATTGAAAACTAGCACATTTCCCTTCATTAGGAAAGCTGAGAAAATTCATTAGAATTTATAATCTAGGTTTAAATTCAAATAATATTGCCAAAAAGAAGAAAAAGGTACGAACTTACAATGGGTATGAACTTACACTTTTAAATTGGAATTGCAATGAAATGTCAGTGATGCTAATTGCCTGAAGTGTCTGAGTGACGCTGCACACTAGACCAATCTTTACATATTGTTCTACTTAGGAAGTTTCAGGCAAAGTTTCATGAAAAATTTCACTTTCATTTCTGTCATTTTTAAACATTGTATGCATTTTTGCAAATATGGCCTTTTTTTCTCTTTCTTTATTTTTACCTAATTGTGGGACAGGTGAAATGACAGTCTGAAAATTGGAGAGAGGTATAAATCTTCTTTCTAACTGTAGGCACAGAATTTAACCTACTAGGGGATCAGTTCCACCTTTTTATGCCTCCATTTCCTCACTCTGAAGATGTACTAGACCAGACCAGCCGTGGCTAAAAACGACATTAAATTTGGAATCTCTACTCGATGTACCCTGAGGTACATCCTTTCATTAGAAAATGTGATAGTTCATTGTTTTAGGTAGAATTAATACTTTTTTCCAGAAATATATCTTTTTTCCACAGTGTTTATTTTACTCTCTTTATATTTTTGTGTTTATATATTTCTTTTCTAAGTTTTGGAAGAGGAACTAATGATTTTATTGCTACAGAAAACAAACTGCAACAACCTTTATGCAACAATCATGTTTGGTTTTGGTGTGGCTTTTTTCAGCTTTTGTCGTTTTTTCCTTTGTCATTGAGTTTTCACAGTAGGAGGGGGGACTATACAGTGAGCTATAATTGTGAATCCTATGGAAAGGAAGGGGTAGTAAAGGATAAACACAGTATCCTGTCAGGAAATACTGCTTTGTAGGAAAAAAAAAAAGTTCTCCTAGATCAATATTTGACAAAGAAAATTTGTGGTGCATTTGTTTAAAATTAGATTCTAGCAGCAGTAGCACAGTTGCCTTGTTCCTGCACTGGGCTGTATCTTGTCATTTTACAGGCTGATCTCACATCGATTTCTATTCAATTTTTTATGCATGGAAATTAAGTCACATTGTCAGTACTTAAATTTGCAGTGGATGGCATAAGTCAATTCTTCCCCACTCCAAGCCACTAGTTTCTTAAGACAGGAAGCTTGTGCCCTGCGATGCAGGAACCTTTTACAGTCAATGAGGTGCAGGTGAGAAAGCAGCTGGATCAGTAGGAGAGCAGAGCAAGCGATAAGATGTATGCAAAGATCAGTCTAACTGCAACCTGAGAATCTCTGTTGTAAATGAGAATTGACCCTATTTTCTTTGGCTCGGTGTCAGCCTAAAAACCCCAACCTCTTGCCTGCATGTTCTTGCAGTCTAAGAAAACTGAGTCAATATTCTGTCCAGACAGAGGGACCAAAATGAGCCTTCTGCCTGAAATCCACAGTACTTCTGAGGCAGAAGTGGCTTCGCGCTGAACCTCTGCAAGGCTAGTCCTTAATGGGAATATCTGGGCCAGAGAAAATATTAGGTAACACTCCACTGCTTTGGCTTCTGTTGCAAATAGTATGTCAGTTGTAAGAAAACAGTGGTGTTTACACCTCTATTAATCACCTGAGCAAGTATTTAATGAAATATGTTAATTGGAGTATTAATTGAAATTTTGATGAGATTTCCCATTGGGGGTGTTAGCCCCAGAAGACACTAATATTTTTAATGTTCTCATTCTAATGTGTCTTAAGGCTACTGACTGGATCCATAATGGAAATATGTTAACAGCAAGCATGATTCCCATGTATTCATAGTAAATCTGAGGTGTCCATAATCCTTTAGAGGTTCTCAGTGTAGGTGGGAAGGTCTTGTCTAGGGTTCACATGAAGCAAAAGTAGACATGCTCTGAAGAAAACCAAATAATGAAGACAATTCCGAGAATTTGTTCTTGAGTGAATTTGACTCTATGTTTGTTTGTAATATGTGTAAACATGAAGGGATAAAAGGGAGTGCCTGAATGTAAACTATTGTTAGGAAAAGCAAAACTCACTGCAGAATAGGAAAAAACAACTAAAGGACTAAAACAAACTAAGAAACAAAGGGTAAGCAGGTGCAGAACTTGGAAAAAGAAAAAAAAAGTTTATTTAAAGGTTTTAAAATTTAAAAACAGATATTTAAAAGTAAATCTCTGTTTTCTTATTGTTCTGAAGAACCAGAATATAATTTACACTTATTTATTCCCCTCCTCTTTGATGCTTCTAACTGTCAAGTTCCAACTGGCAGTGATTCATTTTGCTGATGAGAGGGTAATTTTCCTCTAATTTTGAGTTGTCTTCTTTTTCTTTGCTTACCTCTTATATGGGTCTCTACTTCTTTCTTATCTAGGTGGTTCAATAAAGATTTAGGAACTTTATATGCTGTAGGTTTTAGCCTTAAAAAATGGATACTGTGATGAATATTTCCATTGTTATTAGTTAAACAAGCAATCATTTAGAAAACCCAAACAAAATCCAAGCCACAGGGGACCTAGACTTATATAGTAAGAAAGTACTTCTGCCATGAAGAATGTATATTCTAAAGGAACCAAATAATAAGGGAAATGTTATTATCTCATTTAAGAATGTGGGATGAAGAACAGAACAATGAAGTGACTTGCCTAATGGTTTAGGTCTGAGCTAGGAGTAGAATCCAGACTGCCTGTCTCACCAGGATTAAAACGGATTGCCCTTCTCTCCTCTATGAGCAATAAGTGAGGGCTACCTATTTAACAGCCTGGATTTGATGACGTAGACACTGTATGTTTTGCTTAATGAATTGTGTTTTACCATAATGGGGGTCTTTTTTTAAAGAATGAATGTTGTAACTCATTAATGATTAATTATTTATGAGCTCACTATGTCACTGCTGGAATGATACTTCTTCCTTATCAAAGTGACTGTGTCACATCAGAAGACATTGGTTTTTTTTTTTCAGGGAATAAGTACCAGAAAATGCTGCACAAAATGTTCTTTCCTATGAAGCCCTTGTTAACATTTACCCCTGAAACTCATGGTCTAAGTCTGAAGGAGTGAAAATAAGTTTCACCTCTAATATGGTTTAGAATACAGATGCAAAAGTCCATTTTTTTGGAGTTAGTATTGTCTAGTGTGTACTGCAGAGAACTCATCTTTTAAAACCAGCCATGGTGATATAACGATATATGTCCTAAGGAAATGTTCTTACAATTTATCTTTATAAAATAAGTTCTCCAATGATGAATATGAATTAGAATTAGAATTAGAATTAGAATTAGAATTAGAATTAGAATTAGAATTAGAAATCAAGCCCTGCTGGAGGCTGAATTGGGTAGATTTTAGCCTGAGAGATACAAAAATTGGAAAAACCTGCCTGGCATGCTGTTGTTTTCAATTGACCTTAAGGAAGGTATGTCCAAGGCAGAAAAAAAAAATTACTTAAAATTAAAAATGAAACTAAACAATGTTTAGGAAACACTGGAACTCTCAGAAAAGAATAAATTTGTTACCTAATTCCATAGAAAGTGTATAGAAATACATGTAGAGATGGGGGTTTAAGTGGGACCTTCTTTACCTAGTACAATAACTATGATAAAAGTTGGAGTTTGCACACTACGTATTCCCAGACATGTCCTTAAGCTGTCTTTAATGAATGCCATTCTCATTAATTTAAATGCAACTTACATGCAGATAGCAATAAGATAATTGAAGTTCTTCATTTAGAAGCAGTTTATATGGTTATTCCACATGAAGTAGCTGGGCTATAAATTGTTAAAATCAGAACAGAGATATGAATTTTCGGAGACAGGTTTAAGACCAATAACTGCTAATCTCAAGTAGTTAGTCATTGCTTTAATTCTGAGACAGTCTTTGGGGTGTCTTGCTGTTCTTCAAAGGAGGAAAATCAGCCTGGTTTGGAAGGATTATAACGTTATTTTCCTAAGTCCATCTGGCTTCCAGCAGAGACTCCATCTGCATGGTAACTAAACCTTCTGGAGCAGGAGCTCTCGTTTTCTTTTGTGCTTGCACAGCACTAAGCGTAGCAAAGTTCTGGAGTGCTGTAGCAATAAAAATGTGGGATAATAGTAATTCACCAAGAAGAACATTGGGCAGACTATAAGATGTATGAAGGCAATATAGCCTTTCAAGGACATTATGTCAAAAGACAAAAATCCTTCTTTCTGCTACTGCTCAGTTCAGGAACTTATTGTATTTGTTTTCAGGACACCTGCCATCCAAAAATTAGCTTTGTGCAAAGGGTTACCTCTCTTCTCATTTATAGTTAGTTTTCCCTGTGTTCATTCTTGAGTTTGCTTTCAATTGCCTCTAATTCCCATTTAAACGTTATGTCTGAATGACCCAGCATTGCAAAGCAACTTCTGTTGAAACAGGTTTTTTTCATCAATATCATGTAAAAACTTTTAGATGTAGAGAAGTTCTCAGGCTTCAGTATGAAACCACAAACCCGTCTGCTCCTTTACTGGAGTTTGCTCCAAAACATTATTAACATAAGATTAGAATCTCTACCAATATGGAAGCTGAACTTACCTGGTTTTGTTTTTGTGGCATTTTATGTCAATCTTATGGAGAAAGCATTACATTCCTCATTTTGAAATATTTTAGCAGAAGGAGCCCTTATTATAAGTAATATCTGATAATGGATTTCTACCTCTCTGTGTCAAAATCAGCAATGTTGTGACCTCTTTAAAAATGTTTAAAATCAGAAGAAATCTGGAATTTCGTTGCCCCCCCCTAAAAAAACCCTACCCCCAACCCCCAAATGTTTATAGTCCTTTTTTCGTAATAAGACTGGAAAACATGTTTTTTATAGTTTACTTGGTGTAAAATAACTGAATTTCAGCAAACCTGGCTTCTAGCCAGGCTTTATATGACCATATTTGTCTAACACAAACAATTCAGTGTTTAATACTGTATTGGAACTACATTCTTAATTGCTTAGTACTTAGTGTCTTTAAGAAAAAAATCCCAAGTCAAAACAAATAACATTGAACAATTCAGTCATTAGTTTAATGTTTAAAAGTACTAAGGCTATGGGCAGTAAACTGATTTTTCAACATACTAGGATATGCAAGGAAGCTCATACCTCTGCCGTCTATATGTAAATCTGTTTTGGAATGCTCTGTTTTTTCTTAGGAATCTGGTTCATCAACTGTTCTCAGCCAGCCACCACTGGCTGAACTTTCTATGCACATATACAGATGGGTACAACTTTGAACATTATAAATGTATTTTAAATATGACTGCAAAGGTTTTACTTACACCACGATGATAATAAGGAGGAGAGATATTTTTGTGTATTATTTAACGTTACTGCAATGAAACAATCTACTTACTTAAAGCATACTTTTTTTTGTCCCTCATGATGTTGGTTGGCATTGAGAGAGGCGGGGTCATCCTGTAACAGCAGAAGTTTCACTCAGTGTTTTGTTGGTTGTGGAACCGACAAAAACACAGATGCGGAACAAGGTTCTCAATGAGCTAACAGGAGGGACAAGACAATCAAGTTGTTAAAGCTGAGTTCTCAATGTGCTGGCCAGTTTGTCCTCATGCACTGGAGAGGGAGGATGTAGGATATTTCTTTGAAGAACAGGTGTAAAGGGTATTTGGCAAACAGCTCTTCCTAATGGCATTAGCCAGAGAGCGACTAGTTAGGAACACTCCTTCGTGCATGCAGTCTATATAGAAATTTGCTGAAGTTGCTGTGTGAGTCCAATTTCTCGCCTATCCCACCAGCTCTTTCTCTAAGATGCTTTCTTTATTGTTCAATAATAGTTATTTTCATTGTTTAGGATTATTTACTAAATTCACTTGTGTCTGTTTATATGACCCGAGAATGGTAAAAATTAGTAAAGACCTTTACAGGTATACCATTTTTTTTTCCAGTTATCACTTGAGTCTGTATCCCCCTGTACTCAGCACTGGTGAGACCCCACCTCGAGTAC
>RSEF01000007.1:1916038-2086659 GCA_003993805.1 Himantopus leucocephalus | reverse complement strand
ATCTTAAAGGTCCCTTCCAACCTCAACAATTCTATGATTTTATCATTCTACGAATATTACTCTTTTGAGTAGACAAAATTACTGTGCAAATTTTTAGAACTCCTTTGCATTTTTTTTTCCTTTTTTCTCAAACTATGGCTTCAGTCTAGCTGCTTTGTTTGTTTCTTTTATTACACTTTCTACTATAGCTTTTTTGGTTGTAGGTAAGTCTTATAAAATTAATTTCTTACAAATAGTACATATGTGGTTTCATTGCGAGATAGAAGCATAGATAAATTTGCGGTGTAGGAAAGGTAGATAGTACCACTCATCATATTAAAGTTTCCTGGAAACTCTTCTTATACGATTGCATTTTCTGCTGCTTATAACTTTATAAAACTCTGATTTTGGAGATTATTTTTCTTTTTTAGATGTCTGCCTAAGTCTGAGATTTCACTAAAAAATACAGCCAAAAAATTTTAGACATTTCCATGTAGTTGGTCCCCACTGAGTTTGAAATGTCTCCAGTGATGATTGCTAATATCGATGAAATGGTAGGTGAGGTTTTTTTCTTTCCTTTTCACAATTCAATGAGGTTTTAACCATAGTCCATTCTGGTAAATGCCAAAGCTGTTTTTTTACTGAAGTTGATATTTTAACAATTGATTAATTACCCTGCATGTCTTCTTTGTAGTGTATCCAACCTGAAACCTGTTGTTATTTTACATTTCCATCATAGTTGCACACATAGTCCTCAGCCAATTTGTGAGTGTGCTGTGCTGGGTATAGTACAAGCACCAACAATCAGTGTCTGCTGCAAAGAATCATGAAATTCTGAAAGTAAGTCCTAAGCCCTCTTAAAAAACTAGGCTTTTTCACAACACCTCAGAGGGAGATCACCTAAATTATGATAATTAAAACTACTTCCAATTCCATTAAAAAAATCAGAGTAGTTCAGCTATTCCTATTGTTCTTTCAACTTTTTGGAGTCGTAATATGAGACCTCATGGATTCTGTATTCATTTCTTTAAGTACTATACTTATGGCAGTGGTGATCAAAATTTCTGGGTTTGTTGTTCGAAGTTATATTCACCTCTTACGTAAATATTACTGCCTAACATTACCAGGAGGAGTCACCTTTGACTTATTTTAATTCTCTCTTTTTTTCTTCCCCGTTTTGTTTTTTTTTTTTAAACAATTCTTTTGTTTTTAGCAGCAGCATATGAATTCCTATGAGTTTTGCAGTAATTTTAAAATTTTAACTTTTCTTGAAGATGATGTGAAGAATTCTCCTGGGATATACACAACTCATGCAATGGGACATTGAGCTACTGCTATAAAGTTAAAGAACTGAAGAAATCAAAACAGCCAGGTAAATGCTATCTTATATTGACAAAGATTGAATTCCAATACATTGGTGGTTTTATCCACAATTTTTATGATTAAGTTCTTAATCTGATGTAAATCAGATAACTGCAGTAGAACTGCACTGACCCAAACCAGCTGTAAAGCTTTTGGTAATTTCCATAAATGATGTCCTGGCTTCCAAGCTCTCCTGGTTTTAGTTTTCTAAATCAAAGCCCAACCAGTGAGTTTTGACTGTTCTGAGACATGGCATCACAAACTCTCACTCCCAAAGCATCTTGCACTGAGCAGAGAGGTGGAGTGTATTGACTGAAGCATATAGAGCAGCTTACAACATATTTATTGGAGATCTAGGGTCTGCTCTCTCTTCCATCATGAAATAGAAGTATTCATACATTTGTGGAAACTCTTTTCATGATTTTTGCAAAGTGGAAGAGTTTCAACAGGCAAAATTTACAGCTACTCAAGGGATAATATTCTGAGAGCTCTGTGTATTTCTTACAAGTGGAAAATACCTTGAGATGTAATCAAGGTATAATAGATTATAACAGAAAGAAGCAGGAGTTTCTTCTTAAAGAAATTGGGTCATCTGTGATCAGAGATAGTCAGAGATTTTATTAGAAAGAAGCATTTATGTATCTGAGTTGCTTTACCAAAGTTCTATTATGAACCTGCTGCAACAGTTGCTGTAAACATCAGGATTGTAGAGAAAAGATTTTTAAAACATAAATGAATTGTAAATTAAAGAATAAGAAAAAAGAAGACGTAACCGGGGATATTTGTATTTGTTAAAAAAACAATGGCACATTTTCATGTGTGTGTTGGAAATATTTCATAAATATGCATGTTCAATAGCTATATAAATAATAGGATGGATGAGTCTTAATTTGATTTAATTTTGTCTTTTACTGTTGTCCTAGTAGTAGTTCACATTTTTTGATCTTCAGTATTTTGGACCCAATTTTACAATCTTTTCCACACTAGTGAGCAATGAATTTAGCAAATAGTTTTGTTGCTGGAGTCAATAGGATTAATCATTTTAAGGATGTGCTCAATAAAGTGTTCCAAAATGGAGCCCTTCAGCTTGCGCTGTGTGTGACCAGGGAGGACTCTTATCTTCCCTTTAAAGAACATTGCAAGCTTTTACTCATTTGCTGGGAAACCACTGTTCAAAAACCTAATGCATGTAATAAGTAAACAAGGAAATGTTAAGAAAACAGAAAAATGTTTGTAGAACTGCCAAGTTATTTTAAGCTTTGGAAATGATCTCATAATATGGAAAAATAAAAAGGAGTGTAAATGACTTATTAAATAAAAGGTGAAAAACTACAGAAGTTGAATTGATATAATTTTTTCTTCCTGATAGAGTTCCCAATCTTTTTGATGAATAATTCAAAGGAAATTGTTGTGCTTATCATTTTAAACCATAATCAATGATCAATTCTCCAATTTTTGGAGATGATGTTATTAGCAGTTTTCTCATTCTGGTGTATCAATATGTCTGACAATGGGTAACATAAACAGAACAATGCAAGAAATAACCTATTGTACATTTTTTTGTGTATTTAAGAGCGCAACTTCTGTCCCCACTATCAAAGCATGAGATCAGCTTTAACTGCAATCTGTTTACCATCCAGCATTATGTTCCAAACAAACCCCATCTTTCCTTCCTTCCAGCATTTGAAGGCATTTTCATCGGCTACACTGACAGTCAGATTACTAATTAAACTAATTAAACAGTAAATTAACACATGTATTAATATATGACATGCCTTGGTAACAGTGCATGAGGTCCTGTAATTTTTTTCCTGTCTTTGTTTTACTTCTTGTACTTATTTTTTATTCATTGGATCACTTATCAACTAAGATTATAAATTCTTCTTTCATTGTTATCAGTAAAAAAAAATTATTTGATTTGGGGAATTTTTTGCTTACTAAAAGCAGGAGAACACTCAGGAGAATCAGTGAAAAAGAATCTCTTTTTCCTGAGAGTAATATGGTGGACAATTTTGAATTTCCAAAAACATAAGTATCATCTGATTTCTGGAAAAAAATCGTGAGGTGTTACAAATTTATCTTCAGCACACAAGCAAAGTTTGAACAAAATTAAAAATGCTTTTGACAAAGATAAATGAGTCCCAAAGTTAAACTGCAAAGTTTGAGAAGTACATGTTAGTAATATAACAATTCTGCTTTTAAAGTAAACAGTGAAATGATAGTTTAGAAATCACATTTTTTTCCACAGCCTTCCTGGCTTCTCTTTTTCTCTACAGCTGGATTCTAGTTGGTTTAGTATTTGACATCAAGCACATTTCTATATGAATTCTGAAAAATGACTTGGGAATTGTCAGGTGATGGCAGATCAGTCTCAGATGCCCTGAATAAATGGAAAAAAAGCTTGGGTTTGGTGCTTTGTGAAATACAGGTATTGGCTGATAAAGCAGAATTACATTACCATATCAAAATGTTCCAGGTTAAATTTTCAAAGACATAAATGGTATCACATAAAATGATATTTTCCTGCTTAAGTAGGATAGAAAATGAAAATTCACTTTGACTTTTGTTCAATTAAATATATGTCTTGGGAAAAACTCACCTAAAGTACTTGACCTTAAAAATCTGGAATTCAGTTGCTAAAAAGTCCATTGAGCAAAATCTTCTGCCTTTTGTCAAAAAATGGGCTGAAAGTTTTATATGGCACGTAAAGCTCTATTTTTATGTTGGATAACTTGGTGAGTTTCCCATAAAGTCGCTAAGAGCCTATGAATGTTCAGTAGTTCTATCCACAAGGTTACAACAAGGGGGACAGTTTTGAAACCGATGCTCAGAATTATGTGTACAGTTCTTTGTCATTCTTTGCGAGAAATATTCCATGTTTACTTTGGATCTTTTATGACATATTGAGCACTACACATACCTAGAATCAAATCCTTTGGAATCAGCATGCAAATATAACAGTGTTGATGTAAAGGCACAAACTCTGGCCTTTCACAACATAACAGTTCGTAAAATCCACTGATCAGTAAATTTGATCCAAAGCTTTTAAGGACACTTTCCTGAACATATCAAAGCAACCTGTTTTTTCACTAACATTGTATACCAAAGAAGCTATTTTGGTGTGGTTCATATGCTGGTGTTTATAAACACTGTAATAATTTCTCCACCAAATGATGTTTCCACTAAATACGGAAGAAATGAACAATACAGGTTCTTAAACATCTTCATGTTAACATGTTCTATCATTAAATTCAATAATTGAGTGTTTACCATTCTGAGATGAGTCTTTTGTGCCTGTCTAGTTAAAGCAACTCACCATCGTATCGTACTGTTACTTTGTACTGCCCTGTTGGTTTCACAGGCTTTGGGAGGCGCTGGCTACACAAACCCATAGACAGGTCACTGTGGCTGCCCTAGCCACCCGAGTTCAATTTGTGCAGAATATTGCCAGTAAGATCTTTTACTGTGCCCGTCAGTCAGACAGTATCCTTCTTCTCACTTCTTTCTTTCTCACCTCTTTCAATATATTTGGCTAACGTACCTCCAGGCTTTTCCCCTATGGCAAGTTATCAACTAATTGCTAGGAACTCAAATACAGTAACAAAAATGAGTTACCTTATTAATGGCTAAAATTTTCTGATTTTCCTGATCTTTTTTTCAGTTTGGTTTGCGTTGTGGTGGTTTTTTGGTTTGGGGTTTTTGGTTTGTTTTTTCAGGTGTGGGGGAGAGGGCTGTTTGTTTTGACTTTTTTTTTTTTGTTTTTGTTTGTTTGTTTTCTGATAAAACTATAAACTCTCCAGTGTAAAGGCAGGGTGTCTCCAGGTTCGTACAGCGTGTAATCCTGATCCTTTATGGAGTTTTGAATATTACAGAATACAAATAAATTGTGATAATAAATAATAATCTACTCTTTTAAGCACTGATTACCACTATTAAGGTGGAGTTAATAGCAGTTTTGTGTGAGAGTTCATTCTGGGTGAAAAAAACCACTAACAATAAAAAGCACATCATCTCTTACTGCAGCCAAATATTTGTAAACTGAAGTTGCTGAGAGCCTCAGTGGTAACAGTCATCTTGCAAACAGATGGGACAGTCCTGTGTTTGTGAACTTTTGCCCTAAGAATCAAGAAGGTAAAGGAAAGGACGGAGGAGAAAATAGAATAAATGCTCAGTAAATATTACTTATTGCACAGAATCACCTTGCAATTATTGTTTCATTCAGGCACATGTATTTAATAAAACTCTAGAAATAGTCTCAGAGAAATTCAGATACAGCATGTAGGTGTCATTTTGAAAATTGCCACTGGGTGTTTGTATAATTGTTAGGTTCGTTCCTTTTTCTTAGCCACAGTAAACAGAGTGACAGAGTGGTATGCTAGACCCTTAATGATGTCATAGATTAAATTATGTTCTATAAACAGAAATTTACACCCTGAACTTTCAGCTGAACTGAACTATCATTTAAAATTGGAGATAAAGAGTCTGCACTTTTTATCTCTTTAAGTCTGCTTCGAAATCTAAATCAATTAAATTCATAGGGTTTGTGAAGGTGTCTTAGTATGGTCTAAAATTTAGGTGAGAGAGTAATGTATTTAAGAATGATCAGTTTGCTGTGCAGTAATGCTAAGTGCTCCTCTACTTTAAAGAGCAAACTTAGCTGCAGAATATTTTCATTTTTGATGTTCTAGAATTCCCTGTACATCTTGGATGCCATTAATGCAGGTTGTTGGTATTCGATGTTAGGTTTTTTACATCGTGGTCCGTAACTGGCAATGCTGCACTGTTTCATACACAGTGAAATCGTTGCTGCTTTTGAATCTGGTTAGGTAGGAAATATTCAGAGATTCATACGTGAAATCTATCAGTGGTTTTGTTCATTACCTTATGCTTTCTGAAATATGCTTTATTATTTTGCAGCATCCTAACACGCTCATCATATGTCTCTGAAACTCCACTGACACTATTCCTCCAACCTTTACAAATTGTCCACAGGTTATCATCATAACCACTGAGACATATCCAGTACAAGTCGGCTGGGAATAACCTGAGATTAGTGCCAAAGGTGGAGATGCTTCTATATCCAATGCCTCCCGCTTCCAGTACGGAACTTGTCGGGTTCAGTATACAGCCCATGGTGAAGCTGGAGACATAGCCTTTTGCTGGCTTAAAGTAATCATCAAGAGTAAGTGCTACTTTAGGATAAGGCTTAACAAATTTCAATCTGGGTACTGTCACCTCTTTCACAGTTCGGTTTCCAGTACCAAATCCAGTATATGTGTTTGTTTCCATGCACAGTTTGATATCGGGTCCCCTATACCAAATAGCATGAATATTTTAGATTTAAACATCTAATTTCCTGCCTAAAAATTTGATGCTAGTGAACCAGCTCCTTCATAGATTATCATTTTATTAGTTCAGGGAAACACTTGTTTACTAGGAAATAATTTTTATAAAAACTGTTATTTTACCATTTGCTTGAGTCATAATCACTTGGGGGCTTGGGTGACCAATGACCTCTAGCTGTCTTCACTGCAGTCTGATCACTGTGCTTGATGCTGTGGACAGGCTCCTGTAATGTTTGTATTTTCACTGATAAAGCCCTGCATTTACACAGTGAGGATTTCCAACATTTCAGAATGCAACAATGAAATACGCTGACCAATAATATGATGATGTGCTATCTCAACCACACACCTGCTTGAAAAGCTATCGCTGTTATTGCGCCCCCTTTGTGGAGCATTCTGCCCATGTGGATACTCTCTTTAAGCACTTCATTACAAGCTCTGGTCACTTGTTCAACAAAGGTAAGTGTAAAGTAGTTTAAGCTGTGTGACCAGGCTCAAACTTGGTGCCAAAGTGACTGAGGTATGCGTAGAAAGGCCATTATGCCTTTCTTCAGTAGAAACTACTTCTTCCCATGGAGGATTGAGAGGGCCAAGGGGGTGGTAGATACTGTAAAGAACATTTGTAAATCTTATTGCTTCCACTTGAGAATCTGTCATCTCCAGTAACACAAAAGTTTTTAAACTAATCTAAGAGTGTTCCATAAAGGATTGATAGCTTTTAAGGACTAGACTGATTATCAATCCTATTTGTGTAGCTAAGTACTCTAATATGTAGAAACAGAATGCTTTCTAGTCAGCAGAACTTTTGAGAAGGTTTTCAAGCTTGTAATTGCTCTAAATTCAATGAGCATTTTTAAAATGCAACCAAATGTTCTGAATTAAGGTCATAACACTGGAAAAGTAGTAACTATAAAAATGAAAAAAAGAAAGCTACTTCCTCTGGCTTGGTTTCTTGTAGAAGCCAAAGCATGACTACAAAGCTTCATTGACATGATGGCAGAACATGAAAGAAGTTTATTGGGGATGGGAATTACTTCCAATAAATAATCAGGAATGGCTTTAACAGAACAGAACTTCCAAAAAGCTTTTTGAGATGTTTGGAATTTGCATGTTCTCTTTGATTTCAGGTATATTAAAAAGTCCTACAAACATATTCAGCACTAGTTAGCCTTATATTCTACACATATCATCATTTAACTCACTTTTTAAATTCTGTGGGAATAGTCTTATGCTTATTCCATTGTAAGATTCAGATGGAAGTTGTGGGGTTTTGGGGGGGGGGGGTTAGTAACTATATGTACATGTATTTGAAACATATTTTATGAAAGTATAATTTATTACCAGCCAAACCTGAGCAGGACTTCACTTTAGGGAGGAAAATCAAAACAAGGTTAAGGTTGAAGGTGCTGTTAATATCTTTGACAGTGGTTTGCTGTAAATGGTTCTACCTCTTTGAATGTAGAAATCTGAATCCTACAAGAAATTAATAATGTTTTTAGTTGGCTTGTACATATTGTTGAGGAGTAAAGTAATGACATAGGTTTTCTTAGCCAGAATAATACTGCACAGATGATTGTAACCAGACAAGATGACTGGGTTACTCAAGCTCTTTCTCATTTATTTTAGAAAATAAGTTTGGCTGCTTATCAGGAAGTGACTTCAGTAAGGAAGCACAGAATTCAGTTATCAAAAACTCCTTTTTCTAACTCTTCCAACAAAATGCATATGAACTCAGTGTAAGAAAAACAGTTATTTGCAGCTTCTTGTCTTCAATAACTCATTATGTTACATGCAGCATGATTCACCCTAGAAGGTTTATCTGTCATGGGGGACACAGGGGGAAGAATGAAAAATTCTAAAAGCAACTAAAATATATCATTCCATTATAGGCAGTGATACTATTTCCAGGCGAAGTAGCTCAGTCATCTGTTTGGAGGAAATTCCTCCAGCCCCCAGGTCTTGTACCCTTCGCTCCTGATTGTCTTGAGACAAGCAATCAGAAAATCTCTGGCTTGGGGACCATATTGTCCCCAGGGCTGCTGTTGCTTTTTATCAAATACTGAATTTGGGTTGCTGAAATTGCAATGTGTCCACTAAAGATTGCTGTTAATGCATTTTAAGGAATGGAAATAACGATAAAAATTGGAGAATGTTCAGAGCAATTCACAGTCACTGTTCAAAGTTCACACTCTTTTGCTGTCAGTGAGAAGGAAAACAGCCATATAAAAATAAATTCAGAAAAATACATGACAGGCAGCAGAAGTCTCTTTCTTAAGAGGAAATCTAGCTTGTACAAAGCTTCTGATGTCTACGGGTAATTTTTTTTTTCCCCAGTTTTTACTTTCTTTTCTTCACATACATAAATTCAAGAAAACAATTATCCATTCTATGGGTTGAAAAAAACCAGTGTCAAATTCATCTGTATTTTCATTTTGGTAGTCCAGTCATCTTCACTCCACTTTCAGGATTACCATGCATAGCTTCAACATATAACTACCTAACCTCTATGAATCGTGTGACAGATAAGCTCATCATATATCGATGCAGTTGGAAAGAACTAATTTTTTAATATCCATTTAAAGAATAGGGACCATATGGGGGTTCTTGTGACTAAAAATACATAGCCTCTACAATATCCTTTTCATGTGTGGTCAGCAAGATTTGTTAAGTACTCTTATACCCATTCTGCAGCTAACATGAAGAAAGGTGTAAGCAGAGCCTAGCACTCCTTTGTCCATAGCTGGGTATTTATCATTTTGGGGAGATACATAGAGAAACAATTATAGGTACTTTGTTGTAGGAGAAAACAAAACGATCCAATGGTCCTTGTTGTATGAGAAGACTCAAAATAATTAAAGGGAAGATTTTAACTCCTTTAAAAATAATATTAAAGATAGCTATGTTAGATATTTTTCCAGCCATTGGTACTTTTCTGCACTCATTTAAAGAAACCAGCAAAATACAAAAATGTGGCCTTTTGGACTCTCCATTGCATCAGGCTGCAATTTTACTACTTCTTAGCACTTCAGATATGTTGCTGAACACAAGGCAAATGTAATCATATAGGGATTTAGTTAGAAACCTAAAAAAGGAAACAGGACAGAGGCTCAGAACAACGTTGGAAAGAAACAGGAATGTCAGCCTATAGCTAAATGATAATGTAACTTACGATACTGGATATAATAATCTTGGGAAAGAGGTGAATGCGCAAAGATTTATAAGTAGGTCAAAGTAAGCATCCTGCCTGCCTCAGCTGACAGAGCGTATCGATTGCTTTGGAAGAGTGCCTTCATGGAGACATTTTTGCCTAACCTAGCCGCATGAATCAGCAATCTGACACTGCTGCGTTGCGATGGAATGAGAGCTGGACCAAGGTCTTAGTGTGTAGTCTGAGTAGTTATGTTACTGAGACAACAAGTGTAAACTTCAGCTGTTTGGAGACCTTTCCAAGAAGAATAAGAATACTGGCACAGTCCTGCTATAAGCAAAACTGGAGTTTTGCAGCTTGTGCATCACAGACACTAACAAATATTAGTGCTATTGTGATCAGATAAAGAAAAATATTTGTAATCTAATTGGGTTGGGCTGGGGAAAAAAGTCTAGAGTCATGGAAGGGCCACGTTGTTTGAAACTGCCTGAAAGGAAAAATTTATATTGCAAAAATTATCCTGGCAATTTCTTCTCCTTTCCAAGATTAGATAGATGAGTGTTTTAGATACAAAGGCATGACTTAATATAAACATGAAGGCTTTGAGAGCACTGGCTAAAAGGACAAAGCCAAAAGCATGTTTGCTTTGAGTGACAAAAGAAAACACAAAACAAACCCACTGTTGTCTCATTTTGCCCTAAAATATGAATGCTATATTCAAGATATGTTGATAAAATCTATTGCTCAAGGTGAGAAACTCCAAAATGTTATTAAAGATGTTAAGACAGTTTGCTGTTATCTCTTGAAGGGTGTTACATGAATATCATTACATATGTTAACTGTTATCTGATTAAGAGTATTATATAAATTGAGAGGATGTTTGTTTAAAACCATTAGGGAGGTATGTGTCTTCCTTAATACCAGAAGTTAGATACAATTAAGTAACCTGAAGTCACCTGAATACAGGAGAAAAACTATCAAGTAGGCATTGCTGGTGTTCAGCTGAAATGGGACAGGATACCCACTAGAAGTGGGTTAACCAGCACAGTAGACCTGTGTTGTTATATCCAATGTGTAAATGGAATAGTATGGAAACACTGATAATGTATTGCCAGAGTTTTGGGGGGAGAGACAACTTTGTGAGAACAGCTGAGGCTGTAGCTGTGGGTAGTAACATAAACTACCGAGGCATAATTCTTTATAGTTCATTCCACACTGCTATTACAGACTCATCATAAAGCTTAAATAGTGTGTTTAGAGGGAGTTCAGAAAAACAAACCTATCCAAAGCCTTTGAAAGATGGCTCGAGAACCTGAAGAAAACAGCTGGTAGGCAAGTTGTTGTCTGCATTTAGAGCAGATTTGAACCGTAGATAGGACTGTGTTATTTATAAGATAGACCTACACTGCAATCAGTGATTTATAATCAGGCTTCTGCATCAGCAATTAAAGCATCTGTGATGAGAATAGCTTTAATCTACTGAGTCTGAGATGACATCACACGTTGACAAAAGGAAAATGTCAGGGTAAAATAAACCTAAGGTATGTTCGCTAAAATAACAAGAGAGACAAATATGGGAAACTGTAGCATTTCAGAATTTTTCTTTTTGTGTTCTCGTTTTTTTGATGTGTTCCATATTTTGACTTTGCATTCCATATATTATCATAGCCTCTTAAAAATAATGACCTTCTGTCCTGGTAAAATAATTTTTTAGTGAATAACTTCAACTTGTTTAAAAGTAAACAATTCTTTCCTTCACTATTTCCTCAATATTTGGAAACTGTCATGCAGTAAATAACTTTTTTAAAAAATTAAATGGATTATTTTCTTAGAGGGGAGTTTAGTTACTGTGTTTCTTCTGGATAGACAGAAATGGAATTTTATCTGTAACACTTCCTTTATTGCTGTTCGATTTAGAACCTGATCTTTCGTGTGCTAACAAACCGCCTCTGATGGGAGACCCCAGCAGCAAAATGAACAAAAAGCAGCAATTCTGCATCCTGTTCTGTATGAACGGCACTGATTTCTACCAAAGGGTGCAGGTCTGGCATACTTCTGTCAGATTTCTTATATGACAAATTTCTCTCATTTGGATGTAGCCTGGTGAACGACAAAGCATCATATACCAGAAGCTTGCACAGGTAAGGCACTCTTGAAAATTTCAACAAATTTGATTGCTTAGAGCTTTTTGCTGATTGAAAGCTGGTTGATTAACACATTCACTTGCTGTTATAGAAAATCACATCGAATGAGTGTGACCTAAATTGAGAAAAGAATGGGTTTGGTTTTTTGTCTCCAAGTAGACTGCCTCTTGGGTGAAGATTCTGATGTCAGATATGCTGAAGTATATTGAGTTTAGAAGAGTTACCGAGGAATAAAGCCAAAGTTACTGGGGAATTGACTTGAGTATATAGCCTGCTTTAGTACTCTTGCAAACACTGTAAAATACTGTAAATTGCAAATACTGTAAAATAGTAAAATACACATACTCCCACACACAAGATTTTTAGTGACACAGTTCTTGAAGGCTTAAACATGAGATTTCTGCAACAAATTTTGTTGTCTTTCAGCAAACCCAGATATCTTCACCTTTTTTTTGTCTAGAAAAAATGACAAGCCAGTACAGTACATTTTTATTATCATGACTATTTGTTGAATGGTGGGCCATACCAGATATGGAGTCATGTGGCAACTGTACAAGAACAATAATTTTTAGCACAAAATTATTAAACAAAGCTTCTTCAAGGACCTAATGTAGGGGATGCAGATTTATAGATCCAAAATATGCCCCGGAGTCTTGGAGAGGCTTATGTTTTCCTTCCCCATTAGCTACTGCTGGGATCAGTGTGCTTGGAAATTTGCCAGAGTAGATATTCCAGAAAAAATATTTATGGTTAAAATGTTTTGTTCCAACATGAATAAAGCAAATTGAGAATAAAAACACGCAACCCTCTTTTATTCTAGAGGAACAGTGTCCACAAGGGGAGTTCTGGAATAACTAATCTGGAATAGATACTGTGGTGAACTGCCAGTGTATGAAGCACTTGCTGATGTGTACTGTAGTGGTTTTTTTAAAAAAAAATCTCTTAAAAAAAAGACATCAGATGTTGAAAAGAACATCTTGGCTCTTAGAACAGAGCCAAGATAGACTCGAAGGAGGCAAGAAAACTAAATATTTAAACAAAAGAGGACCAGAATATGTCTGGCCCCGTTCAAATTCACAGGAGGGTTGGAAGTCTCAAGGAGCTTTTCTCTTGCAGATGTTTCTATGTGGCTTACAGGAAAGAATAAGAGGATAATCCAGCACCAGACAGTGCCAACTAAAAAGGATACCTGAACTAGTTTACTGTCAAGATGGCTGGGTGGTCAGAGACCTTCACTGGACTGACAGGTAAAAAGGGATCTTGTAATAAGTATTTAGCGCTGAGAGTTCAGGTCCTGCCTACAGCTTTCTGGAGCTCTGGCAGGACAGGTGCACCTCTATTGCACTCCCATTGCAGGCTTCAGTAGGTCTGAGGCTCATGTCTTGTGATTCCAAACTTCGGAGGCAGTTAAACTAATCTGCAGATGAATTGACTTTGAATGTCAAAGCAAAGCAGAATAATTTTAATGACACATAGTTGGAGGGGATATAATGTTGTAATTCCCTATCACATGGACATGCTTAAGTATTTACAGATGATGAAGAAAGCTTGCAAAAATAAAATGAGAAGTTCAAAGCAAGTGGGGAGAAGCAAGATCTTTTTTGCTGAGTTGTGTTTTCTGTCATCACTGAAATGAGAACATGCTGCTCACACCATCTATTTGTTACTGAGGGGATCTCCTGTTCCCAATTTTTAAACAGATTTTTGTACTGAAAGGCAATACTATACATCAGAAAAAGTCTGTTTGGCCTTTTTCTGCATTCAAAAGAACATACTGGATTATATTTCATGTACCTTTAATATAGCCCTTGAGCTGCATTGTTTGAAAAATAGAGTATGAAGATGATGATACAGTAATATCTGCCAGGATTGTCCTTTAACATCAATTTTACGCAATGAAGTGTGATCTTGGACCTGTAATTATCAAGCAACAGTGCATTACCTGGACTATTCAGTCACACTGGATCCAGAAAAGGACATTCATTACAGTATCCTGAAGATGATTGCAGTGAGGCAGCACTGATAAAAACACGTTAATTTTAGCAACGATGGAACACATTTTTGCCAGGTTGCCTCTGTTGCACCTTGAAGCCAGATATACATATAGTGATGTTAATATATCACATCTTTCAGTGCATTGTGGGCCTGGAAACATAATATAATAACCCTGGAAAAGGTAATAAATTGAGTGTTAGGGTTTTCTGAAAGCACTGTTAATTTGATTTTTTCATTGTGTATTTTAACGTACTTCAGAGCATATTCTCTCCCTTTGCGGTAACTCACTTTCTCGAGTAAATCTCAATAATTTGCGACTAGAAGAAAACTATGATTCCTTAAGTGTATCTTGCTAAACACACAGTCTGTCCATCAGTATGCACAGACAACTATCATGCCTATGATTAGAGGACACACCCCTATTGTCAGTTTTAAAATCTGATGTTTTTCCTGCAAGTAGGTGATGATAAAATTTCAGAGGCTACTTCAAATAAATGCTTTGAAAGAAATGTATAAGACTTCAAACAAAGACAGTACAGAACCTATAAGAAAGTTACGATCAACAGAGAGGCTTCAGGGTCAGCTGGTCAAATGCAATCAGGAGCATTAGTTGAGATCTATGGTCTCATAGCAATTGTTAAGAAGTTCGTTAATGGAACGTGCCTAACACATGTTCCATGGATAGATGCTGCTGATTTGAGAATGTGATGGCAATACTAATTCAAGGGTTAGGCGGAAGCCAGCAGGGCAAACTTGATTTTTTTTTCTTTTTATTTAATGATGCACATCCACATTTATTCAATACAAACCTGTGCTAATTCTGTATGATGTAGGTAGTTACAGTTCAGAGTGAACCATTGCTAGACTAGTTGTTCTCTTTTGAGAGAACATTTGAATGAGAATGTTTCTCATTCTTATTCATATATTGTTGTCTTCAGCTGTAACCAAAGGAGACGTTATTAAAAAAGAAAGTATTTTCAACCTTTAGAAAGATCATGCTCACCTCTAGAGTTAGGTTGGTCTAGACATCTTATTTAAACTGCTTTACTTAACTCTATGGGAACTGTCTTGTTTAGAAACAGGAAATAGTATTTAAACTCTACAGTAAATACCTTCAACAGTAAATATTGCTTTAACAGAAATAGGAATGATTTCTTTATCTTGGCACCCATTGTAGGGATCTGAGCTGGATGGCTGAGGAGTTCATCATGTAGAATCACTGTAGTTAAAGCCAGATGATATCATGTTGTGGATAAATGAACGAGTCAGGGGAGTTCAAGGAAGGAAAAGAAAAAAGAGAAGAACGTGTGAAGTTGCTACCCTATCCTTTCTCTTAAGCACATGGCCCGTGCTCACTGATGCTGATGGAAGAAGCCTCAGGCTCCCTTTTAACTTTTCCTCTCATCAGCATGTGTGTGCACCTGGAAAGTAAGTGGCAAATGTCTGTAAATAGAGGGATAGGCAATTTTTCATTATTCTAAAGTACAATTATTTTGCAATGATAGAAGGCAGACTCTTTTTGGAGTTCTTAAATCACGAACAGTCCATATCTGTAGAAGTATTTTTTTTTTGGGGGGGGGGGCAACACTGCTCCCTAGGCTTTGCATGCTAATATTGTCTGTGTATTTGCAGTATTGCCAGTGGCTTGCAGAGTGTTCATGCTGTCTATGTATGTTTAGTAATCTTAAGGTCTATTTATTTAATGCTTCTGCCATATTAGAAATACGATGAATTCTTAGATTTGTCTGTCTTTCAACTTGCAGCTGCCTCTGCATGTAGAAACTGATGGGGCTTCCTTCTCCCTTCAGTTGTTTCAACAGCATTAAAAAGGCATAAACGGGGAGTGATTGAGGAGAAGGCCAGAGATTCCACAGCACAGCGAGGAGAGTACAGCCAGAAAACCAGCTCAGTGCATTCTTCCTTGCAGGAAGGCGCAATGCCAGTTATTCCCCAGTGCCAGAACAACTTTACTGAGGAAATGGGTGTGAGTTAAAGAGTCTCTGAGGCTTCGCTTCCTTCATTCCTGTGCCAAGTGTACCTCAACTGAAACGGAAAGTGAGCGAGTGTTAGTGACTGGCCTACTGCGCTCCTCCTGTGGTCCCTGCACAGCTGGCGGGGCTGGAAAAAAGATGCTAGGCTGGAGCAGTATTACCTCCAGTTCCCAAGACCTTTGGAGATAGCTGGTGGAAGAAAAAGCATCTTGTAGGGATGTGGATACCCACAGGGTGCTGATCATTGGTGAATACTAAGAAACGAGGGGAGGATTTTATTTGGAAAAAAATAGAAAAAATCATGTCAATGCCAATGAAGTACTGAGGTCTGAGGTGGTGGGAAAGTGAGTAAGGTGTAAAACTCAAAATATTTTGCTCAAACTTACATAAAAAGTCTAGTTTTGCAATTTAAGAGCTCTTATGGCTAAAAAAACTGCATTACGTGACTGTGAAAAAAATCTTTTTCTGTTATATAATGAAATAACATAACTGTATGTAGTGCTGTTATTGTCTGCAACAGAAACACATTTCCAGAATTCTGGTGCTAACAAGTTTCCATTTTTGCTTTCAATATTTTTCTTGTTTCTGTGAAAGCTTCCTGATTCAACTTTCTTCATTAAAAAATTCTTCTATTTCAATTACAGATCATTCTAATCAGCTTTTTAATTACAGCTAGAGCAGACTAATTACAGCACTCCTGACAGTTATAAACAAGTCCCTGTGGGGAAAAAATCAAAAAAAGAGGTGATTAGCTTTAAATGAAAATGAAAAATAGCTACTGTCATTTTCCACTATCAAAAAAACAACGGAAACATTTTCTATACCTCATAGCAAATACAGATCTGGACTGGAAAGGACTGGTTGGGTTAGAGTCCGAACCTTGCAATTATCTGAAATTGAATTAAACAGGTATTTGCTATGAAGATTTTGAAGGAATTGATCTTCTTTCTGAACTCTTGTAGTTAGTCCATTGCATCATCTGCATAAAGTCTATTACAATTATGTTAAACTGAGATGCTTTTTGTAAGAGAGTTGTGAATATGAAAAACAATGCAGTATCACTGCACTGTATTATGAACCACAGAATAGTAATACAACTTTATTATGATTTTTCAAGTCAACTAAGTCTGAGGTTTCTTGCTGTGAATTTTGTTCTCATCACAGATTCTGAAGTATCCATGGTGACGATCTGCCCTCAGAATAATGAAAGAGACCCTTGAACAAGGAAACTCCTACTGTCGTCATCTGCCTGAAATGTGACGGAAGGAGCCAGTGCTTGAGGACAGCTCCTGGAGTGCATTGGGAATCACAAGATGGGAGTCCTTTGTGAGTAACAGAAAAAAAATTGGGCTATGGACACTATTCTGTAGAATATATGGCCACAGATCCTTCCGGGAAACCTAGCCAAATGCGCTTTTGAGCTCTCTGTTAAATGCACATATTTGGCTCATATTCAAAGTTAGCTAAGTAAAATGTGATTAAGTATACGTGTTCCTAGCTCTTCACTGCCGTTTAAGGTCTTAAGTCTAGTGGAACTCCAGGGACAAAGTCCTTATCATTTGTCTAAAAGTCTACAAGTATGTGGTACGAAAAGTAAAATATTCTGATTTTAAACCTTTCTGTAGCACATTTAGAAAAATAGGCACAAAATAGTTCATTCTGCCTTTTTTCCCTCTTTAAATCCAACATACCCAGCAATGCTTTTATCATGTTTATCATTGTGTTTAAAATAGCAAAACTCTTTGATAGGTATTTCAGTTCAGTGCAATATACTTTTTACTTCTTGTAACATGAAAAGATTGTTGTTCCCTTCTTATTCAGTACTTTTTTCTTATATATTTATATCCAAAGCTATGGCATGTACAATGGACTGTCATAACATGGAGCAATAGCCTGTGACTACCTTTCTTCAGAAGGAATAGACCTGATGACCATGGACTTTACTGCATTGTGTCAAAGACACCCCCAGTTTAACAGCAATCCCTATCCAATGCACGGAGGACCTTCAGAAGCACTTTCTCTGCTACAGGCACACATTTGTCAGGTTTCAGTTGCAAATATCAAGGTAAAGAACTAAGCAAATATCTGCTTGTACTCAAGCTTATTTTCTACTTTATGTATTTGTACAATCAATATTTCCTTATGTATATATTTGCTGTAGAACTTTAGGATTAATTCCTCAACTCTGCCCCAAACTCTGTCCATAGGCCCACCGGCAATTTCAAACCATTTCTCTGCATAAAAGAGTAGACTCTTCTAGGTCAGAGAGACAGGAACATTGTCAACTTACACTAAGAAGCAGGAAACTTGCCTTCTTGGTCAACTGCTCCTGCAGACTGAAAAACTCAGTTTAGACCGCCTGCATCCTAGGTGACTGCACTTGCCATTAAAACTTGCTTTAACCCGGGACCTGTGTTCACCTCTTTTTCCCTTGTAGCATTTTTTGGTTTGATAATGATTGTGCAACCTAAATTTCCAAAAAGCTTGATTGTCTTAAATCAGGAATTAACAATAACATGTAAGCACTTTTTCAGAAAACATGCTTTAGAGGCTTCGATTTTTCTGTATTTATATTCTATTAAATTCACATAAAACAACGTATTAAGCTTTATGTGCTAGTACTAACCAGATGGTATTTTCCCTTTGTAACAATTTTCATTTAGAATGTGGTGAGTTTTGCTGAGAGGAAGAAAACTGTGACATAGTCATTAGGAACAGTAGTTGCAAATGTCTTTACAACTTAGTGTGCACATTTTTTATTTTGTGTAGTGATAAAACTGAGTTTAACTTAAAAAACAATCATACATGTAATTTGTCTCAAATGAAGCATGATCTCCATGTGGATGAATCTAAATTCTTCATTTAGGCGGTTGGTTTTAAAAGTTATTAAAAATATACAGCTGTGAAATGATAGATAATAATTCTAATTATAAACAGGGGGCTGTCAGCTCTGAACTTCCAGTCAGGCTCTTGTTACAGTTTAGAGACAGGCTGCTGAAAAAGAGAATGATTGCCGTCTATAAGGATGAAGTGACAGGGGAAAAGCTGTTGCTTTGTTCATTGATTATTATTTACAGGAGTAGCATATGTAAAAATAGACCTTAGTCTTTTCTGTGAGATTTGAAAAAGGTTAATTGGTTTTTTTTTTAAGGTTTGGGGTTTTTTTTGTGTCCAGACCTGTGTTTGCTTATGTGCTGAATGCATTTTGTGTGTTATTTCTATTTCAATATATATAATATATATAATGCTGTTCCTAAATGTTTCCTAAACTATTCGTTGCTTCTCGCCTGGTGTAATAGCTAACATTGTAGCTCTACATAACCGTCATAGCAGCCTTCAGCAGTCACATGCCTGTAGACTCTGGAATGCCTGTGTCGGCACATCCACCTGCTTTCCCCCCATCCTCCACTTGCCTATTCTAATTTCAAGTATGGGTTTGAACACAAATTGTTGCCCCAAACAAAATGCGATATGATGCAGAGTTTTGCATTTAGTTTCAGCTTGTCCTTTCTCAAAAGGTTAATAGTGACTCTCAATGAATAGCGAGCCCACACTTGTAGTCTAACACTTACTCATGCTCACTAGGGTTTGCATTTTAATTCTGTTACTTTAATTCTATTAATTTATCTTCAATGTGCAGTAGGTCAGTTTGAAGGCTTAGTGTTAACAATGACAATTATTCACTTTGGCATGTATTTGGTCCACTAGTTCAAAGTGAGTTTTGTATTTTCTTTACACATATTTTTCTTAGAATCAGATAACCATAAAAAGCCTAAAACTTTGGATTCGAACTTTTACTTCGATGGTGATCATCATGACAAGACCATGCAAAATATACTAGTAGAGCACTTGGGATATTTTCAAAGGAAGTAATTTTCATATCTTGCAGAGAGCAGAATGTTTATCATAATTGACTGGTATTCTGTGGCAGTAGGCAATATGAAATTGCTTGGTTTGGGTTTGGTTTTTTTTGGTCTTATTTTCTATTGTATTTGTTGGCATATCTAAATATGACAAGGCTACTTCTGCTGTAAGAGCATTTCCTCTTTTATAATTATGTATAACATGTAAGAATCACTGTTTACTCTTAATACAGAGATTAGAAGGCTATGTTTTATTTTTCTTTCAAGAGCAAAATCCTATTTTTTTATGCTTTTAGGCACATATGACTCCAATTGCAAATGCTTCTGCGCATGTCATTTGTGTTACTTTTCTACTGCTGGGCAAAAGGACAAAACGTAGGTGATAATATTTGGATTTGGGGGATTGGCTTTGCTTCTTTTTCTCTATAGTTACTTGTATAAAAGTATAAAATAATTGTTGAACGTAACAGCTTGAACTCTGTATGTGCAGGTACGGACTAAGTGTACCACCGAGGAGCAGTAGGTGGTATTAGTAGGTAGTGGTAGAAAACAGTAAGCCATATTCTTAGCTGTTGTAATAGACTAATTTATGTCTATTAGAGTTAGTAGAGCCTGTAGCAATTTCCACTGACTGACATTTAGTCCTAGGAACTAGAGATCAACAAAATAACCTGCAATTACAGGCTCCTGCTCGAAAGTCATGAATGGGAGTTGGGAGATTGTGTGTTTGTTGATTGGAGGTTACTACACTTTAAATGTGGGTATCATACACACAGTAGTTTCAAGGCCCACTATTAAGATCTCTGTGTGTTCAAATATTGCTTGGCTTAATTAGGCAGTCGTCTTTTTTTTCCTTCTTTTTTTTTTCTTGTGTACATTTCTTTAGCTCAGGGTTGCTTATATACCTTACCTGAAATGATATTTAAGAATGAAGTTGTTTTAAACCCCCCAGGACAATGATTTCTTCCTCTTCTTTTTCCACCCTTAACCACTACCACACATCCTTTCCTGACATCAACTCTCAAAAGGATTGTGTCTCACTTGTAGCAAAGAGAGGCACAGTTTTTATTCTTTCTCTTTTTTTTAAAAGAAAAAGGTTTTAAAAAATTTAAGAAATAAACAGAGCAAGGCTAAACAACTGAGTCTGGTACAGCCTTCCCTAGTCGAGTTTCCATACTATTTTGAGCTAGTATTTTTTAAAGTCAGGCACCATTCTCTGATTTGTACGTACCTTCCCTTCTGAATTGTGAAGTGACCCTTGCTCTGCTCTTCTAGAGTGGTTACAGTTCTGTGTGCAATAAAAATATATTCTCCTTTCTATTACTTTGTCTCCTAAACCCACCACCCCATAAATCCCTTAAGCTCTGTAGTCTTTAATTGGTTTTTTAAAAAAGGGTAACATCCCATTTATTTATTCTTCTGTTTGGGTACTTATTCACTCCCATGCTTTAATTTTCCCCAAAAAGTAAATATAGGAAAAAAAGTAGCTTTTTAATATTTTTTTTCCAGAGCTGCTGAATAGCTGAGGTCCTCCATCATTCTGTGTCCTCAGTACAGCTTTAATGCATCAATTGGACGCAGGTTACATCCAACATTATTATTGGTTAAACCACTCAAGTAATCCATCTTTCAGCTTTCTCACATAGACAATGAGATATTAATTCTTACCGCTATGTGTAAAGAATTTGAAAAGCTTTAGATTTTTTAAAAAAAGACTAAAAAGTGCAGTGGACTTACCAGCACTTATTTGCTATTTTGGTACGTAATATACACAAAATTGACTTATGCAACTTAGAATTATATAAAAATAATTTAACCAGTCAGTCATAGCTTATTCCAGTTATAAGTATTGTATCACAGCTCAACAGAACTGAAATGTAATTATCAATTAAGGTAAGACTTCTAGCCTTATTTCTGTCTGTTCTGGGTTATGTTACCTTCCATTTGGAAATAAATTGCAAATAAATTACCAAGTGTTAATTTGAGGGGTTTTTGCCCTCAGTTGGAGTTTTTTCTGCTATCTTAGCTTTTAATCTTGTATCACAAGGAAACTATAAACAGAATCATCATATGCGCTCATTTGTAAACCAAATCTCTGAAACGAGGAAATTCAGGCTAAGTGCAGCATTAAACTGCTTTTCATGGCTATAAGCTAGCTAACAGCAACCATGTTTGTTTGTTTACCTAACTAATTAAGACTTTTAACAATTCTAGACAGTGATTTACTGTACGCCTCTTAATAGAAGTCTGCTGAAGGAGAGCAGTTTGCTATGGTCCACGCCTTCAGTTCACCCAGACATAAAGTCTAGGAGCAGCAGTCTGAGACTGAAAACAATGCAGATGATAGGTTATGGGTTATTCTAAAGCTGTTTTGGCCGATTTTTTTTTAGAAGCTATGGTAGAAATCCACTCAAATAAGTTAATAAAAAAAAAAAATACTGAAGCAACGTTTCGCTCTAGAAGCAGGCAAGCAGTCCAGCTCTAAATTTAATGGTATTTGTACAAAAGCATACAAAAAGAACACTGTCCCCGTTTTGGATAATTGAGCAAGTTAAGCAGAATTCCTGCAGATTGCACTTGAAAATAGATGCCTAAATTTCATGTGTCATTACTGTAGGGAGAAGCACACTTAACCTAGTTAGCTTATGAAACATGAGACCTGCAACAGTGCAGGGAGACCCGAGTTGGCCCAATGTAACTACAAGTGTAATGTTTCCTCAGTAGAGCTGCTACACCCATGTATTACTGAGGCTGGTGCCCGCAATGAAGTGTAGGTTGGGTGAGAGATAACGGAAGTCATAGATTAAGTGCCCACATACTTTGGCATTTCCCCTATCTATATTAGAATGGTTTGATCATCAGTTGATACCATTCAAAAGTTTAGCAATTACATGCTGGTAGGCATCTCTCGAACATCAGATAGGCTTGAAAACATACCTGTGATTCATAGCTTTTGCAGACACCATCAATTCTATTGGGGCGGTGGGGCAGGGGAAATCTCACTCATTTTTTCTATTGCTTTGTTTCTTGCTGGTCTTACAGAATAAAATGGCTTCTGCACAGGTCAGTCTCTTTGGCTGAACGCCATGTTGAAGGGAACTCCACCTAGACTGATGGAATGAGGAAGATAGATATATTTACTTCAGTTTCTACTCTCCTGCCAGCTCATGATGGAACAGAAAATTTAGCTTCTTAACATAAGTAAGTATTTATAACTTTTTATTAAAAGGCAGATTCAGAAGAAAAATAAATAGGAATATGAAGCTTTTGAGTAAATAACTTTAAGTGCAGCCATACTACATTAAGTCATCTATGCAAGCTTCCTCCAGAAATACAACACTCTACTATGCATTAAAAATGTAAATATTAAATAAACACTTAAAAAACGAGTAATTGTTAATAACTCTATGTAATGAATTTCTCCCCGGGTTAATATTTAATTGACAGACAGTTAAGACATCTCTGAAAGCCTACTTTAGATCAGCTTTGTTATTTCCATATTACAGCACAAGAGATCTGAATAAATGTAGGAATATTTTATTGATCACAAACATAATACTTCTTTCAGCAATTAAAATGCATGATGATTCTTTTGAACAAAGTGAAAATAAAGCACAACCAAAAAATAACTTCACATTTTTTCCATTTCATTCTTAGTGTAAGCAATAAATACAATGCTATAGCTTCTATTAATCTTATTTACATAGTACAATACTTGAATGTTGCCTGGTTTCCAGACCAAATATTTCAGGACATGAAAAGGAGTACATGTTGCAGAATTTCTACAGCCAAATACTCTAGTAGATCATCACACTGAAAAAATACATAGCGTAAACGCTAACATTAAACAAACAAACAACTGAGGGGACCCTGCAATGGAACGTTTTATTAATTGAAGACAGTAGCATTAAAAACAGACATTCCTCCTCATAGAATACTAACATGCTGGTATTACAGATACCAAATATATGGCAAGTATTTCTGTAGCCCCTGTAGATTGATACAATAAAACCTCACTAAATAACAAAAAAATAGAGAGCAAATAATAACAGATTTTTGCATGTTGAAAGGAATCCCACAGCCCACCAAAGCAGAGTTTACTTCCATCCCAGAGAATACAGATAAGGACTACAACATTCTATAAAGTAGAAAGTAAGCCATGAGAAATCAGCATAAGGATTTGATTTTAATTTATTATGACAGAAAAACATTTTTAGAAACAGACCCTTTTCTTAGTTGTGTAGGAACTGAAAAAGGTGAGGTAGGAAGGCAAAATAGGGAATTTATATTTTCCAATGCAAAATAGGAATCCAGCTAGATGTGTGTTTCTTTTCTAAAGCGAAGACAGACATATTCCTAGAAGCATGCTGTGATTGTCCACCTAGAAGTAGGATGATTTCTGTGGAAAAACAATTTTACCTCCAAAATTACAATTACAGGTTTCTCTAACAGAGGACAGGGAGCAAATAGCAACTAGTGCTTTCCATTAAAAGATAAAAAATTATAGGCTATTAAATTTGAACTGCCTAGCTGAGAAGGAAGCTTAATTCAAAATCTAATATTGTATCACACTCTGAACCATCACATATGTTTTAATTATAACAACCCACCAGGTACCATTGAAATAATTGTCTGATAATATGCCATAAAGGCCTTCAAAGCACTTTTAAATCGACAGATATCTGCCTGGGCTTTGATTCTCAGATGGTACCCATTGATTCTGAAAATGGAACTCAGGATAGATTTATACCAGTTGATGATCTGGTCCCCCAAATGTAAAGCTGCTATACCAGAGCAGGGATTATCTGCACCACTAATATATTCAGAACATTGCACAGATTTTAAGTAACACTACATAGCTCACCAAGCAGAGTGGTAAGTAACCTCTAATCATGTTGTAGCAGATACTGTTACTGTATTCTTACAATTTCAGAGATGGTGAGATCTGATTGCCAGATCTCACACTATTCTAACGTACAGAATCCAACTAATTTTCAAATCATTCCCATCAATCAACCAGAGAGCCTTGCAGAAGAACAGAAAACTTCTTTGTGTATCCTAGCTGAGATTCTATGTTATGAAACTAAATCATTAATAAAACACTTTCTAAATTCAAATTCCAGACATAAGAAATGTAAAAAACTACAGAAAGGTGCAAGTGGTGTGAACTTACTGCATCCTCCTAATGTTTTCCTTCTAAATACAAAGCATTTAAAGCCTTATGAAGTCACAAACCAATAAACACTGTGACAGCAAATTAACTAGATGCTAATGAAGCTTACAGAAAGGCTACTGACAAAAATGTATAAATGTTAAAATCAAGTTGTTCATATAAAAAAATAAGTATTTAAAACTGAAACTGAAGTGTTCTCAGAAAGAACTGTCTTTCATTTTTTTGACTGGCTTACATGCATCAGATATACATTAATTAGCATAGTAGTCTATCAACTCCAGCATCTCTTTTCCTCTACTTTGTTTTGGGTTTTCCCCACTTGAAGTAGAGTCATCTGCAAAATAACCAATAAAACATTTTTCTACTTTTGTGATATTTTTGATAAAACTCTTCTAAATTTACCTCATTTCATGCCTTCACTCTTGAGCATTTTTGTCATTTCACTTAAAAAACCCTACTATTTCTTTAAAGCATAAAGATCTACAAGAACAGAGATTGCTATAAAGACATTTTCTGTTCCTGACAACCTCCTCATTTTCAGTGAGACCTTTATTCTTTATTTCACCAAAGAAACAACTTATAATGTACAGTTCTAAGCTAATTAACTGAGATAGAGATTCAGCATCAAGCACTCCAAAATAACATTAAAATTCTCAATCCAATATGTTTTGAACCTTTATAAGACAACATTTTCCAAATAATGACAATTACTAACCTTAGTTTACTTGATTAGTCTGAATCTCATACACTGTCTTTAAAGGTGATACGTCACTTGCAGCGCGTTCAGTTTTGTGTACTTTTCTCAGACCAAAAAAAGCCACAAAATTAATCGAAACTTTGCCCCAAGAATGAAGGAATAAATTATCAAGCATACGGCCAGGGAAATACTTAAAAACAAAACAAAACAACAACATGACTACAACCAATTCTGTACATGATCTTTTCCTAGTTGAGTAAATTCCTTAAGCACACAGTGAAGTTCCATCAGCTTCAATTATGTATTAATGTCTGGAAGGATTAACAGTTATTGAGGTTACTACTTTTCTTTCTGGCAATAAGGCCTCATTGATCTTGTCTGTGTTAAACCAATAAGAAACTTCCATAAACTCGAGGAGAAGGAGACACTCCTGTATATGCAAAAATATTTTAAATAAAATTGCTCAAAGCTTGATGTAAAATATAACATAGCAATACAGAAGTAAGTAGAGTCTCAGACTTGCACTGGTGTCTCTATGCTTGATTTAAAGTGGTGGAAAAAACAAACTGGCCAAACCAAACCATCAATATCTGAGGCTGTGATCTCAGACTACCTGTTGGGCTTTTTTGACAGTCAAATGCTGGACACAAAATTAACCTGGACAATCTATTGTTATTATTGCACCTACTTTAAGCATTTTCCTTTGTTCTGTTTTAGGTTGAATTAAGACAATACAGTATGGTATTTACACTCTAAGATTCTATAGGCAAATGAAGTGGCTTCAACACAACAGTCTTATACAAACTTCCAAGAAAATAAGAAATCCTTCATTGATTCCCTTTGTACAAAAAATTGCCAACTTTGTCTACACAGTAGAAACTGAAGAGGCAAAGTTTGTATCCTTACATAAATGCACATACATATATAGCTATATATATGTACAGATGTCCATACTATATAGATACACAGAAACACAAACATATGTATATATGCATATATATACATACATATGAAAAAACATGTCGGTTTAGTTTGCATCATTCAGGAGAAAAAACATATCCCAAGTTAGGTAAAATCTTCTGGCCGTGAAGTCATTAAATCAAACTTGGAGTTCATGAGCTACAAGGGTAAGCGCGCTGGCATATGCCGAGCCTCTGGCAGTCAACCATACAGCTTTTCAGTTTTTAAAACAACACTCTCCATGTCGTGGTAGCCCTTTCCATTTAAATGTTCACTGGTGCAGTCGTGATTGTAGCTGTAGCCTTGAACATCACTGATGGATGAGACGGTGTAGGAAGCGGTGCGCATAGCATCCGAGTGGCTGAAGCTGTGCTCAAATTGGATTTTGTACTGATTCCAGTGTCTTCTCAAAACAGCTTGGACCTGTGACAGGAAAAAAAAAGAAAAAGAGATGCACATAAAACACTGGGAAAGATATCATCCAACTTCATTCTTTGATGAACGAGTGCTATAATAAACATGTCTAAGCAAAGCAGGTAGTAAGGCCAACTAATCCCAGAAAATGGGGGTACCTACATGTGATTTGTCACATGAGATGTTCTGAAAGATTTACAATTTAAGAAGGCATTATTCTTTGGCAAATTTGGTGTGAAATAATTGTAAAATGGAATTTGTAAAAATGTAAAATGTACTAGTTGCTCAGGAAAAGCACAGACTACAGAAGGAGCAGAAGCAACACAATTTTCTGCTTTCTCCCCTGTGGACTGAAGTCTAGTGGGGACAGATCAGATTTAGAGGTGAAAAATGTCATTTCTGTTCACCCTTATATTCAGAAGGCCACATCCTCAGCAGCTGTAAATTCTTATGCTCTCAACAAACCATAATTTACATTTGCTACGGTTCTGGCACAAGAAAGCCTTTCTTGATTTCTGACCATACCTTGATCGAATGAATAGAAGGACAATTTCCCAAACGCCTTATTCCTGGCAGGGTTAAAAATAAAGCTGATAAAAAAGCTGAGGACCCCAGCTTGTTTACATGTCTCCACTGAAAGGACGTTATGTTTATCTTAGCCTTCCTCTCCCACAATATGGCTAAACACCTGTGCATACTGGATTGATGAAGTGTCACATTCATGAAATTCACATGGAATTAGTTTTTCAGTGACGATGCCAAGTGAGGAATGCTAAGAATGGTAACAGCTATTGTTGTCGCTTTTTCAAGAGACTTTTTTTTTTTTTAATGTTAAAAAACCTGCCCACAGGTCATGAATATTTAATTTCCTTTTCAGCCAAACTTTGTACACAAAGTATTCCCGCATTGACTGGCAAGGCACTGACTTTCAAGAAATGCTGGGGGGACACTGGCACTCATATTTAGCTAGCAGTGCACCCCATCTCACAGGCCTCATTCACAAGCGTGACCTTCATTTCACTTCATTCCATACAAAAATCACTGAACAGTGATTCCCCCAGTTAAATGTTGATATTGTGGGTAAATATTTTTAAGATTTTTCCATATGTCTTCAGGGTTTCTTTTGTGTTTGCTTTACGTTTCCCTAACACAATGGCTTCTTTTGTCTAATTTTATTCTGGCTTTAATTATGAAAAATAAAAATAAATAGAAGAAAAGGCATGCAATTTTTAGACTTCCTGCAGTCTGGTATCAGAATCCTCTGTTTAAAGGAAGACTTCATATTTCTCAAAATCCTTACAAAGAAAATGAAAAAGGGTGAGGAAAAAGTATCAACTGAGTAGCATAAGAAATTAGTACTTTAGGGCAAAGGAGATGCTCTTTTACTGTTCGTAAAGCCATTCCAATCCACTCAAAACATCTAAACACAAATCTACAAACACTGAAGAGAAATCAAGTGTCTTAATACTTCTAAGTGTCTGCTCTTATTGCTCTTCATATCAAAAGTCTGTATTTCTTCTGAGTCTAAATGAAGAGTTCTTGTTTAGTCACAGGAAGTTTTTGATTAATTAATTGGTATTGCATAGCAACATATAGCCTTAAATTTTCACACAGGTTGAATCCATTTCCTGTAATCCCTCATAAAGTCAAGAGAAGAGACATATTCAAAAATCCACCTTTCCTGAGAAGGAAATTTGGAATTTACTTCTAAATCATATCAATCAATCTGTGCATATCACTAAGCAATTTTCCATTTGTTCTCCTTCCCGTGGTCAATTACTCAATAACATTAGTGTTTTATTGTAGACATATGCTCAAAAAATTACATATTGAGCAATTTTCACTTCAGACAAGACAGACAACAGGCAAGAGATGAGAGAACATCAGCAACTGCAACTAAATGGCTTAACCAAGGTCACGGAAGTCTATTGGCAGAGCTGACAAATAAACTAGAATTGCCAAGTTGGAAAGAAGCCGTAACACTCAGGTTCTCTCTCACATTTCCTCCTGGTTGCTTCAGTAACACTTGTCTGTTCATCTTATTTTCAATTGTTGATAATATTTGCAAACAAGTCCTAAAGGATATCAGTCCCTTTAGCTCAAGAGAACCATCAGTACACCTGCAAGACAAGTGCCTTTGGGCTACTTCTAGGGGGAAAACACAATCTGCTTAGCTTGCCCTCTGGCCAGTGACAGATTGCTATGAATAGGTTCCTGTACGGGCAAAGACCGTCTCCTCTATGCCCACCCCAGTGCCCATCGTGCTCTCTCGGTGCCCTTCCAACTAAGCCACATATTTTTGGCATTCTTACCAAAGCCTCTCTGTTACTGCTGAATCAGTATTTCACCTCTGCCCTACTACATCTCTATTCTTGTGGGGTGTCACATCCTTTCATTTATTATTACTGTCTTTCAGTCTTCTCTAAACCGTCCAATCAATCATTTATAGAAGAAGATGGGAAAAAACAATGAGAAAACTAATTTTACCATTAATTATAGGCTGTTTAACAATATGCATGTCTACCCATGAAGTGAAAACAGAACTCTTGCCTCAGCTTTGAGCGGCTGCACAGAGGTGTACATTCAGTTCAGGAGGGGTAGCACTTTGTTACTTTGCTATAAGAAGGGATCTTAAGCAATGTCTTTAATGAAAGAAAGTGATGTAATAAAAAAAATTGTATTTCTCAGTCATTAATAGAGATGCCAGTTCCAGCTGGAAGATTCTTGCTTTCTCACCGTAATAGTTAGTAATGGCTCTTTTTGATGACTTTTCATTAAGGTCTCCTTCCAGTCAGCTCTTTAACATACTAGCAACTTGATGTTCAATATAGCACTAATTAAACAGCTCAGTAGCCAACAAGGAGAAAAAAAAACACAAAACCACCCCAACACAAGCTCACCTATTAATAAAGGGATTGTATAATCCTGCAGACCTGAGACTATAATCTTTACTGCAACGTTTCTATGGACCAGTAGAAGGAAATAAAAAAAAAAAACCTCAGCCCCACAAACCTCACATGGATAATGTAGGTCATTATTATCACCTGTTATTAATAGCTCAATAGGAATCTTTCTACTGATTTATCAGAGAACTGGGACAAGTTTCTCCTCTGACTGCAGCCTGTGTCACCCCAAAGGCTGCTCTAGGCCAACTCAAACTGCAAAACATGATGAGAGGCATCTTACTCTGTGGGATGCTGGGACGTAAGCATGCAAGTGTCCTCGGGGAAGCCTCGCCACAGAAGATAAGATGAAGGGTTTGCACGTATGCCCTTGTCTGTAGGAGGTTTCTGACAAACAGCGGCAGTGCATGTTAGAACTGGATTTGACAGACCATCCCTGGCTGTGCTGCTAAAGAAGTTCAGAGATGTTCCTTGGCTACAGTCAGCAGGACATACCAGAGGTTTTTCTTACATTTCTTAGTTCCTTCTCACTAGAGCTCTCCGATAGCAGACCACTTTTATTCATTTTTTGGCCAGAGGTGGCCTGCAAACCATCACTTGAACAGGACTTGGCTCCTGATATTTGGTATAGAAAACATTCAAAGGTACAGTAGCAGTTGCGAAATGCTAAGATTTAGAGAGAAAGAAATCACTGCTTTTAGCATTTTTAGTTGCTAATACCCCACTGGAAAATCTTTGCCCCTTTGTCACTCAAAATATTGATTCCAATATCAGTATTCACCTTTAAACCATAGACTTACTGCAGACAAGCGTTAACAGCACCCTCTGATGCCTCTCGTTCTATACAGTCTCTAACGAGGTGTTGCTATGACAGGTGCTGATAAAGAAGCATCTTGTGCACAACAGCTAAGCCGCAGTTGCAGGCTTTGTTCAGGCACTGTTATGACAGCAAGAGAGGATGATGGCAACCGAATACGCGTGTGCCTGTGGGCTCACATGCCAGAAGCAGAATCTTTTAGTAGACAAAGGGAACACTTTTTTTTTCTAATTATACTGTCATTCTCCCCATGGATTTCCTTACTGATACAGTTGTTTATAAAGCAATGAATCCCTTCTTGAGTAAGGTGTGATTCTAAAAACAAAAAAGTGAATAGTGGTCATTGAAGCACTGAACCCAAAACTGATTTAAAAAGCATAAATTCCTCTCTGTAGAGAGCAAATACAGACATGTATGTTTAACTAACAAAGTCAAGGAATAGGGTCTAAAAATTAAATGCCTAAATTAACAAATGTTAAAATGGCTAAATCTCCCTTTTCACATTATCCTGCCGACAGATGTTGAAGAAGTGATTCATGTTACCATCTGTAGGAGTTGTGGAAGTGCTCATCTTTTACCACTGATCAGCCCAAACTGAATTTAGGATACTGAATTAGTAGGATGACTCAGGTTTGTTTTTCTCGCACAGCAAAAGAGAGCGTGTGAAAAATAGGAGTTTGTAACAATGGAATATTAACAGATACAATTCTTACTGATAATATCATATTTTAAAATTAGGGTTTCCACTTGTTTAAGTAATAAAGTAGCCTCAGAAGACCCATGAGGATTAAAAGGCAGAACTGAGCAGTGGACAATGTTGTTTCATAGAAACTGCAGAGATTTCAAGGGTTCCCCCCCCCCATTTTGCCCAGGAGCAGAACAAATTTTCTGTTCAATTGTTTTCCAAATATCTATTTTTAGAAGGCATTCTGAACTATAAAGTTTAGAAGGGAAAGATTATGTGAAATATCAATGGTGAATGTGGGCAAGCGATCAAATCAGATCCAGAATGCTTAATGACGTGTTCTGCTATGAGTCGAATATATGACGAGGACTTGAACCTGCATCTACTTTACATTAAAACCAGATCAAAACCACTGCCCCATGCCCACTAAACTACGAGAAAGCCTCTTTTCAACTTTTCTGCCTCCGTGGGGGGAAAAAAAAAAAAAAGTAATCATTGAGACTCTTACATTTCTGAGGGGAATAAAAATAAACCTTGAAACCACATGGAAGTTTCATTGCTATTCAGTCAGCTTCGACTTAGGAAGAGAAGGAAGGGCGATCTGCATGAATCAATGCTAGTATTATCCAAATACTTACCTGTAAGTAAATATTACTGTCCAATAACATTATGTAAAGCCCACTGATACAATTTTATAACATCTGATAGAAGAAACTAAGGGTTCAGTCACATGAAAACATCTGGTTACTCCCACACATCTGCCTACAGCCGTATACTGCAACTGCACTAGATGTAGAACAAACAAACAAACAGATGTGTAGGACTAAGTGTAGGATGTAATTGTTCCTCTGCCAAAAGTGTTGGAAAAGTACCAGTTATTTTTTTAGTGGGGTGTTTTTGTTCATTTGTTGGTTTTTTTGGGGGTGGTGGTGGAGAGGGGGAGGTGTTTGCAAGCAAAAGCTTGCACTTTTGTGTATATATACACATATATATGTACATGTATATATACACACATATATTCATATGTATGTATATGTATATATATTTCCATATATGCATATATATATTTTAGCCTTTCTACCACTTTGATCTCTGACACTGTAAGGCCCTGTAAGCGTATTCTCAAGTACAGGTTGTGGGCCAGAGTTTCTAGAAGGGAGTCACTGTGCGCACTCCAGAGTTACGGCACCTTCATCTATTCAAGATAACAGCAAAGCTTGTTAGCTTCAACAAAATCACTACTATATATTGCTGAAATACTGAAACCTTCTAACTTAAGAATAAAGTTTGTTCTTAGAACTGACTGATGACGGTTTCTTAAAAGTGCACACAAATTTCTGACCGAGGCACAATAGGCTATTAAGTTCTGATTTTTGGAATGATATTTTTCAGCTGTGCAAAAAAGAGTTTTCCAAACCGTAGCCTAAAATTTTCCCAAAGAGCTGTCATAACACAACAGTAACCCAGCACAGCAACATGTACCCAATGTGCTCTATTCCTGCTGCAGAAACACCAAATACAGTGATTCTCCAGGATAACAGATGCTATACAGCTTCCAACATAGAGAAATATACCTTCTGGATGTTGTATTGCATTTTACTTTTATACGCTATTTATTGAGAATTTATATCAAAGCAACAAGTGTCTTCAATTCCTTATATAATCAAGAGACGTATATTGCTCAGCACAAATAAGTCGGTCCTAAAGAACTTAATGATGCCACGAAGGATGGCATAGTCTTTCCCAAGCTCTGCTCTTGGCAGCCAGATAATATTTTTTTTAATTATTTTTTACCTGCCAAATTTAGATTCAGAAAATTTTTAAAAATTATTTTAAAATTACCAGCTCTTTAATTGCTGAAACAAAACAAAAATATATAAAATAAGGAAAGTATTATAAATATATTAAAAACTGTTACTCTACCTCTCCATTAAAGAAGCAGAAAATTGTAGCCACCAGTAGACCCTGTAAAATAAAAAGATTCTGCTTTATTTCACATGCATATGGATTTTTACAGGTTTGAGATAATTAGAGATCCCTGATAAAAAATCAGGTATAGATAGCAAAGAAAATGTAATACAAATCTAAACTTGGTGAATTATTTTTAAAACTACATTACCAAAAAGCATTGGGTCAGCTATCTACCGTGATCCTTCTTTCCTTTGAGAAATGAAAATTCAGCATAATGAGAAAATTAAAGTCATTTATAAGAATCTTGCATGAAGGTCTTTAAAAATGAAAATTACACAATCATTTCTTTTTTATTTGCTTCACTTGCCAACTGCTATCTAGCTCAAGTGAGCAGAAAGTGTTTAATGCTTCTTACCTGGTAGTGCATAAGGATGTGCATCACGTAGTCATACACTTCCTCGGCGATCCGGCCCTCTGGTCGCCATGGAAACAGGACAAATTCAATGCCAAGTAGTGGAACAAGAATCAGGGTAGCTCTGACTGCTTTCATGTACAGGTTGGATTCTGCCTTGTGGGTGTCTTTCAGCTTGGTTATGAGAACACGAACGATATTGAGCAGGAAGAAAAGGTTCACCTGTCGGAAAAGAAAATGACACTGAAGATAGTCTGAAAAATAATCCCACACGCTGTTTTGTAATACTAAAAACCATAAAGTCAAAAAACCTCATACTACTTTGATAGCATTGCAATTGTACGACAAACATGAGTTAAAACTCTTTGAAAACACCTTTAAGTAACTGAGAGTTGGCTCTAATGTCTGTTATCCGCATCCATTCCTCTAACTTATTAATTATCCATCCAGATAACTGTTGGTCCTCCAGTGTTAACAATCCACACACCTGTCTCTCTGCTATCACAGTAACAGTACACAGGTGAATGATTAGTTTTATTTAAAATGATGATGTTTTTTTAGGTTGGTCAAGAAAGAGGATGAGACTCTTCCCTCTTTGTATTTAAATACGGTTCTTCAAAAAGCTACTTTTTTATTTTTCAAATATGAATTTGACAAATGTATAGAGCAGAAAATAATCAGATTTTTTAGAAAATAAAAAGAAACAAAATTGCAGGCAAAATGCTCCTAGAGGGAACTGTATACTCCTGTAGACAAACAGCAGATTTAATTCCTAGAGTGGCCAGTGGTTGATTTTTGGAGTGTTCAGCAGAACTGCAAATGGGTCAAGCACCAAGACGGTGCTCTACATCACTCTCATGCACTACTGAACTTGGTTATTTCCATAGCAATTAAGGCTTTTCTGGTTAACAGTTGTGTATATCTGTTCATTCAGTTTCATTAAAAAAAAAAAATAAATAATCCCAAACTGAAATCACAACTATGCAGACTGTAACTTTCAACATGTGAGCTCTCATTGTAAGCAACCACAAAACTAATACACACACAGGTATGTGTGCGTATACACACACACACACACATATATATATACACCCAACCGCCTAAGGATGTGAGTAACCAGAGCAAGAGCAATGTCAGGGATGATTACACCCTATTTTCATCTATTGTGCAATAATGGCAGCTCCTTAGAGAAACCAGAGCTAGAAGAGACCTTGAGAGCTCAGCCAGTCTCATCACCTTGCTCAAAGGGCACAGAGGGAAGGCAACGCTGCGTCGGGGATTCACTGTGGAAGGGAGAGACATAGACTCCGGTCCTATCTCTTCTTCCAGATAATTGTCTGTCCTTGTCAACAACTAGAGACAAAAGGCGGGGACGGGGAAAGAAGCCGGCAGACAGCAAGACAGACAACTCCCTTCTAAACAGACTAGGAGGTCCTGGTCTCAGGGAAGGCCTCTGTCTTGCTGTAGCACAAGTGCAAACAGGGAAGCCATTTCAGACCATATGTGTCACCGTGTCCTCCACAGCCCTGGCAGAATTCTTTCATGTCAGTTAAGGTTTTCACGATAAACAGCTGCGTATTGTTATAGCAACGAGGCCCTTGACAGATATGTGATGTTATTTATATTCTACGTACATGCTATTTAAATCATTTTAACAGGAAATAGTTTTACATAGGAAACTACTGCACAAATTTCTCCTGGAAGTGTCCAGCTACCTTTAAGCTTTGTTTAAGCAACCAAGGTCTTCTGAGTCTTTCTCAAGGGATTTATTTAGGTTTTATGCAGCCCACGATCCTCATCCAACTTCCTATAGTACACATAGACAATAACTCCTTCCTCCATTTCTAAATTTAATCCTCCTCAAATCTACTAGTTCAACATCAGCATGTCTCAAACACAGAGTTTTCAGCCCTCTCGGATTTTGGTAGTATGGACAATTCCTCTAGTACTGTCCTTGAATGCTAACTGATGATGAAGGTTGCAGCAGCCAGGAGAAAAACACCACATGCTGAAATGCAGAGAATTTTTCTAATTGTTCCACCTACCCACCAAAACCAAAAAAAAAAAAAAAAAAAAAANNAAAAACAAAAAAAAAAAAAAAAAAATAAGTGCACCAAGAGTTTGAAAATAGGTATTAGGGCAAACAGAAAAGATGATTGAGGCAAAGTAGAGGACAGAGAAGAACAGTATGCCTGTCAGTAAAAGTACGCAGTGCCAGTTTTTGACGCTTATCTCTTCTGTCACAGCTACAGTGAGATCAGGATGAACTGAATTCTTAAAGTGATGAGAACGGGTCTTGACTTTAGCAAGGCAGTGAGTAGATTTTTACATTTAGGCAAAAGTAGGCCAGTGGAACTACTCGCATATATATTATCAGCAAATTGACTGTGATGGTTTGTCAAGCCTCAGAGGAGTCCCGTTGTGCTAGCTGTACTATGAACACGTGGTAAAATACCGGCAGCTCCACAGTGACCTGAAAAGTGAATCGGGCAAATGAGCAACAATGGAAACAAAGGCAGAGAAGGCAATCCTAGATAAAAAGAAAAACTGGTGCCTATACTGAGAACTTAATAGAATTTAGGTTCTGCCCTAAGAGTGGCTGTGAACTTAGCTGAGCTTCTAAGTCAATACGTGCTGCAGTTCTTGATTTAAACTCTCCTCAGTTCCCTGATATTTCTACTTCTCTCCATGCTGAGTTTGAGCTAAGCAGTATGGTTATCCTTATTAGCACGTAGGTTTGAATTCTGTCTAAATTCCTCCTGAGGATGATAAAAACAGACCTTTCTCAGCTCAAGAAACTCAGATATTCTTAGATACTAGCTGGTAGCCATTGCGTGGCTTTTAATGTAGTTATCCAGCTTCAGATCTTTGCCTGCTTGAGCCTGGCTTGCTTGGGCAGAACATGAAGACAAATTTTATACCTGGCCTGCAGACATTCCCAAGGCTGGGTATACGAATGCTAAGCATTCAACTTCTAAACTCCTAAGTCCTGTACTAAGTCCAGCTAAAAGTCATTAAACGGGTCAGTGACAAAGCTAGGAGTTCCTGAACTTCCTTCTAGTACACGTTTCACTGAGTACACTTGCTTCTTCTGCTAAAAGAATTTCATCTATAAAAGGCTGCAGTCTAAGACACTAACACATAATATTATTTTAGGGCAAAATAAACAGGCCTGGATTATTTAGATAAATAATTTAGTATATAAAAATATATAAATATAAAATATATAAAAAAATCAAAATCGACTCTTTCAGTGGCACCGACGCAAACTAAGTCACGAGTGCACTGGTGCATCTGAAATCGCTATTGCTTTCACCCATTCAAACCCATTGCTTTTTTTCCCCTCCTCCATTTTAATCAATATTTGTCTTGTGTAAAAACTAACATCACCCTCTACTCTCTCATTCCCACACTATTTCTTTAATTGTGGTTGCTTAGGCAAACAGTTGTAATTAAATGGTCAACTGAATGGTCAATTCCAACCAAAATGCAACCTATGTCTGCTCCCATTTCCAGTTTCTTTGGCAGGGATCTGACCACAGTTACGTAATAACAGGGACCGTAAAAGCAGCATTATTGTTAACTTTATGTAATTGTAGGATTTCCAGTGATGTACAAGAGTTAAACTCCCATTGGCTTCTGCCAACTCTCCCTGGCACCCACTTGACAGTCCTCTTCGTGTTCTTTGAGATCTTGCTCCTGCAAGTAGAAACAGTGCCTTCTCCCCCCCGTTATCTAATTTGCAGTTTAATATTGTTGCTTAAACGTCTACTAAAGCAGGTCATGCTTAGCAAAGTGTGAAAATTGTATCTGGCAAGCAAGCTGCTTAAGCAAATGAGGGTTCTGTTCACAAAGCCTAAACACATGCATTTCATCTAATGTCTGTATTCCTGGCTCGTCTTCTTCTGAATTGACATATTACATTTTTTTTGTTACCAGAAAGCAAAGCAACTCCTTTAAGGTATTTTCACATCACAGGCAAGATGCGTAGTTGTGTTCAATCTTTGTTATTCCTACATGGTTTTCAAATAAATTTACTGATTGTACTGAGGCAAGAAAAATGCAAGAGAAACCCCTTCAGTCAGCTCCTGAAAAATATAGGACTACCACAGGTATACATCTTTGCAAATTGCAAAGGGAATGGACACAGATTCTGCCCAAACCAAGCCCACAGAGGCGATTGTTATGCCTCCAGTAAAATCAAAGGACATTCTTAGGATTGCCTTGACTGGGAAGACGACTTGACAGTTTGGGACTGTTCCAGCACATTCGAAACCAGAAGGAGTCTGGCCATTGTTTTCAGGTGACTTTGTGGAGGCCACTGCTGGGAAGGAGAAAATGATCTTACATTCTAAAATGAGGTCACTTAATGGAAGATGGTACAGTCTTATCATTTTTACACAATTTTTTCTGCTGTTATTTAAGTGAGCTCTGACTAATATAAATTATATTTCAGCTTTAAAGAGCTTTATCTAAGTGATATATCTGTGAGGAGACACCTGAACAAAGGAAATAACAACAAGGCAATGCAGAATAGCATACAGTTTCTGGGTGAAATACAGCACCACCGTGCAAAAAAATCCCATCCCTTTCTGTGAAAACAGGATTTCACCTTCTGTGTAAATTAGAAAGAGGAAAAATTGAAAGGATTTAGAATTGGTTTTAAGTTTACAGACTAAAGTGCTAGTTAGAGTGCCTTTACATTAACATATATGGCAGACCTGATTAACATGACAAGGGATTATCAGTAATAATTCACACCCCAGGGCCATGGATCTGAATAATTTTATGGGGATTGCCTCTGGCTTCCCATGCAGAGGACCTCAGGTGTGTCACAGTATCAACACAATCTTCAAAATATAAGTTCACCAGTTAATTTCGCTGTGAATGACAATGGGAGTCACAAGAACCACAGGATTTACGCAGTGACTTTCAGAGAGAATTCTCTATGCACAGAATGCCCTCTGCAAATAGTCATTAACAATTTAACAGAAGAGGAAGTTCATGTAGATCAGAAACTGAAATGATTTCCGAAAAGTTACTTAATGTTTTCATTCTCAATGAATTTCCTTACATGAACTGAAAAGCCGTAAGAAAAGTCAGCAGACACGTATAAAATACCTTTGCCAGATCAGCTTGAAGTTTGTGTAACACTAAAAGAGAAGACTGTAACATATATAGTCAGCAGCTAATTCAGGTCAGGTATAGAATGCCTCTACGCTGCAGCATTCTCTGCATTATGCATTCATAGATATTAATTATGTAGATGGTTGTGTAAGTAGGTACATACCAGTATTTTCTTTTATTATGCACCTATTTCTATTTAGCCATAATCTATTTAGCCATAAGCAAAGGTTAAATTCAGTCTTAGAATAACTGAAGTACAACGTTGATTTTTATACTGTGGCGTCTGGAGTGAATTACCTAGAATTTAACGTCTTCGGTAGCAAACATTCATGTAATAGAGCTGGCATTAACTTGGAGTGTAAGACAGAACACTGTGCTCTAAGAGTTCATGAGGACTAACGAAGCAGGGGAGTTGCAATACCCCGGTGGCCAAAGCACACATTGCTAGATTAGTATCAGAACAGGGGTGGTCACCGATACTTGCAGAACTATTTCCCGCTCGTTCTTTCCCAAGGGCCTGCTCTAGTTTCAATCCATCCCATATTGCCACCCACAGTCAGTCCTGACATTCAGAGTCCTCTTTCCGAACCTCGGTGAGGTCCGGGCTGGTAGCTGTTTGGCCACGTTAGCAGAGTGACACAATGATGCTAGTGGTGGGGTCGACCTGGCAAATGGCCTGGGCACTGCGGCCCTCCAGTGCTCCCAGTAATAGTTAGTCCTTCCTTGTCACTAGCATTTAAGTGTGATGATAACCAACATTGCAAAACCCGAGTTTCTCAAAGGACCAGGGGTATAGCTCCTTCATGAGGCCAAGACTTGTGTATCCTGTGTCTAAGGCACCTACTGGGTTAAGTGAGAGCCCTGCAAATGACAGTGACCTCTAAATGTTAGCTTTAGGCTCTTAACAACTTTGTAAGCCCATGAAGAACAGCCAGAAAACAAATAAGAAAAACAAATTATTATCTGAAAAATACATACCAACAGAGCAGCACAAATAGGGCCATGGATGATGTACAGTAGATGAGTATCAGAGCTGATCCAACAACTAGAGAAAACAAACAGGGAAAGAAAAAATATTTGGCATCTTATTATCCGCTGTATTCCTTTTTTTTCCCTTGAAGAAAGTATAACAATTATGCACAGCAAGTTGAGATGCTACTTACTTGTCGTTGTAATATAAACTTCTAGCAACGGCATGTATGCAGGCAGGGATCAGTGGAAAACCTGTGAAGAAAAGACAATGTTTTTTTCATATAAAAACCTGGCAAATAACTAAGTAAACTTGCATCTCTTGCTGGAATCTTCTGTATTTGCACCTCATCCAAACTATATACCTGCAGAACAAATAAAGTAACAGGGACCAATTCAGCTTCTATTTTGCCAGATTTATTTCCGAGGGGTGTATGAAACCTTATTCCCACTGTCTTGCCTGGAAATTCACACCAACACGCAGCAAGAAAAGGCAAATCACATTATAACTTCTTAGAATGCAATGATCAATCTTCATTAACACAGATGTTTTTCAGACTGCAGTCTGCAATAATGTTAAATAGTTAAGTAATATTAAAAAGGTAATTGTATATCTGACCATAGCTTTAACAGTATGATAATCAATGTTGATTATGTCCTCACTGATAGTGGACGAATATTCAGAAAAGAAGGTCATCTGCAAAACAAATTTGAAAACAGAGTCTGGAAATCAGGCCGAATTCAGAATTTAAAAAGAATAAACAAATTCGTCATCTGGGGTCCTTGACATGCTGGTGCTACCTAATTTTCAGAAACTGCTGAGCACCTATGATCTTGGAACCACATCTCCACTGTGTCTGTAGCGGGACAGCTAGTGACCCAGGTACCAACTCACGTTGTAGCTGAATGTGCCAACACGTTGAAGCTGAGGAGAAAGCCCTCACTTGCACTTTGTGAATATGCTGGTGTGCATTATCTGAAATGACCGGGTTTGGCTTGTTAGTTTTGATACTGAGATCTTCAGCTACAGCTATTCTGTATTTGCTTAGCGAACAATACAGGTCAAATGGAACTGCTGGAAAAATAAATCCTTGGCCATTTCTAACTCGGTTCTGACCCTCCACCCTAGACATGGCGAGACTTCTCTGAAAACAAACATTCATTCCTGAATAAACATCTTTGAGATGAGGAACAATGAATAATTACTTCTTAATGTCTTTTTTATAATAGCAGACTATGTTCTCTATACAAAGGAGGAGTCCCTTCCTGACTCCAGAAACGCACAATCTCTCTTTCAGCAAAGATAGAGGTACATACGACTTCCTACGTTAACGTTTCTAAGCCTGTTAAAACACTGCAGACAAAGAAAGAGGGGTGTGCCATCGTTGTTCAAAGCTACCAGCTCAGACAGGCAAAGGGACAGATGTTCAAATTCTCATGAAAAGGAGCAAGACACTGCATTAGCCTGAAAATACAGAACCTGAAATTGCATACCCCAGCCAAGAAGGTAATACCACATCAAGTGTTGTTTCTCAGCAAAAACAGCCACCACGATGAGAGTGTGCAGGTAAATGCCTTCACACAGCATCCAAAAGTAGTTGCAACCCATTAGGTACAGGTAGATGAACTGTGACACTTTGCAGCTAACCTGTCGAAAAAGCAGGGAGCAATATAAATTTTTAAGTTGCAAAAATCTCAGAGCTTGATTTGCAAAATGGAAAAAAATACTGCTCGATTCAAATGTTAATGTTCATTCTGTTTTGTCACTACAATTACATATATTTTTAAAATAGACTTTTCATAGAATTACAATTCCACACTTTCCAGTGAAAAAAAAGTTGGTAACTGAGTCTGTATTTTTAGTATTCAAACATGAGGACCTTGAGATCCTCAAGCATGATGGCAGAAAGCTGTAATGGTATTTTCCCTTGTCGCAGACGTTCCCACATTTGACCATTCCAATCAATAAGGAATCTTTAAATTATCCAATGGTAACCACACAAGAAAATGTACTTTGTAATCCCCTCTCAATTTCACCAATCACAACATACAGCTACTCCGGAGAACAATTTAAGTTTTTAAAATGCTTACAATCCTTCCAATTTTAACCTAGTCGTAACTCCACTGAGGGCCAGTTGAGAACTTGCATAGTAGGTTCTGGAAGGAAGCTCGTTTGTTGGCATATATTCATATTTAGCTTCATACAAAGATATTAGTCAACTGAAATGTAACTTATTGTGAAGACTAAAATGTGAGGTTGTAAAAAAGGAGCAACAGTTAACTTGCAGATTTGGACACAGTAGATTATTTTTTTTTTTTTCTCCCTTCTGAAACTGGGAGATTGATTTATTTCTGGCACTTAGCTTGAACCAAAAATCAATGTTGTTTTACCATGTTCTGCTACCTAACTCACTTAACGATGACTATTAGCAGCTATCTCAAGCCTATTTTCCAGCACTTCGATGAGCTTTTACAGGAGAAAGAAAATTTATCTTTTTACTTGATTCAGCTTCTGGAGTTTTGCCCTAACTTTCACAGAATTTAAATTTATCTTCCAGCTCTAAATAAAAATAAAGCCATAGTTAGGGATTTGTTTATTTATGTATTTCATTTTCAGGCTCTTCCGTTGCTATAACTCCTAGCCTTTTGGGAGAGACTACTGATTCACACTTGCCCCAGTATTATCAGGAAATGAGAGAGAGAAAAATTGTATGCAAACAGACAGCTTTTTTACTCTGCTATTTACTTTTGGAATATAAGGGTCAGCTTTATCTCCCTTCACCAAAAAAAAAAANAAAAAAAAAAAAAAAAAAATAATTCTCCTAATTTCAACTGAAGATGGCAAAATTAAAGCCACAGGAAAGTAGCTGACGTCCAAAATACACTCCAAAGGTTTTTTTACTGCCCTTCCTTGGTGAATTCAACTGTCATAACCTCACTGACATCATCTAGAATAGGCTACTTCCTTGCAGTTGTTTCAGTACAAAAGTGATTTGGACAAATTCAGAAAAGCAGTTCAGTATGCTCTGTCTCTTAAAGTGTTTTTACTATTTCGAAACCTCAAATGTGAAATGCCCAAATCATTGTTAGACATCTGTTGTACTACGTAACATGGATACATGGTTACTGAACATTTTAACCTCGCTATACACAACGTTTCATCAAGTGTTCACGTCTCATTTATCTCTTCTGCCTTGCTGAAGTTTTTCACATACAAATCAACAAGGCTGCCAAACATACTTTTACTTACTGGATTAGTTGCAACTAACTCCTGATTGTTGGCAACTGCAGTCAGTGAAATTATTGTTACAACAGAGTTGCAAACAAAAGAGAAAAATAGATTTTTATGCAGGGTAATCCTCTGGCAACTCAAGCTCCTAGAAAAGAGAAACAAGAACAAATGAATACACGGGGGGACAACTGTGTGTACTTGGGGACAACTCTGAAATTTTGAAATACTGGAGTTCTTTATTTTATTAACAAGTCTTACATCAACCCTTTCTTCAGCTCCAGTCCAAATTTAATAGAATGATGTGAAAGGTAACACCTTCCCTTAATCTCAGTTTTTTTGGACAATGGGAGGCAAAGCAAGTCCACTCAGTTCCAATATGTTTACAATGAAGGACCTGCTTTGCAGTGGCTATCTAAAAGTGATTTCAATAGTAATAATATAATACATTTCAGAACATATATATACACCTTTTTTTCTTGTTAGTACCAGAAGAATTTCCCAATCAGCTATCATACCTGAGCTTGAAGAAACTGTTTCTACTTATCCAAACTTGTTAAGACTTTTTTGAAGTTAATTCTCTTTTACTTACATTCTTGTAATTTCTCTTCCTTAATCCTATGGCTAGAGAAATACCAAAATAAGTAAAATAAAGCAAATCTTAACTTGACTTTTGTATATAACTAAGTATATAGAATACAATTATAAAACACAATCTATAACTGCATTTAATTGTGTTAATTTTCAAGTTTGCTTTTAATACAGCAATAAAGTTAAAGAGAAAAATACGTTTTGAGGGGCTCTTTTTTTTTGTTTTGTTTTAAACAAAGGTTCAATAATATTAAATAATACCCAAAGTTGAACACAGTCAAATTTCTGTTTATCTGCCATTCTAGAGAACGCATGTCTAACTTAGCACCATTCCAAGAGGCAGGAGAGCTTCTCATTCAAGTTTTTCCAAAGAAATTCAGGTTTACAAACAAATATGAAAGAAGATAGAAAGCCTATACAAGTGTATGTTCAGAACATTGGGATATTAAGACTTAATGCTCAAAAAGCAAGTGACATCCATTTTGTTGTGAAAGTAGATGATTGATTGACAAAGATGGGTAAAAATGATCCTTTTAAATTTAAGATAGGGGATGCGTAGCACATATGAGCAAACTGACTTGATCAGAGTCATACAGCACGTCAGTGCCGGCAGTCAGGAACACAGCCCGGTTTTGCAGGGTGAGCTTTGCTCGGAGAAACATCTCCCACACGTAGAGAAGTGATAAAGACTGTGGTACTGTGGTCACTCTCAGGAAACGCTCTTTGGTTACTTTGGAGAAAGCACCTACTGAAGCATCTACCTCCATTTAATAGCCAGCAATGTGGAGTGGGGTTGACTGACAAAATGAAATGACTAAGTGGAGGAGGAAAATCTATCACTGACATGTGATACTCTTCACTGTTACAGAAATCAGAAATACATTGACAAGGTCAGCAGGGAAGAAGTCTAAATTGTGACACAGGGGGGAAAAAAAAAATCAAGTTTTCTAGTCTTTTTAAATAGCATGCCTGGAAAAAAAGATAAAGTATGGACATTGGTGATTCATTTTTAATTTGGGAGGGCAGAAGAGAGAAGAACTTTATATTTTAACAGAGAAATGCAGATAAGGAATAGTCACCAAAGCTGGAGGAGTATACTGAAATCTGTTGAGGAAGTGATAGATGAAACAAGAAACAATATGACCCCACTGAACAAAAGAGATAGTCAAGAGTGGCTATAGAGGAGACTCCACTTCTTGGTTGCATTCTTTGCAACTATCACAAGAAGAGCGTATGAAGCACCCAACAGAGACATGGAGTAAGCTAACAGGTTCAGACACGCACAGTGCAATACCGTGAACCAAGCAGACAGAGTTTCTGCAAGTTAAGCCTTGGAGCCCTGAGACGTTCTAAGCCTCATGTCACTAAATACAGGGGAAAGAAACCACTGTAGAAACCAGTGCTGCCATGCAGCACAAGGAACCACATGAACCTCTGGTTGCCAGGTGTTATTTGCCCGAAGAAAACAGAACAGAAAAAGTGTCCAAAATACAGAACACAGCTTTGGATATGAATTAAATGATAAAGTATATTCCATTAGGCTTTTTTTAATTTTATTTTGGCTTTCATTTTAATGCCCAAAACACGTAAATCTTTGATTATCATAACATGCTGGTTTTATGTTCTTTGAATATGGTTGGGTTGGGTTTTTTTTCCTATATATTTTATATATGAAAAGAGAGGCAATGCTAGATTCCAGTTAAGTGCTTTGTGTAAACAAGTCCCGAAGAACTCTGGAATTCTGTCTGCTTATTGTTAAGATTCAATGCACAGGCAAGAAAAAGCACGTACAGCTAACGGGGCCATCTCTCAGGGTCATCCAGCAGCTGTTCCTGTTGAATATTCAAACACACCCATCCACACCCACCTCCACCCATGCATAAAAGGATTGAGAGGATCACCAGACAAGAAACAAGAAAGCGAGACTGATGACATTTTAAAATGAAGACTGTTTTTGGTAATAAAATGTTTTTTTCTTAAACCTCCCCACCCTCCCTCTTCTGTTACCCTTCCTATATTCCTTTTTCTGACTGTTTTTCTTAATGACATAATATCCTTTAATCATTTAATTCTCATAATTATGATCTAAGAACATTTGAATGACCTATCCCTGAATTAAACCCTGTGCAGTAAAATAAAAACAGACCTCCTGCTAAATTACCTATTTCCCATTCCTATTTTGACTCCTGTATGTCTTGGGCATGAGGGAAAAATTCATTTCTCCAGTATTTCTCCAGAAGAAAAAAGGTAACGTTTTCAAAAGCACCCATCTGTGTTTGGGATCGAATTTTTTAAGGTATTCACATACTGCAAAATTCAGCTGGTGAGATCCACATATGCGCCTAAGGGGAATTACTCTTTCAGCTGAAATTAACTTAAGGGGACTGAGGAACCTCCTCTCTCTCTATCGATCTATCATCCGGTTGTTTGCCCAGTCTTTAAGCGCAGCATTGCTATCCTCTGCGGATGCTGTCACGTTATTTTAAATGGTGCTTGATCAACAACTTCTTTATTTCAGGTGGGGCTTTTTGTTTGTTTGTTTTATTTTTTGTTTGGNTTTTTTTTTTTTTTTTTTTTTTTTTTTTTGGGGGGGGGGGGGGGGGGGGGGAGGGACATCTTTCAAATTATAGCTCCCCCTTCTCCGAATTCACTGCTCTTTTAAGATTTTTCTTGCCTTGTTTTTCTTTATGAAAACCATACAACCATTTTAACAGAAGTTTTATAATAAACATATGTATGATTTAGAGTATGGAACAGAATGAGGAAGCAGAGCCACTGCAAAAGTTACTTTTATGTGTCATAGATGAATTTTCAGAGGAAGATCAGAATTCCAAGTTTATAGCCTGTTTTGTGCTATTAAACCAAGAACTCCAACCCACTTGGGGAACACAAGTCACAAACTGGACAAGTATTTCCAGTGAGACAATTTTCTGAAGAAAAAAACCCAGAATTTCAAATGAAAAAATAAAATGCAAAATAAAATTTTAATCCTGCAAGTTGAACCTTTTGAAAAAAACTGTCATTTTTCCTATGGAGAAAAGTACCACCTTACTTGTCAAACTTAAAGATATTCTAATGGTCAGCAATCCAGCAAGTGTCGTCTGGAAAATATCAATTGATTAACAGAATAAATTCTTTGGAAATGTGACAAATTCAAAGGCNAAAAAAAAAAAAAAAAAAAAAGCCACCTGTTAAAGCTATGAATAATTATACAAGCTTCAGCCGATACATAATACATCCTGGTATTAATCTAGATCCTTAAATACCCCCCTGGTACTAAAAATACTTTAGAGGAACTGTACATCCCAAGAGAACAGCTTGTAGAGGACTTTCTTTAGCTTCCTTTAAATTTTGTAATTTCCTTTTATATCCCAACATAACCACAGTCTAGAAATTGTGGTTTGCGGGTCTGGATTAATTCCATGTGGTTCTCTGAGGGGAGATGATCCTTCTACCAGAGGGAGAAAAAAAAAAAATATCCCTGGAGGGTTAGACAAACATGATGTAGTTATAATGGCAGCAAAGCAGTTCACCTGCTTTTGCAGTGAGTGCCACAAGTCAAGATGAAATTGTCTTGCTTTTCATATTACAGGGCAGAAAAATCGTGCTTTACTGTTTCTGAAGTTTTAAAATGATATTCTATTCCAAATATTTTTGTTTTCTCCTGAGAAGTCTATGTCAAAGCATTTTTCCTGTCACATTAGGTATTTAGTCTGTTAAACTTTTTGTGGCATTTATAGCAACAGTATAGCCCTTTTCTAGGCAAAATCAAGCTTCTTATAAGGGCTCAGAGCCATTTCTCATGTTGATTTTTGTGGATATGCATATCCACATATCATATGCAAATAAATTGATTAAAATACCACAAATGTTTTGGTTTGTCCTCATGAAAAGAAGACAGAAAAAGCTGAAAAGTCATCTTGAATATCGGATTTTACAAAGAGAGGCTACAAAGTTGAAACACCCTGGTTTGTTGGGGGTTTGTGGAAACGTTTTCCCAGAACCTGCATGTCTAAATCGAAAACACTGTATTCAGCCAGATGCGACTAATAAAGCTCATTTTTTTATCAGATATCTGCTACTCCTACCTAATCAAAGCCCAGAGCATGAGGAAAGCAAAATGTGAGCTAGCCCCACGGTTGCTGCTGTATGTGCTACTCATACTTCAGTGTTAAGAAATAATAAAAGATGGAGTGAGACAGTAGGGTATAGTGGTAAGAAACGGGTAAGAGAGTAGAGCACATCTATATTATCCAATGAAAAACGCTGCAGAAGTGATTCAACTAGTGCCTGGTAACAAGGAAAGCCTACACTACGCAGTGCAGCATTTGGCAGAGGTAACAACTTGTCTCTCTCAGCTCTGCTCATGTGGCAACACTCCTGGTTTCACCTTTCTACTAAGCCCCATCAACTTCTTTTAAAAAAAAAAAAAAANAAAAAAAAAAAAAAAAAAGTCCGTCACAGGAAAGAAAAGTTCACAAAAGTGAATGAGTAGACTAATTTTAAAAGATCTGTGCATTATATGACAAGTAGTTGTGACAGTGGTGATACACTGCTCAAACTTTCTTACAAGAGGGTAACATAATAACCGTTAGTGGATATGACACAACTGTCATAGAAATAATATGGTGAATTAAAAAAAAAGGATTATTTTTATTATTCCCACTCCTACTATAGCTCTTAGCCTTACTTTCTTTACAGTTTATCGTATCTTGTGGCTACCTACTTTGGAATGTTACTGTACCTATCATATGACATCAGTGTTTTGGTTTCTATTTGCTCTTTAGTTTGGTTGATGCTTGGTATATCCACACCGTAACTTATTATTAAAAAACCCCAAACCAAACAAAAATATTCCCATTTTCCCATTTCCTATTTTCAATATGTTCTACAGTTTTGGATTTGCAGATTTGGGGTTTTAGATTTCTGAGAAAAGAATCCTAAAATTTTATTACAGTATATTGTTCAATGTCATATATACTGACTTTCTTCACCTTCTTTCTCCATCTAATTTCATTGGGATGGCTGGTGTTTCAAAGTATTGACACTAGGATTGTCGCAACCACTGATATTTGGTAAAGGATTTTAAATATACTTACTTAAAATAAAAGAATATGCCAAGAGAAATCAGAAGTGATGCAATTGAAAGACCATGTCCGATGATGGCCAAGTAATACAAATTCAGAGCAGTCTGCAATAAAAAAACAAAACCAAGAACCTGTGATGCATACACAACTATTGTTGATAAAACATGAACTTATACATCCCTTCTGCATATAAAATGATTATAATTGGAGTAAGAAAATAAAAACATTACAAGATAAAGATGAGTCAAGTTTAGAATCCTGCAAATCAACGTCTTACTAAAATCTCTTTCTGTAGGACACGCAACAGATTTGTTGAAATCATCCCTAGAACTAAATTCTTATCAGTTAAAACATTAGGTTTCTAATATATACTGCTACATTTTTCCTGAGTATTTACATAAATTTGGCTATTTATGCTACTGCACTGGGTGCACTCCTGTCTGAGGCTTTATTCATCTATTAACACAACTCTTAAGTAAAACATGTGCTTCCTATACGAATTTATGTATTTTTTCCTCACAGAAGCTTTTTTTCTTACCATTTAAAGATACTTCCTTGAAAGCAATCTGTGATTATGATACTGGAAATTTAATTTTCATTCAGCATTTAAGGAAGGGTGTGAAAGAAATTAACAACTGAAAAATAGTGAAGACTCAATAGTCTGGTTAAATAGGTCTACAGCCAAAGTATAGAACTATGAAAAGCTGGGTAGATACAAAAGGCAAAAATGAGGAACTAATAAACTAATATTTGGAATATATACATGTTATCATTAATTCTTTGAATTAATAAACATATTAAATTCCACTAGTAACAAACCCCTGCTTTCAGTCATGGAATCCGCCTCACAAAATTTCTCTTGTTGCATTAAATATAAGATTATCATTTTGCACATAAGGAAATTAAGATAATCTGGTTGAGCCTTATACTATCACAATAAAGCACAACTATCTGGATTCTATAGGAAGAATTAGAGCATAGATACAAATGGTTATGTACTTCAAACTGTATGTATCTTCTGAACTTACTATTCCAATTTAAGATAGACTAACTGCACCTTGTTACATATATTGACTTTTGAAACAACATATATTCCAGGTAAAGCTTTAAGAAGGTTGTAAGATAAGACAAGGGTACCTCTTTGTACATGCTAGAATTTTTCAAGTTATCATTAATTTTAGAAATGAGATAACTTATTTAAAAAAAAAAAAAAGAGAGTAATGCAATAGGTTCATGTGAAACTTTCATAAAAAATTTGGAAGTGAGAAAAACCAAGGGTAACCCCTGAAGCGCTAAAGCTTGGCTACGTATACATAATGACAGCCTTTCTGTGACAGGCCCATGTCCCATATCACCACCTCATTCAGTCACCAATTCAGGCAAAGGTGCATGTTAAGGATTTAGAAGATTTCTGCACAATTTAGAACTGGCGTGAAAGAGTGGTACAGAAGGGACTGCTGATGAGGTCAATAACAACAAGAATTGAACAATGGACAACAGTCACATTTATTGTGCATTATCTAACCTGCCTTCTGAGCAAAGTGAAAAGATAATGTCGTTTAATATAACAACCCATAGAACAATCAGGAAGGTTTTCTTCGGGGATATTATTCCATTTCAACAACAGCTTCTGATGCATGACATAGTTGAAATATCCTGGCAAAACAGCCTGAGGGAAACTAGCTTATTATTCATAAAGAAGGACCTGCATGGATCTGCTGCTGTCTGAATAATATTATTCCAGTTTCCAGCCAAATATTAAAATCAATGAATTATAGCACCTCTGCTAGTAGAATTAAACTTCCATTAGTGTATTCAGTGTCTCATTATTTGAGAGAAAGCAATACAAAAGTGCCTCATTATCACCTATTACCACCTTTTCTCAATATGGTTTCCAGGTAAATACCCTCAAGCACTTTTGACAGCAATGATGCGGGCAGTTAGGATCTCTACGAGACGTCAGTATTCTTGACACACTCCGCTATTATTGGTCTCTTTTCCATGAGGTCCAAATTAATTTCCAGTCTATCCTGACCTGTATTTTATATTCCTAGTTTCAATTTACTGCTTCTTCCCATCACTGAATATTTTATAAACATGAAGAATAGGGGAGTGTGCAAAATATGCAATTTTGCCCATTACATCCCCACATACCACAGAATATCTCAGAAAGAGGGCATTTGGAGGTTTACAAGATTTTTTTTTTTTTAATTTTATTTTTCTGAATCTGTCAATGGATAGGCATCTTCAAGATAAACTGAAGTCTATAAAAATACCATAATATACTATATTATGTATTATATATACTATATTATATATATTATTATACCATATATACTATAATAAACCCACATGGGTATGTGTGTGCACAGAATCTCTCTTTGATGCATATAAAACAACTCTCTCAAAGCATTTTGCTGTCTGGCCTGAGACAATTTTGGATGCCTGCAAAATTTCACTTAAATAAACTTGAAGTATAGGTTTTCCATTCATGTGAGCTGCTTAATCTCTCAAAAAATGAAAAAAAGTAGCACTTGGGAGCCCAGATACAAGACATACATGAGAAAAGGATCACAAGTGGCATCAAACTCTAACACTTCTCATCATTTACCTCCCTTTGACCTCCGGTGATCCTGTGGTGAATCCACTCAACTAAAGCTTGTCTACACGTTTGTAAAAAAGAAAAGATTAGCTCTGCTTTTCACACTGGGGAAAAAAAAACCAAACCCAAAACATCCAAACGCTACTTAAAGCTGCCTTGAAGATGTATTAATCCCAAGTAAAACTTTGGTTGTGCACCTGCTGAAAATCTGTCAACTACGAGTTAATTGGCTAAACCCATGGACTCAGCACGTCTTCCAGAGACGGGCAAACCTCCTGCAGTTCTGCTGAACTTGGACCCTACTTCACAACTACAGAGCAAAAAGTAAAGATCTGCTCTTATAAGGCATACACTTTGCTTACCAGTAGGTGACTGTGGATGACCTAGACAAGTACTAGTACCTACATATGTAAAATACCCATAAACAAAAATATGATCGTATTATTCAAGCAGTTGAAATCAACTGTAAAAGACAAAGCAGGTGGGTTGGGTTTTTTTGAGTCTGTTTTGCACAATTCCTCCTTTTTATTCAACGTGCTTTCTTCTTTCTGCACTTTGATGTTCCATCAACTCTGCTGCCATTCAAGCTTTGAAACTCCTGAAATTTTTGAGATCAGTTTCTTGACATTGGTAACATGCATTCATTCCTTTCCTACCTTCACTTTTTCATGCGTATAGATATTACACTGGGTGTAGTTTGTCCATGTCCTGTTGCTTTCTGGGTGTCTAAACCAATTCCCACTTGGATCACAGATCTTCGTAACTTTTTCTACAGTCAAAGTAGATGGTAAGAAAAACAAAAAAGATAAATGAAAGAAAAACAAAAAAGAAAAATGAAAGAAAAACAAAAACCAAAAACAAAAGTAAAACACAACAGTCAGCACTGAAGTCCTACTTCTTGATGCTTACTATTTAATGAAGAAAGATTGGGAAACAAATGACAGCTTTATTAATATGACTAGAGAGACATTGCTTGTTACTATGAATTCTGAGAAACTAGAGGCCATTGCTTTTTCTTGGCAAGGGCAACTGATAATGTGTTTTTCTTAAGAAAACAAATAGATTTCCCTCCTCCAGTCCACTAAGTATCAAAATATATCAAACTGTTAGAGAACTACCAGATGAAGTGACAAGAATATTGAAATGGCTTGTTTAACATCCAAGATCTAAACTGAAGACTGACATCCTACCACTGTACATTAGGATTGGACAGGCAGGAAAACGTCAACAGAGAAACTGCTCAAGAACCAAACTGGAAAATTTCTGGGACCGCATAATGATTTCCATTGTCAAATAGAAAGAGGCATGAAAGGACCCTGGTAAATACCAAATGCAGCAGAAAGAGAAAAGAGTGGAAGTCTAAGACATTTTCCACATGCTCACAGATGCAAAGTTAAGCCTACAGAAACAGGAAAAGATTCACTTGTGGGAGAAATTCTTGTCGACTTCAACTGCTAAATTGAGGTAAAAGAATAAGTCATATTTCTGCTCATCTGTCAGAGAGAATAGATCATCTCTAAGAGGAAAAAAACGTGATCTAACTTCAATTTCTATTTCCTAATCTACAGAGTCACTCAAGGACATATTTGAGAAAAGAAAATAAGTAACTTCTCAGTTTTCGATGTGATAAAGGGAAAATGCAAGTAATGGGTTTGGAGTTACTGAAATTCTGGAGCATTAGTGACCTGAGTGGTGCAAACAGGAGGCATCAAGCACCCAAAACTTCATTTTATTAATAAATGTGTTGATGTAGAAGCCTGTGCACACTTACCTGATGGGTTGAAATCCTGAAAGTAGTCAGGACAACGCTGTACTGACACAGTTCCGGCAGCAACGTCACTCCAGCACAACCAGCCATCCCACGTCCTGTTACAGTAAGGACCTGCAAACAAGTAGAGACCTGATAATAACAACCTTTCTTTCATAATAGTCTTTCAAAAGTAAGATGTAAGACTGCATAAGATAAGTTTCTCACTTGCAGCAATGAGGAAAAAAAAAGAAAATAGAAACCTAAGACTTAGCAATAGTTAATTTAAATGCCACTTAATAGAAATAGTTCCCTATATATTTGAATACATTTTAAAATCCATCATCATTCACCTTGAAACAATCTACATGTACAATTTACAAACCTCAAATCTAGAGCGTGGTAGGCAAAACAAACGAAATCAATTCTGACCAAATAATACACGTTAACAAGGAAGCCTTAGGCTTGCAAAGACCATTTTACTGAATTTATTTACATTTTGGGTGTATACCAAGCTTACACATATGTTTACTAGTTCATTGAAAACACAGTGGTATCCCATCAGAAATCCTGGCTGGGAGGCAGCCACAACTCTTCTGCCTCAGGCTGAGCTGAGCCTGCGGCGGTCACCATGGACGGACACTTCTCCAAGTGCTCCAGGGACAGGGCATCCACAGCGTCCCTCAAGAGCCTGTTTCAAGCCTCATTGCACTCACACAAATTTTAACATCTAAAGTAAACCTCCCTTAGGAATGAGCTGGGGTACTATAAACAAATCCTTCCCCAAAAGGCATGCAGAATGACTGACCCCCTCAAGAAATTTGAGGGTGTTTTTAGTATCTTCCGTCAGTTTTCTTCTTAAGACTTAATAATGTCATGTGTCGTCCCGTCCACCCCCGCCCCCACTTCAAAGGCTGCATTTTTCAAACATCATGTAATTGCTCCTCCTCTCATCTGAAGATTTTCCAATTTGTCCAGATCCTTCTGAAGCTGTGATGCCCCAGGCTGGACATAAGCTTAAACTGTCATATTCATATCCATGTCTGACCTCCAGGCATTTAGTTCCTCCAAAGAATCATTGCAGAAGAGAAAAAACTCATTGTAAAAGAATGCAATTACCTCTCCTTGCCTCACAAGCCATTCAATGCTTCCAGAAGTTATAAAGTCAGAAAAAGTGAATACAGCAACAAGTAGAGTTACTGAGGTTAGCTCTGAAGAAGTTATCAGAAAAGGCATTAATGACACTAACACAACCCTCAGAGCAGGGAAGTGATGTGTATCAAGATACTTTCAATTTTTAAAGGCAGATGCGACCAGGGAGACAGAGGTATTATAAGAGCATGAAATGAAATAAAGTGGTAACATTAACCAGTCATCATTTTTTAATCTGGATATCTATACAAATTAACGTTTTCTTATCTCATCAGAAATAAAAGCTTTGTGTTATATAAGGAGTGGTGCTATGGGCAGGTAATATAACATATTACTTTATCTTCATGAATCCCAAGGTGACATTTCTAAAAAGCTGTACAAATACAGCTACAGCCTGAAAAATGATGGCTGCCAAGAGAAGAAACGAATATAACTGAAGGATCCCGAACTACTGTAATTATATCTGTTGACCATTTGCCTTTGTAAAAGCTTATAAGAAAATAATCTTTACCTTCTTTCCTATGAATAGGATCTTGCATGATTTTCTGGTAGCATTCATACTGTGCTGTCATAATTTTATTCCGTGTAACACTCAGTTGAGTGAAGTCCTCCGTCATATTCTGATGCCCTTCAGATGGTATAGCAGTGGCAAAAAACTAAGAAGAAAAAGACTTTTTGTTTAGCAAGTCATGTACAGACTCCAATATAAACTTCTTAACTTCAATCTTTTTAAATATTATATTTTAAATATTATTTTATTGAAGGAAAATTGTCTTCAAATCTTATTACCGACAGGATGATTTTGTTTTTTTCTGGTTAATTTAGCAATTCTTCTTACTACTGAATCTTGACAAATATCTCCTGAATGAGCATGGGGGAGTAGCAATCTGCAAGATTTGTAAATAATAATGGAAAAATGTATAGAAAGCACTGAGACGATCAAAAGCACATAAACAACTTTTGCAAAATCCAGTAAAATATGTTGAAGTTACATTAATCTAAAAGGCATTTGAATCAGGCCTGAAATGATCCTTTATGAAAAGAGACTTTCCATATATTGTATGCACTGAAGCTTTTGGCTTTTTTAGAGCTATTTGGTTTCTCTACAGTCTTGTGAACCATAAATTCAACCCTCAGAATACAAAAAAGTATTCAAAAGACATGACATCCACTTTTATAGTTATTAAAAACAATTTTTAAAAGAAAACTAAGAAAGTGGATCTTGATCAAAACCTGAACCTCTAAAGTGCATTTTTAAAAGCAGTTAAATATTTTATGGGAAGCTACTAAAATTCATGGAAAAACAAAGCTGCGAACAGAAATACTGTGCCACTGTCATACAAGGGGCGAAATTAAAAGTTCTGAGGATGTCCTCTGAATCTGAGTTAGATGTACCCTCCACTCTTCCTGGGGTCTGCATAGTACTGCTTATATGTCACTTGTCAACTGTTACTGTAAAGTTGTCTGCTAGCAAGGGATATATGCTGGGTTCAGCAGAGGTAAATACTATTTCTGTTCCTTTACCACAGGAATTAAAAGGAGAACAGAAGGTAGATAAAGATCCTGCTGTGCAGAAACTACATTTGAACACAAGGTGAGCTGTTTCTGCATTTCTGTATTAATAATTTATATGGTATTCTGTACATACTTGTTAAAACTGGAAGTGATTTAAAAAATTCATAAGACTTACCATAGTAACGGATAGGAAGAACAGCAGAAATGTGATCCAATTTTTTGTCATTTTTGTATTTGGTGCAGTGAATATTATACGGTAGTTGAACGAACTCAAACTGCAATAAAAAAAAAAGTAGGAAGAAATTTAGTAATTGATGAAAGCCAAAGCTGATAGAGGACTCAGTATTTTCTTTCTGAATTAAAACAAATCAATTTTTATTCTCACATAGTGACGCCATGTGATACACACGTAGATGTACAGTATGATGTGAAAAAAAAACCCGCATTCAAATCCCCAGCAGTGAATTCCAGCAGCAGTGATTTTCCTGCACTGCTGCCTCCTTGCCTCAACTAACACCAATTCTCAGTTTGTCTCAGTCGGTTGTCAGCTCTAACAGATACGTAGCATTTAGCCCAGAGACGTGAGTTGGCTCCTTGACATCTCTGCCTTTGAGCAACGATAGCAAACTGCAGTTCAGTTTACTCTAAAGTAGACTTAGACTTTCACAGACACACACACACAATTATTTCCTGTTCTCTTCATACCAGCTGGATTTTGATTTTGCCATTTCTGGAAGAACTGACCTAGAAAGTAGCCTCTTTACCTTGAAGTTACAACTTTGCAAGGATGACAATGGCAATGCAAGACTTAATTGTGAGCTGTAAACTAGTTTCTGTATCTGCAGTAGCTGTAATCTAGTTACTGTATCTGTAGTTTGAAGAAAACAGAACTATCCAAAACACCTATAATTGTCTTACGGTGCAGACTATTCTTGGAATTGATTCTTGAAGTGTAAAACGCACCTAAAACATACAATATACAAAATTATTTATTAAGCACCTCGACCACCTATTAAGCATAATCCTGCTGTGATGACTCCCTCAAAAGGAAGGGAAATGTGTAAGAGATTTCTCATGCAATATTTCACCGTGTCCTGAAGTATCCTGAGAAGACCAGAAAGCTGAGCCTGGAACTGAGGTAAGAGTTTTTCTTCTCCTTGCATGGTAGCAAAAGACCTCTCCACATTTAGATTGTTATTACAACTAAACCTTTCAAAAATCTAAGGATCTTGCTGTACTAGCATTAATGAAGATATTATCAGCTAAAATAAAGGGCGCCACATCTGAGTGAGTTAATCTCCCTTGTACAGATTAATTCACTAGAAATACTACGCTGCTACATAAGATATAAAACTCACCTACCCCAAATGTCTCCCATGCACCCAGCTCAAAGATCCCACTGCTGCCGACTCAGGAGGGTTGCTGGAAGCTGAGCACCTACACACAAACCTGCCCCCTGACCCAAGCCACGGTCTCCCTTGGATCACACTTGCTCTTGTCTTTGGAAGGTTTTCTTATCCAGCAGTCACATTCTACAAGAAACTGGTGGATGACAAACAACTGATAGTACATTGGCCAGCAGAGGTAATTTGACAAAAAGCCCATCTTTTAAAAAAATAGAAAAACAAACCCTGTCATTCACAAAAAGTAAGCATTATATAGTTACTTATTCTCTGCTGTGACACAGAGACTGGGTCCTCTTAACACAACTGTAATACAATGAACAACATTTTGTAGGATATACCGAACACAGAATATGACGTCACTGCTATTTATTGTATAGCTTGATGCAAATACAAGAAATGCGTCGTAAAATCAGTTACTGTTGTGCCTGTTTAACCCAGACTAAAACTGTACCAGTAATCTTCCCTCTATTTTTACCACTGGCATGCAATCCTCTGATTACTGGAAATTGCACAGGTAATTCAGTGAGACACTGAAAGTCAAACATGCTGTTCTGAAGGCTCTTAGAACACTAACAGGAAGATCAATTAGTATACATGAAATATATTCTCAGTTTAAGCTAATACTTCTCTGGAAAACCCGTGTGTTATGAGAACTACAGTGAGTAGGCAATTGTAAAAATCACTACCTATTAACTAAAGACAAATCTAAATATCTATGTGTGGTGACCAAAGATTGACTGAAAACTGAATATAAATGGAGGTATCTAAATTAGCAGAGACAATATGATTTTAATTCTGCATGATAACTGGGGGCAAGGGTGATTAATTCCAACCTATTACAAGTCTTCAGTCATTTATAGTTGTGCCTGTTTGCCTATGAAGGGGAAAAAAATCTACTGGCCTTCTAATTAACTACTCGCTTGTAAAGTAATTGAGTAATCTCTCTCCAAAGTATGTCAAAGCACATCCGCATAGGGTTAAAAGCCATAAATGATGTGCACAGGACAAGCAAAGAGACCAATCAAGTAGAACATAGCAACCATAATCTAGTGTATGTTTTCTATATATGTATACAGGAGTTCAAAATATTTTTATCTGTAATAGCTCCAAAAATATTTTTGCTAAAACAAATGTTGAATGGTAAATTTAAAATGTATATTCAAATATTGCCCTCACTTAGCCTTGCTTATTTTTATTTATCTAAAAGATACAATGTCATATAAACAAAGGCAGAATTTATCTGCTTTGATTCACAGTCCATGATTATTTCTGTTTCACAATATCAAAAGCCACCCCTTAGCTCAGCTCCTTTAATGGTCCAAATGTTTTCATATCTAGCGATTTTGTAGACGTTTCCTATCAACTATTCCAGTATCCAGTGCTAAATTATTAATTCTTCCCAGGAGATAAAAGATTAAGTCAAGTCTATAATTCGCTCTATGCTTTCCGCTCATTTCTCACAGTTGCTAACTGCAAAAAATGTATATATAGAGAAAAAAATCTTTTTTATAAACATCACTATTTTTAGACTTAATTACAAAATGCAGGATGAAGGTCATTCAGATGCCTATTTGGACTTCAGCAAAGCCTTTCTTTCATTACTACATTAATTCATTCACTCCTGCAAATTAACTGGAATTAATGTTAAGAACTTTCACAAGAATATTAAAAATCTTTCATAAGCATAGACAGCAACATAGTCCATTGATTGAGGTAGCAAGCCACACTGCTGAGAAAGTCAGGCTGCTTTTATTAATCATCTGTTCTGACGAGATAGAAAACAAATATAATTCTCAGAAAGTTCTCTCCCTCTCAGAGCTGGCAGGTATTAGACGCACAAAGAAAAGAAATTAATAATGCAAGAGACCCATTCTTAGGTTTCTTTAAATAATAATGCTTCCCAAGTTGTTGTTCTGCTATTAGACATCTTTGACAACTCTAATGTGGGGCAGAGAGGACAACTGTATTGGACTGAGATTGATTTGAGCGTATTACACGTTACCTTGAGGGAAAAGATGGTGGAAGCTTAGACAGAATCCCCTGACTCTGCTCTGTGACAGCAAAGCCAGCAGGACTGTGATTTACATGGCAGGTATTGAATGAAACTGTAAGTCAGTGGACACAACACTACAACTAGCAATTCTGTCTTAAGCATTTTCCCAGCAAAAGGGAATATCAGTGGGAAGAGAATAGGGAATTGCAATAGCAAATCAGATCTTCAAAATCTCATTTTTATTTTTAGTGCACACTATACTGAACACTGGGTTAACTGAAAAAAAAATAATAATGAACTGCCTGTTTTTCCTCCTTATTACATTCTTCATTACCCAAATTGATGACACTCCAAAGGCCTATATCAGGTTTGTCACTGATAGCAGTGACATCTACTGAAGAAGAAGGAATTCAAAAGGAACTGCAAGCTGAACTTTGCCAAAATAATCACTGGTATAGCTTTAACAGATGTTCACATTTCTCTTCCTCCTGCTTTCTCTACAGAGCCATCCTGCCTAATCAGCTGTTTCTACTTTTAATCTTTTCCCATCCTCCCAAGAATAAATGTCATCCTTGCTGAGCTCCAGACACTTCCCATTTCAATGAGGGTTAAAAAAAGTAGTCAGCAAGAAAAATCATTTTTTGAACTTCAGTCAGCTGACCACATTTAGTAAAAAAGAAAAACCACAGGCAGCTTCTACCTTAAGCAGTTGCCTTTAAGTTTGACTTTTAAGTCAGAATGCAACTCTGTAGGAGTGTGATAGGAGGGAGAGTCGACTTATGTCATTGTATGTACATTCATACACGTGCACAAACATTTTTCACTAATTGGTAGTCTTTGATTTGCCCAAGAAAAGAAAAAAAACCCACAAAACCCCAAAACATTTTCAGTATATGTTACTTATCTTGCAATGTGCTATAATCTTGCAACACTGAAGTTGAACATGTGCAAATACAGCTGGATATCCTTCCTCTCTGACTGAAACTGGGAGTCAGAAGGGCTGTATTCCTGACAAAAAATAAACCCTCTTGCTTTTGTTCTAACACTCCCTGGTTTTGTTTTGTCACGATATCTCTCAAAAATAGCTATACACACTATTTTGTTATTTTTGGTTCTTTTTAGAGGCATACAACTCAAAGCATTTCAAACCTCAGGCAATGTTTGGTTGTTTCAGCCCAAGATACAGGCAAAAATACACGCTGGAAAACACCCAACCCTTTTCAAGCGTCCCTAATTTGAATTGCTGTAGGACACTGTTAGGAAAAAACACAACCAAACAAAACAGTAGTCTCAAATGGAACTACAGATCCACTTACATCTCCCCTCACGTAAACTTTGTGGGAAATACTCTGCCCATCATCTACCTAAAAGGGCTTTGCAAGTGGGCAGTACCAGCCAAACATTAATACACACCAGATACATTTATTCCTGAAAGTGGACTACAAAATCTCCACGCTTCTCTCAGAGAGCAACGCAGGGCAATTTGGAAATCATCCTAATCAGGTGAAACGCCCTCATTTCTGAGAGAACCACTTCTGCTGGGATTTGGACCGATCTGCTCTGATGGTATCACACAGCAGCCCACAGCTGTATGTGTGGGAATTACTCCATCCTCCTAATAACTATGGGATCAAGAAGGCTCAAAAATAATAGCTATGGAACAGATCTAATGAACTCTGGGTAGCATCATTTCACAACGCTAGAATTCCCTACTCACTTCCCAGGCATCAGCAGCTGCCTAAAATATGTGAGACACGAGATCAGGAGAGTTTGATCCGCCATGAGACAATTTTTACAGTACAGAAGCATAAACTCTTCACAGCTTTCAATGGATTTCATTGCACTATTCTCTTCATTCAGTTAGAGACAGGACTTGGGTTTTTCTCAAATGTATTCCCCCTCATTTATAAACACTTGAATGAACTACTACATTACCCAAATATGCCACTTCCATATGTTGCTGGATTTTCCAATAAAAAAAATTTAACTTACTGTACTGGTTTAAAACACTGCTACAACTCAATGGTGATGCTCATGGAACTGCTATAAGAAGGCATTCCTACCCTCACTGCAGTTATTCTTTCAAACCCCCAGTGTGACCTTCACACACTCTTCAAATCGGATGGGGCACACGTCAGGAAAAATGCAATAACAAAACTAAAAAAAAAATTGCTCCTAATACTTTTTTGAACTCATTAGGAGTACTATGATGAATTGTTGTGAGTACCACCAACTGGCAGCGAGCAGCATCGTAGAGACAGAACACTGCAAAGAGCTCGTCTAAGAAATGCAGAGGCTTACAAAGGGATAAACTAAGATCCCTTCTTGCACTGCAGAACAAAGACTTATAGGGTGAAGACCTCCACAAGTGAATAAGTAATTAGGAAAAGATTTGCAATATTCATATAACCACTGTGAAAAGTGCTATAGGAAATAAACCCAAAGTTTATAAAAAAGCTGAGTTTCTTTAGACATTTCATTCTCTGAACCCACAGCATTGCTCACATGCATGGAGACATCATAAAAAAATGCCACATCGAAATTATTCTTTTTTCTTCTACCTTTATTTCCAGGAGTTTTTCCTAGGGAGCAGTTGTGGCACAATGGCATTTACTCACTTCTTGAGGACTGAAATAAATAAAGAACACACAGAGTGGCACACCTCTATTTTACTGTTCTATTATTTTGTAACAACTTCATCATGCGCTCACTAGGTGGTAGTTCAGTTCAGTGCCAGAAAGTACTCACTGTTTATTTCGTGGGCCACACGCTATGCATGTCTCAAGGTCTCAGGCTTATTGCAAGTAGAAAATTAGGTCTAGTTCACAAAGATGTTTCACATCTTCTATTCTATTAGCATGCAGATTTTTTTGTTTTTGTTTTTGCATCACTCTAGTTGCTTGCCAGAGGCCTTGCAGAGATTGCAGAACCATCTGTAGATAAGATTACACAGATTGAATTACTTCTGTGTACTTTTTCCCATTAATAGCTTTTGGCTACTGTTCAGCTAAGTTTTTTCTCCTGCATCCAACAGAAATTACTAGCAGTAATTGACAACACTCTTGGCCAGTTCTAATAATACCTAAAATCATAAGAACCTATCATAGGTGGTGCTAGTTTTTCTCGGGGTGGAGGGAACCCTCACTTTTTTGTAACACTTTTCTTCTTCTGTGAAGTTCACAGGTTTGGATGATATTGTAAATTATTCTGAGAAGAAACACGAGCTATGGAGCTCAGTTAAAAACCAAACCAAACCAACAAAAAAACCCCACCACACACACAAAAAAACCCAAAAAACAAACCAACCCACAACAAACCCCTCCAAATGAGAGTTTGGAGGAGGAAACCTCCACAAGGTTCTTCCCCTGGAATATTCTGCAATTTCTGCTCTTGGGCAACATTACTCCTCTCCACATGGCAGACTGCAGAGCTAAGATGCTTTTGTGTCTTTGTCCATCACACCAATTTTGGCTCTTTAAAACAGGATTTCCACTGATAAAAGAGGTAGATCATTTCCTCCTTGCTTTTACACAGACAGGTGTTCTCTTGGCCCCTGTGCTTTCAATACCTTTCCTATAAATTTTGAACGCTCTATCCCTCCTTCTAAAATATGATGAACTTTCTATTGACTTAAGAACATATGCAGCAGTAGCAAATGCTGCAATTGCATGTGGAAGGTGGGCAAGGGCTCAATTAGTGTTATAGTTACAATTCAGCAGGATATCTAACTGTGCCAAATAAATGCATCATATGAGTGTTAAAAATATCAAAGAAAAGTAAAACTATTTAGAATAAGTGACACAATACTTCACACTTCCAAAATAATTTCAGTGTTTTCTTTGTTACAGCATTTTCTGTCTAAAGTACTGATATTTTATTTTCTAAACAGAAATCTCTGTCAGAGTCTGATACTGCAATACAGTATAACTTTCTTATTTCTAACTTGAAATGAGAGAGATAACGCAAAACAACCTTTACTGCAGAAATCAGGTCCCCAGTAAAACACTTCACATGTTTTATCAAAATACAAAAACTTGAGGATATTTCCCCCATTACTTACATTTTTAAAATGTCTTATACAGTGATAATAACACCCAAAATGCTTCCCTCTTGAGGAACTAGTTGTTAAATGAAGGAAACTGCGATTCTGGCAAAGCAAGTCTTTAACAACAGACAGACACGGCTTATTCTCAGAGATGCAATTGTGATTTCCAACAGTTTATAGTTATTAATGCCTCCAGACTTTTCAGTGAGTGCTATTTGACTATCATTTGGTAAGCAGTTGTTATGCTTACTTTACAAGCTTAACCCTTTTCACCCCATAGCCCTAACCCAAATTGTACATTGATATCTAAAAGGCATCACCATAGCTACATATGTTATTAGGCATAAGTCACCAAGTTCAGTTCAATGTCCTCTAAGCCGTGGCATTTGAATTCTGCAGCATTCATTCAGGCACAAAGAAACTTAGAAGGAAAGCTGCTCTGCTGAACAAAGTTATCTATAAAAATGCTAGAGTGGCCACTGTCAAACACAGAATAATGAATGTTTAAATTCCAATGGCTGATTAAGATGATTTAGTGCTGGTACTTCTCTTTTTTTCTACCATATTAATTTCCTGCCATACTAATTTAAAAATGTGGTTAAAAACATACGCGGTAAGCTTTCCTGAAATTTCTCTTCCTCCAAAGCAACTTCTATGCCGTGGCAAGGATGTTCCAATCAACATGTTATTTTAAATAAATTGCTCGTGACATTCTCTCTTTTCCATGGATTTTATACTATGAAAAAGTTGCAGAGCTCCCACATTCTTATTAGGTATATTTTAATGCCTCATTACTCTTTGCCAATCCATATTCCTCATGTGTTTAACAAAAAAAAAACCCCATAATTGAAACTAGAGCAAGACATCCGCAGATGCACACAGCAAAACTTCACAGGCCAAACCCCAAAATTCGTAGGCATGTGTTACTGATGTGACCTCAAACCCAATTACACAGTATAGCAAAGCATTGCAAGTATGCTACTGGAGCTATTGAATCTTCCTGCCCGAGCCCCAGTTCTATTGCTGCGTTCCAGATGCATATTAAGAACAGTGAACGTCTTGAAGATTTTAGGAGAGACCTTCAGGAAACACTGAAGGGTGTGGGGGGGCAGCCCTTAACTGAGAGCGGACATCGACTTCTTTGCTATGACTCTAAGGGAGAGAACAGAGGACCACAACCACATGCCCAATTTAGAGAAAACAAAAATGTTTTCCATCTTGCTTTCCTCAGCATGCACCTCCTGATGCTAATGACAAAAGCGTAACCTGCAAAACAAAAGGGACTACAGTTATCTAGATATAATTATATATGGACGGTGCTCTTAGTCATATGGTTTAGTTTTAGGTAGTCCTGTAAGGAGCAGGGAGTTGCACTTCATGATCCTCATCGGTCCCTTCCAACTTGAGATATTCTATGATAGATATGAAAAATATGGTATATTCCTCCAAAGAAGATTTCTCCACCTCCGAACAAAATTATTACTGTTCTGAAGTAAAATAGCAGCATGAATTTATGACTTCATCAAATAATCATTACTTGTATAAAAACCCTTGCTTAGATGTCCAAAATTTTCTTTTTCCAGACACTGCTTCTTCAAGGCTGCAGAGAGTGAACTGCTGCTCTGTGTACCCCTTTCAGTCAGTGTTTTTATTCAAATGATTCTGTTTGATGGTGTTTACCAAGTAATGACCCAAAAGAGCTCCAAAGGTTTCTTTGTGAAAATGCTTATAGCATGAAGTCACTTTCTCAGCTGGCTGAGTTTTAAGAGTTTTTTGTTATTTCTTCATTGACACATGCTAATTTTACAAGAACAGTATTTCCACAGTTCAAAGACTTTTCTCAAGGTCAGAACAAAGCAATGGGAATGGGAGAATGGGTTAACCAAAATGCATCAGGACTTTTGGCTTTTTCAGAGCTTACCACTCAAGCTTTTTCTCACTGGCCCCGATCCAGTTTGGCAGTTAAGGATCTTCTATGAAATCCCAGGTTTTACATCAGTTTCTTCTAGATTCACATTTAGAAATGTGAACATTTACACACAAATATGCACAAACATGCTCTCATTCAGTTATAAATAAATCTTTATAAAGATTTAAAATATTATTTTTTACGAAATTATTACATATTATTATATATTATATAAATATATATTATTTTTATGGACATACATAATTATATTTTTAGGTGGACCATGCTACACCAGCAACTCAGAGCAGGATGGGGAGGGAGCAGGTGGCCAGGAAAGGGAACAGTTTATGCCAGCATAAACAGAGAGCTGCTGCAGCCACTGCATCAGAACCGGTGTCCTAACTTTGGGTTCACCATTGGTCAATGACTCGAATACAACTGATGAACCAAATATAGAAAAACTCTCCACGGAAATGTCAGAGGCACTATGGTCTTCTGATTTTGTGCTGGATTTCTATCTTTTCCTTTTTTCTTTTTTTTTTCTTTTTTTTTTTTTTAAACATCATACTAGGAACTAAAATATCCCCAAAGCAGTTTTGTTTTCACCAGCAATAATTTTGGTCTGGCTGAGAATGAAATTTCAGATGGAAGCTCATGCCAAATATCAACATTTTCTCTCATGGGATATTTCTGATGCATTTACTGTTCCAAAAACGTTCAGGTAAATTTAAAGCAGCTTTAGAAAAATTCAGCTTGGTATACTTATTCAAAACAAAATAAACCACCAGCTACTTCAAAGCCTTTACCAGGTCAACCTAAGTCACAGCAGTTCGGAACATTTCCTCCTGAATTTAAAATGTCACATGCCAGAAGTCAAAAGTCCAAGATCTGGAATATTTCACCCTTTGAATATTAGACATTACAAGTTATACTGTGCTAAATTATCAAAACTACTAATCCATCCTGTAGCAAAAGCCAAGAACAAGCAGCAGCCAAAACCAACCTTTTGAATTCTAGTGGTCTGAAGCTTGTCTCCTTTGCTTTATAATTAGCTACAGATATTTCCCATCTTTCCTATGTTTTTTCCTATGTTTTTTCATCTGTTGTATTCCTAAAATGGCATTTAAGCAGCAAATGTTTTAAATTGGGCTCACACTGAGTGTGCTAGCATAAAGAGGTTTGTGAAGAAAGTTAAAAACCAGAAGTAGTCAAAGTTAATCTCAACAATACGGAAAGAAATTACCATATATATATATATATATTTTAAAGCCTACGGTGTTGAGTAATGATTCCTAGCTGCATACCAGTATATGCACATTTTCTTGAGACCCACACAGACACAGGACTTGACTTCCAAGGGCCTATATGTCCAGCTCTAGAGCCCCCAATGTAGGAAAGACATGGACCTGTTGGAGCGGGTCCAGAGGAGGGCCACGCAGATGATCAGAGGGCTGGAGCACCTCTTCTATGAGGACAGGCCGAGAGAGTTGGGGTTGTTCAGCCTGGAGAAGAGAAGGCTCTGGGGAGACCTTATAGCAGCCTTCCAGTACCTAAAGGGGGCCTACAGGAGAGCTGGGGAAGGACTTTTTACAAGCGCATGTAGTGATAGGACGAGGGGGAATGCCTTCAAACTGGAAGAAGGTAGATTTAGATTAGATATCAGGAAGAAATTTTTCACTGTGAGGGTGGTGGGGTACTGGAACAGGTTTCCCAGAGAAGTTGTGGAAGCTGAATCCCTGGAGGTGTTTAAGGACAGGCTTGATGGGGCTTTGAGCAACCTGGTCTAGTGGGAGGTGTCCCTGCCCATGGCAGCAGGGTTGGAACTAGATGATCTTGAAGGTCCCTTCCAACCTAAACCATTCTATGATTCTATACTCAGTAGAGTGAAGAAGAGCAAAGGCTCATAAATGACTTCTAATGACAGAAAAGAATGGATGCACATACTCAATGGACAGATTAAGAACACAACAATGTCAAAGCTTTGGTCACTGCATTTATAACCAGAGCTTTTCATTTTATACATTGCTCTCTTTCTCCTCACGGAGATACCATCTTAAGGTAGCCATAAAGTAGGCAGAGTGATAAAAAGCTTTTCTACCCTCTACCTACATCTCCATCAGGTAAAGACATGTACCAAGATATTGCTACAGCCAATGATATTTCACATTAACATCATTTTACATTAATCTGAGTTAACATTAGTGTTGATAAATTGAGCAAGATATCATCCATCAATGTTTCAAAGTCTCCTAAATGGGAGTTCCCTTCAGCTTCATCCACATCCTACTACACCCAGAGGAATATTGACATAAGCACAACTCCGACACAGACTGAAGCATCCAGGAGTGAAGAAACACTTATTTTGCTAGTGTTGCTGTCAGTTTAAAAATTAATTACAGGATCATAGCAATTAACTAAACAGCTTAACAAAATAAGAAGTTAGTTCCTTTGAACAGGAAGCAAACTGCTACCAAATGACTGCACTAACCTCTCTGGTATTTGCTATACGCATTCCTCATTCTGATTTGAAAGTGCCCATGGAGAACACAAAACAACTGGCACCAGTACAAAAGCGAGAGTCTCAAACTTTTCTTGTGTTACATACAATCCCCCAATAGGCACTGATGACTGTCCATCAATTATCTCTTGCAAAGTCTTAGCTCTTTCTTTGAAATACCAGAGATTAACAACTGCTGAAAACTGAGTGGTGAACTGGATGGGCCCAGATCTAACTGGCCTTACAGAATCATAGAATTGTTGAGGTTGGAAGGGACCTTTAAGATCATCAAGTCCAACCATTAACCTAACCTGACAAAAACCACTTCTAAACCATATCCCCAAGTACCACGTCTACCCTTTTCTTAAACACCTCCAGGGATGGCGAATCCACCACCTCCCTGGGCAGCCTATTCCAGTGTTTGGTAACCCTTTCAGTGAAAAAATTTTTCCTAATATATTTTCATGCTGTTAATAGAAAAGTGATTCTGTGCCACTGAAAAATTCTACTTGCAGGGATTATGCTGGTGGAAAAGATGTTAAAATTTTGAAAGAGCAAAAGCAGTTGGTGGGTCATCTAACAATTTAGCTGGCATGCAATCTGTAAGCCAAACACATATTTGATGGTCAAGCGCTGCACTATTGCACCTCATCTGAGTGAGAACTGCAAGGATGACCATTACTACGATTTCGGTATTATTGCATAATTGCATTGCATTTTCCAGTCTTTTTACAATGCATTCCATCTGTTTCGCATAGCTGTAGAGTAACACTGCAACAGAATGAAATGTATCATTGCACATTATCACATAAAATCCTCTGCTCTTTGTGAAGCAGAGATTTTATAGACAGTGCCAGCTGCAATCTGTAGGAAGCAGTGTGAATGTTTCCATGAATTCAGTTAAAGATCATATGCTCAGGGTGTGGCCGTGGGAAAGACTAGTGTATCTTACACACAGTCCCTAAAGTCCAATTAGTGTTCCTTTAATTACAAACAGACTTTTCCATATCCTTTTGCAGTATTCCACCCTGACTTACCTGAATGCAAACCAAAACAAAATATTAACTATGACTATTAAAACATTTTACATAAATTGGACACAAAAATCACCGCCCTGATAAACTTGAGTCTCACTTGGAGAAGGTACTTCATGAACATGAAATATTACAGACCAAATGTAATGAAACATTACAAGCACTACAGCTACAGCACAGGAATGGGAATCAAGCACAGCTATTGTGGTCATAAATTACATATAAATGTTATTTATATGTCATTTAAACATTTAAGCACATTATCTCCCCTCCAAATGTAAAAATAATAATAATATAAAGGCAGAAACATGTAATGGAAAATCTCAGTTAAAGCTTGTCAAAATTTCAAGCAACTGAAAATTTCCACTGCAAGCATGGAAAATATTAGGTGGCTTTAATATAGGTGTCCATATTTTCTGCACACTCACATCCTGCATTTATTTTCCTGGAGAAAAAAAACCCCACAGAATTCTCATACTGATTTCACAATCCTCCATTAAAAAAAAAAAAATCCTCAGTGGAAACAAAATGCATAGAAATTGATGGGAAGCTTTGATAAGGATAACGTCTACCAAAATTAAGTTAAAACATATTCAATTGGGTTTGTAATTCTACAGACCGGTTCCTGCCATTGGTTTGACAGTGTCTCAAATGGAACTGCAGTACTTAGCTTCACTAGTTTTGCTAACTGACTTTAATAGCAAAGCTTGCACATCAAACTCTCAGGCATTACTTACCTCTGACTGAGGTACCAAAAGTCACTCTGAAAAAATAACCTTCTCATGCATTTTTCAATTCTTTCCTGCATCTTTTAACTTAGTAAGGCACCTTGAAAGGCTCATCCATTTCGTGCACACGCATTTTATTCAGACAGTCTGAACTTGCACCCCTCAACTGTTACCCTCTGGGCGCTGTATTTGCGGATCCTGTTCCACAGAGCATGCAAAACTTCAAATTCATCTTGCTGAGAAATTTTTTTGTTCACAGCTGCTCGCTTGGCAGGGATTTGGTTGCGGGGGGGAGAGGGGGAGGAGGGGAGAGACAATTTTCCAAGCGATGGGGAAAAACAGTACAAAACTGTCATCATCAATGGCCTTGACATTGCTGGAGCCAACGGAAACAACATCACCCAACTCATTCCCTGCGAGAGAACCATTCAGAAACAAACAAACAAACAAAAAATCTTCTGCATGTATTTCTATCGAGGCAGCTTATGCCAAGCTTCCTTTAGTGAAACCCAGATTTCTCCTGCATTGGCTTCCCCTTGCTGTTGACAGAGCAGGGTATTTGCTGATACACAGCAGGTAATGAACGTGGTATTCTAAATTAATCAGCATACATGGTGTAGAGAGAACTCCGTTCTCTTCTGAAGCTGTAAGAACAGCTATCTTTTTTTTTTTTCCCCCCAAAGGAACTAGCAAGTGTTTTATTGGTGAGCTGGACCAAGAGCAGACATAAAATTTCTTTACTAATTCTTAACTGGATACAAGTTTGCTGGCAAATGAATTCCATAACAGGTACGTGTCTTACTGACCCTGTAAGTAATTTTATAGAAATAAAAATGCTTGGCTATTGCTAAAGGTGGACACCACACAAAGAATAGGTGATATTTCATGAGATAACTTCTCACTGCCCTAACATCTCCAGGTTTCTCAAAAGAAATAAAAATTTGCAGGACTAAAACCTGGTTGGTTCCTCCCCCCACCCAGTAAATATATTTCCCTTTCTCGGGAGGATACTAGAAAATAACTACTGCACTAGCATGTTTTATAACTGCTCAGTGCACAAAAATCACAAAATCATCTTTATTCTTCACTTTGTTTTGCAACATCCCAAATCTTTACTGACTGCACTGCTAAACAGTTGTTGCACGTCATTCCAGAACTAGTGGCATTTTAATGATGGCATTAATTATTCTGGATATCACATAAACATTTTATAGACAAGGAAGAAAAGTACTTTTTGCTTTGTCTAAGCAAAGCATAAAATGGATTAGGTACAGGCCCTGGTCAAAAGTCACACTGAGAACTTTACCTATATTTGGTTTGTCCTATTCTAAAAGACATTGTCTCCCAGATATGAATTCCGTAAGATGTTGAGATACCAGTAAGCATCAGTTGCAACCACCAGACTAAGTAAATTCATTGTCACGTTGTTGCTAGCAAACAACTTTTAACTTTGAAGTCATTATTGATCCTCAGGCTGTCTCATTACACCACTTCACAAGGCTATGGAGAAGAGAAATAAACTTTTGATGAGTGTTTTTAAGGAACAGAGAACTTTAAATCTGAAGCGGTCATCACCCAGAGATCTGAACTCTGAACCCCGCTTGGCTGGTCATCTCTGAGGGTCAGACATTACAAGGAAGATGACCCTAAAACATCTGTTGAAAATCAGACTACCAAACTGATGGGAAATTCAGACTAATCCAAACGTGGGAGCCAAATCAGCTACTGAAACTATACAGCGCTACCAAACGTAGAATGATTACACCAGGAAGTAAATGGGCTCAGTTCTAAACCCAAAAACAAATTCAAAAACACCCTTCAATGTATTTTTTTCTTTAAGATCACAGAGAAGCACCAAGAAAGAACATAAAGAGAAGACGAGAGTAAGATAATTAAAAATACTGATCCTGAATCTAAGAGTTGAGACTCGGCTGCTGTCTTCAGTAGGGGTTTTGTGAAGGAATCTTTAAGCAATATCTGAGTCTTAAGGACATACCTAATGTGAGAGGTACTTTAACCAGCTTAATGGCTGACAGACAGTCCTGAGAATATAAGTGTCTTTTAACTGCTAATACAGATATAACTTTCATTCTCTGTAGGAGAGAATACCAGTGAGAAGTGTAGTATTTAGAATCAGTCTACTTTGATTTACAGTTTTTGAGAAGCCTACAAAAACCTGCGGATAAATTTTGAAGGATAAAAGGAATAAACCCCCTGAAGTGTCCGAGAAAAAAAACTAGACAGAATTTAAGTGACTTGCCCATCACCACACTGCACATTGCGTCACGTCTGAGGTTTAAATACCTACTCAGCAACTGGCAATGGATTTGCCATCCATTTCTGTAGGAACTGTCATCAAAGGGACTGCAAAAGGAGAGTAAAAGTCCTTGGGCTAAGTAAGAGAAATCCCAGAAAAATGAAAAGTCAGGAAAATATAATCAAATATTTCTGCTAATGAATTATCAGTCATTTATTTTCTGCACCAGTCTTTCATCTGTAACTGTACTTACCTGTCTGTAAGATGGTCTTAGACCAAAACTTGTTCTCAGGTTATGGTTTGGACATTATTGACTGCTGTATCGCTAGGGACACTTCAGATGCTGAGGTTAAAGGTACATCTCCCACAAGATATTCCCAGTGTTAAGAATTACTTGAGTAACTCTTAGCTTAATGTTCTCTTTGCACCCAAGAAACACGAAGCAGGCTCCTCCACCCCTTCACTCCTAGAGTGAAGTGAAGGTAAAACCATTACCTAAAGTGACCTCCTGAGCGCAGCTCTGTTCCTTTCTAATTGCTTGCTACCCATTCCAAGCACTCACCCTCCAGATTGAATTGCATTGTGGATGACAGTTTTTTCAGCCATCTTAATCATGACTTACATGATTTGCCCCAATAACCAAACAAATATTCCTTCATAGTGTGTGCTGCTTGCAATTTTCAAACTGATACTCAAAACTACCCACTTTGTAGTAAAGTGTAATGAAACACTAGTGCTACATTCCACAAAATAAGTCACCTGCAATATACAGGCATTAATAAAGGTGACTTAAATACCTGATTTTAACAATCTGGCAATCAGTCACATTGATTTCCATGATTCCTTCATTTCTCCCATAAAGCCCTAAGAGGAATTAGAAATCTATTCCTAGGCACATGATCACAAAGGAATCACAGCTGTCAATTGAGCCATCGTGGCCAATGAGAATCCTGAAGGCACCTCTACAGCAACTCCGTTAAAATAAACCCACCTGAAATACATTAGGTTTTAAATACTTCTTGATTTTTAAAGCCATCACCTGGTGACAGCAGCCAAACTCATTGTCGCGTTATTATCATTATAAATTATACAATTACAGTGCCAGAATGAACTACAGCAAAGTAGTCTGACCTGTTAAACAGGTACCAGAGGACAAGAATGTTAGGAAAGGAGAGGAACAATAAGAAGATTATTATTACTTGAAAGTGAACATATTTCTAGATTAAAAATGTGAAAAATATTACAATGTAAAATAGAACACAACTTACATTAAAACAGTAGGCATAATATATGTAAGAGCCAGATATCCACATTACACCACAGGAGATTCAAAAACTAGTATCTGATCATTACCATTGCTGAATATCAATTTTAAAAAGCTGCAGATATAAGATTCGAGTCTTTATTTAGATTCTGAAGCACTCTCTCAGACTAACAGTGATTTTGAACAACTCTACAGTCCTTTTCGTTGGGAAATTTATTCACAGTGGTCACAATACATCAAGGATTTCTCAAATCTCTGCACTCAGAACAATAGAACTGAAGGCGTGTTAACTTCAGAAGCTAATTATAGCTTTTCAAGTACCAGCACACCATTAACAATTTTACTGTCCAAAAAATGCCCTGGGGACATTCACAACACGTGCTGGTGCAGTGGAAATGGACCTGCCTAGCTAATCATGATAATGCTTTCATTTTTAATAGATCTTTTACAATAGCAAAAGGTGAACAACACATAGGAATATTGCTGAAAGTTCTAAAGCATTAGCAATAAAACCACAGTCTCTCATTTTGATTCCTCTACAAACTGCTCGTAGCATAATCAGTCCCTATTATGAACTCCATTTATGTCAAGGTTTCAATCCCCAAACACACAGATGTAACTACATGCATCCTGCATCTTGCCAATGCTATTCCTCACACGGACAGGTATGAGAGAGATCAAGACCAAAGGCTAAGCTCACTTGCCCACACATAGGCTCCTAGTGCCCTCTGAGGTGCCCTGAGGGTACCAGAGCCATTTGCCACACCCGGCCCCAGTGCCTCTGGGGCATCCTGGATGGAGGCAGCCCAGGCCTGGTGGGCTTCCCACGCAGCAGCAGATGCCTTCATACTGCGTAATCACCTGTAGCTCTACAAACCCCTCCCTTTTTAATGGCTTCCCTAGAAACAGCTTAGCTGAAGGAGCAGGAAGAACAAAAGAAAACATCCCAAAACCAAAATGAAACATTGATGAAGAATAAAAAATACTCAGTGTGTTTATGTTTTGGGTTTCCTAGCAGTTTGATTGAAGTCAGTAAGTCATGACGTGCCCAGAGCAGACTCAAACTCCTCAAATGTCATGTGAAAAGAGGGTCACTCTTAAAGACTGGACCACCTCCAAAGGCTACAAAGAAAGGGCAAATTGGTAAGTAAAATTTTCCGAAAAAACCCCAATAAGGGTCAGAAGAGCACTATGAAAATTTTGGGTGAGAGCCCAACAAAAACCTGAAACATCGTGACAGCATCACTGTCAGAATCCAGAAGACAGCTGGAGGAACGTTGCAAAAGCAACTTGTGCAGTTTTCCAGCAACTGTAATTTATTACAGTCACTAGGGCAGATGAATACTGTAGGCTGTGTTTAATTTGTCCTGTTTACGTAGGCTTTTTTTAAAACAATGTATATGAAAAACGTGGACAAATGCAGAAATATGGAGCCATTTTTGCAGGAAACAGCTCCTCCCGGAGTTAAGTGACCAAAAGACTCAAATGATCCTGAAGTACAGAGAGGAGATGGAGGGAAGGGTGGTATCCTTTCACAACAAAGATTATTTTTACTTAAGTATCATTATCTGTCGGGTTTAGACGCTTGTGTCTGTGATTGTAACTGAAACCTCTGGGCTTTGTCAAACAGTCCTAAAAATGGCACCTCTGAAGGCATAATCTTGTAAAAGCAGTACACCAGCTCCCTTCTTCCTGAAAGATCTCAAAAGAAATGTATCTTTGTAGAGACAATATTTGATGAAGAAATAGATATTCAGGGAGAGGTGCCATACTTTGCTGAAATAAGACCAGGCTGTAAATCTAGATAGTCCCTTGTACAATTTCCAAATTCTCTCAAATAAAGTATTTTCACCACATAAGTAAGAGCTGAAAGGACCAAACATATCTAGCATTAAAAAAGAAACAAAAAAATGCATCCGCATTGCTGTATTAGGTCTAAGTTTTGCTCAAGGTCCCTTCCATGGACCTTTGGTGACTGTTCAGCTGGAAATTAAGGGCCCAAGAGATTTTTTGAAAGCAGTAAGGGATATCCTGAGTCCCAGCCAGCAGCCTAACAATACAGCTTCCAACAGCCAAAACTGTGTGAATTGTGTTATGAACATCACTCATTACCGCACTGCGTGCTTATGGAGCCTTCATATAATTGTATTTTAACTATTAAAAGTGTTTTATTTATAAAAGATGCTACCCCCTAAGTAATAGAGGGTTCTGTAAAAATCAAACTATGATTTTGAATTACTTCTTATTTCTCAATATATTCAGGTAGTCAGCTTTGAAACCTCCACTGTGTAATGCTAATGTATTTCTTGGGAATAAAAAATTAGGCTGTGAGAAGTGTATTCCATGCTTCATTTTCCTATCATTTATATTTCACATCTGACCAGTATAATGTGGAAATTTCTTTATGATAACCTGTTCTAGGCTGCAAGGCAAAAAAAAAAAAAAATAAATATCCAAAGCCAAACCAAAATTAAAAAATCCACCTGGTTTACATTAAATTGTCATTGAAAACCTATGTGTCTCCACTCTTTTCTACCACAAAATAGCTCAAGCGCATTTCTCTAAGCAACATCCTTTCTCTCCTGCAGGACTGTGACATAGGTGGAGCTAATCACTGTGGGATTGGATTAGTTTCTTGGCAAAAGTTGTTATGACGTACTTGCTGCTACATCCTAAGGTTTGTTAGCATTCCTCATCCGAGCTGTATCTACCACTTCCCATAGGGATAACTAAGGAATTGTAGAAAGCTATTATCTGAGCTACGGATTTCAGATTTTTATTCTTCAGAGATGTGCTTTTATGGCATTAGCTGTATTTATGTGCAAGGGATGCAATGCTTCAACAACTTTCAGTGTTATTTGCACATTATTTCTTGTTTGTACTAAAAGTAAGCAGTAAGTAAGAAATCAGAACTGCTTAAGTTGCAAAAATTTCTAAAGGCGAGTCTTCTAACACAGTTCATCTCCCATGCAACTGTTAGAGCTAAGAGCTGTTTAGAACTGTGAAAACCTGTTTGTAAGTCCTGTCATTTTTTTGGTACAACAGTTGGTACACAACAACAGTTAATTTTGGTTGGGGTCTTTTGATTTAACTGCAGAGACGGACTTGTTGAGACAACTACAAATCCGAGTCTTCACACATTTATCATTCTCCCTGTGCTGCTTCTCTCCTCACAGCTTGATTAGACATTGTGAATCCACTGCTCAATGTCATTTCTTCAGCGTTACTCCCCTTAAGTGCTTCTGTGGCTTGCCAGCTCTCTCGGCCCAGGAGAAGCCTGGGTGTTATCACAACTCTTCCCTGAAAATCATCTTCATTACAGGAACAGTGATTATATTTCTTTTACTCTTCTCCACGCTCCATTGGCCCTTATGCCATCATGACAAAAAACAGTCATTGAAACGTAACTACCATGTTGAGGGCGTCCAAAATTATTAAGATGCAGAATGCTTCATGCTCACATTATTAAATCTCTTCTCACATTGATGCAGGAAGGAGCAAGATCAGAGTAGCTGGTGAGAACTAATCCTGTCCTCAGTAATGCTAGCTGCTCAAATGGTCTTCATACACACGTTTCATTACCATTCTTGGAGAGCTGTAGTTGTAGTCTTAACAAGCATACTGCCTAGCTGGCAAACATGAATTTTGTCACTATGACAAATACCATTTAGGAGTAAATAAACTTTAGAAAAGTAAGAAAGTAAGCTAGGGAGCTGTTGTTGATCAAAGCTTTAAACAAAACACAAGCATGCCTTCCTTTCTGTGCTAATTCCAGAAGGAGAAGGAAGTCAACACAATTAATGGCTGATAATTATAAAAATACTGTGTTACTTTATATAGCCCAGCATATAGCTTGCATAAACACTAAAGATCTTTCATTCAGCTGCTTTCAGTCAGTGGCTTTTTTAAAAAGCCTGGATAATATTATACTATCTTTGCTAGCTAAATTTGTAGTTGGATAAAGATGCATTGCATTTCAGAGCAATAAGTAAGCTCCCAACATAATCAAGGACAAATAATATTTTCTTAATGCAAAACATTGCAGAAATAAATTCAGTTTCTTAAGGTGATGCCTACATTTGTTTCATTTCAGGAAGCACTGTGCACAAGGTACAGACAGAAGTCAAAAGAAGGATCCTAAAAGCTCACTGGCCTACATCTGATTTAAGATAGCAAATACTCCATTTTGAGTGTGAAGGTTCCAGTTCAGTTGTACCTGTGAAACAACATTAAGTATTTTAAAATATATGAAAAGCATGAGTTGCATTACAAAAATGTAATATCCCTGTGATATTTTGATCCCTGAAAACAACATGTCACTGCTAACAAATCAAAACCATCTGTTTCCACAACAACATTAATTGGTCTTATGAGTAATTTGTTGTGGAGCCAAACCTTTAAAATCTTAAGAAAAAAAAATCATCAGGATTGGAGGAAAGGTGACGGTGGGAAAGAGAGAGCTTGGTCCCAGTATGTGTAAACAAACTTGCACATTTTCTTTAGTTTACTGTAGACTTGGCATGTTTGTCTGTTTTACAACAATTCTCAAGCTACAGCTACGGTTGCAAGGTAACAAATATGTATAGAATATTGTACGAATATATGGTATGATTATATATAGACCGTCAGCACCTTGAAACTGCTTAAGCCAGAAAATTTCTGGTCCTTGTGTTATAAAAAGTTATCCAATAGCCACTTAAAATTTGTAAAAACTAAGCTACTTACTCAGTTAGGTGCAACAGCAGGCGCCAATTCACAAATTAAGAGCAAAAGAAAGCAAAATCAAGTTTATCAGCAACTATAAGCACGTACCTAAACCATCTCACACTTGAGAACAGACTGTTAGTAGCAAGTCTGACTTATTTTGGAGGCACGTGGTTTCCATTATGCTGTTTTTACTGCAGCAGTTCTGCACATTATGTGGACAGAAAAATTCTGTACAAATTTATACTAGGCGGGGTGGGAGGGTGCTGAGGCTGAAGCCCAAGGATCGGGAATCGATGAAAAAATTCAGTTCATCAAATAAGTAGCAGCATATTTGGATAAGCCATATAGCCTTCTGTATACTTAATGTTCTTCCAAGCGCAAGCCAGTTCCTCCATATTATTAACAGAGTGCACACAGGCACAATAATTTATCTAATAAGTACAATTTTGAAACTAAACTCATTAATGTTTGCTGAATTGAGGGTGATAAAAAGATGCTAGCACAGATCTGCTCAGTGCAAACAACGTGAAGTCTATCAAGGGATGGATTTCCCCCTCCTTATTCACACTGAATATGTTTTCATAAGTCTCTCATCTAATAGAGGAATCTTATGAACATTATTCCTATATGCAAATATTTCCTCAGAGCAGCTGTAACAGTACGCAGGAGCTAAAGAAGTACATTTTCCCCAGGAAAATACATGTAACTAAATAATGACAAATTCTAAAAGAGCAACCTAATACATTCTGTAGTCACGTGTTGTGCTGACCAATGTTTTTTCCTTCACTTTCATCACATAGATAAAGAGTTTTTCCTCCTAAAAGACAAATTAATTTAAGCTTATGTGATCATCAAACTGTATTTTAGGAGAATATGGATGCTGATGTCACAAATAAAATTTGAACCACAAATATCTTACTAGTTTACCTATTATAGAATCAAGGAACCGTAAACAGGAGTCACCACTACATAATATATATTTGTCCATATAGGCAATGTATGTCAAATGTGTTTTTATTTGAATGATTACATTTACTGATTTGTATCAGTGAAAGATGAGAAACATTTCCAGTGAGCTCAATCTTACTTCCCTGAGAAAAAAACAAAAACAAGAAACAGCACCAGCTGCTTGGCAGGACTCTGCTAGAATGATAACATGGTCTCTGAGTGCTCTTGTTCAAGCAATGGAATTAATTACTGATGAATACTAACACAGCAATAGCACTGACAACTGCATCACCTACACTGTCTAGCAAACAAGCTGTTTGCTCATGGCGGCCACTGCTTTAATACAGAGCTTTTCCAGAATTATTTTTGCATGTATTGTACTTCTAGAGTAATATTAGAACAAAGTAGTCAACTGTGTCTAAAACTATGAAACATTTATATCTAACAAAGATCTGTTAATAAGAGAATTTGAGATGGCAATAGCACACAAACTCATTATTAAATCCACCTGAAACTAAGCACAGAAAAAACTTTTTCTTAAATAATATCCACCCACTAACTTGGGCTAATCTTCAAGAGTGATACAGTCATAATTAGAAAATGAGTATGAACAGGTTCTATAATTCATTCTGCAAAATTCTCATCAACCTCCACTTTAATAGACTGTTGTTCCTAAAGAAAGACATTTATTTCTAAGAGAATGGAGAATGATCAATCTGAATAAAAAAATGATTAATGAGGGAAAGGGACAAAGAAAGTTCTTACACAGCTGAAAAGACAAGAGTGAAAGAATAGAAAAGAGCTAAAATTATGCAAAAATCTTTATATAAAGTGACAAGGGAAGAACTGCAGCCAAAAATCCCCCAACCCCAAAACACTGCCCTCCCCCCCCAAAAAAAAACCCAACTGAAAAACCCAAACAAAACAACACAAAACAAAAAAAACCTAAGCCACAAGCTCTGCTGTAATTGTGTGATAGTCTAAGTTTCTACACTTTTTTGGACAATGTTCCAGATTTGTTGGTCTGGAAATTTGGACAGGAATCTCGTGAGAACAGGCTTTCTGATGATACTTTAGATACTCCCAGGTTAAAAGTCTGCCAGAAATAATGCAAGAGCAGCCTTTTTCCATAGTATTTTGGTACTTTGATTCCAACTCCAGCAAAAGAGTAGGAACTGCAGAGACTTACGAACTTTAAAGAGAAAGCAATCAGGAATAAACTCTCTTTCCCCATTCCTCATCAATGCACGATATGGTACAGCCTGAATTTTGGGGAAGACACAAGAGAACTCTGATTTCATTTGAATCACTTAACCCTTTTCTGGTTGGAAAAAGTATTCTTTGGTGCTATTTAAAACAAGCACCTGACAGCAGTCACAGCTTTATTCAATTTGTTCCTAAATGGTTTTCTAATAAAGGTCAAGGATTTCTGTCTTTCTTGAGCACTGTGTTGTGACTTCAGACACAGGATTCCTGCAGCTTACAGATATGGCTGGTAAATAAAACAGGATGTTACAAAGGTTACCTTCCTCACACAAAGCAAGGAAAATAGTTAATTCATTGAAAGACCATGAAAAGGGATCGTCTATCGGTAAGAATGATAACATGCTCGCTACATTTAGGAAGAAAAAAACACCAGAACAACTCTGATTTCGTGTTAGGTACACCTTAACACTGGCTACAAAAATAGAGGTAGTTAAATTCCTGCAACTGATCACATAACTAGAATTTCCATATATTTATTTTGCGCTTCTTTGAAAGAGATGCAAGTTAGAAAGAGGCCTTCTGATAACTGTGCTGTCATGCAATCAGTAAACTAAGTCAAAAGGTCTACTGGGGGAAGAAGGTTTCTGGCTCAATCACCCTTTCTATTATCCACATAGGTTTGGTGAGCAAGGATTAGTCTACGCTTTACTACAACATATACTCTCCAGTTATATGTGGTAAACACAGTAAGTTCTTCCAGAGGGTTGCAGGGAAGTGGCAATACTTCTCCTAAAGATTGAGGGATACAGACAGCTTTGGAAAGGCAGCAGTCCAAGACTCCAAGAGCACGGAAAAAGAAATGGAGCGAAGATATATTTGGTTGCTCCACAGAGATTATGCTAGATGAAAAGAGAGTCAATAGGATCAGACGGAACACAACGGAAATGAGATTTAAAAGAATTACACTTAAACCTTTTTTGTTTTCTTTTTTTTTTTTTTTCTGTTTTTAGCCAGAAAACAAGGTCTAGGTACTGGCAAATTCACAGGAGCAGCAGTGTTTTCTCTTTGAAAGCTGAGGTTCTCTAACAGCGGGGCAGGAAAGGCAGTTGAATCTCTTCAAACAGACAGCCGTTGCTTGATAACTTGGTGACCTTCCTGTTAAGCCCAAAGGGCCACAAACACACAGAATCCATACGACCCATGACATCTTCAAACACTGGAAGTTGTTAACCAAGTGCCCAATGTCAGGAAACAACTGTCTGTCTGTGACAAGCTCAGTTCATCCTCCTCTGTGGGACTGGAATTAATTTATTTTCTACTAGAGTATGCTTACAATCTCTCTCTTGAGAGATTCAAGAGAAAGATATTCAGCAATCAGTTGCAGGTTACCCCATTGGAATCCCAACAGAAATAATTTTTAACCATATTTGTGGTCCTTTTCCCGACAGGACATACACCCAAGAAGCCTAGTGCTGTTTTGAATAGTCACCCTCTGAGAAAACCCAGCTGATCTAAAAAATCATCACATGTAATCCTTTTGACATGTTCAGTGCTCTAAGCATTTAAGTATTTGCTTTAAAAAGTTACAAATGGATTCTGGAAATCCACGTGTATTTCTTGGAGCCTTTTCATTTAAAAAAACCTGCTTACATATATGCACATAAGATCATGTGGTATTTTAGGAGGAATACATTAACTATTGTGCTGCTGTTAATGTGGAAGAAGTTCTGTTGATTTGCATTAATTAGTTGCTTTATTTTTACATCAGGCAATACACACACCCTTTCTTATACCAAGCAATATATTAATATTCTTTGTTAAACAGATACAAATAACATTAGATGCAGTAGATTATTACTGAGCACCCTCTATGTCTCACCTTTCAAAAGGAGTAGTAGTGCTGACCCAGTGGACAAAAGACGTTTTCTCCAAAACATACCTTCTCTTCAATATTTTCTTGCCGGTCACTAGCTTCCTTCCCCCCCCNTTCCTCCCCCCCCCCCCCCCCCCATTTATAACTCCCTTTAAATTGTTGCTGGTTTTGAAAACCTTTGGCCTTGTTTTGCGCTCTGCATATCATCCATATGGTTTCACTACATATGTGGAACTGTGTAAGTCCACTACTTGTGACTTCAAGGATTTTGTATGATTGAAGACTCAAAAGCCAAACGGAGTCAGAGAGTTGAGGAAAAACAGTTGGTCTCCAACACTTCCAATGAGCCATTTGTCAAACTGGACAAAAGCTGTCCACTTTTGGAAAAGCTTTTGATGAGTAGCATTAATTCAAACCTCCTCCACTGACACTTCATGTCAGTTAATATGTTTCTTATTCTGCAAGAACCAGACTCACACGTATGTTCCTGTAGTGGCCGATTCCCCCCACCCCCCTTTGTCCTTGCATACAAAAGAAGGCAGCACTGAGACACGCTGTAGACTTCTGCTGCCAGACTTCCCCCTCACAGTTCTGCTAACCTCAATGCTGACCTACAGTACCCTTAGTTTTCCATTCCTCTGTTACACAAATATAGCCCAGTATTCCAAATGGGACGTGTTTATTCCAAGAACACAAACGAGACCATTTTCACATCTAAGAAAATGATGTGTCTTGATTAAAGATTGAGACATTTTCAGACCATGCTGAAAACATACACAGTGTTCATCACCATCCCAAATCCCTGTGGATTGGTTTCTAGTCTATTCCACTAATCCCTGGATCCCGATCCCAAATTCATGTCTTCCCAAATTTGACTGAATACTCTTGCTTGAACTCTTAATTTCACATTAGCTGGAAACCTTCATGAATGTTTGCAACTGTGCCCATTAGTGGGCGTCTTTCACCTAGAGAATTGTTAATTTAATCACACATCACAGAAACAATCCACAGTTGCTTCAAAGGCCCACTAGGTCCTGTTTCTTATCTTCACCTTTTACGTCAAACTGACCCTTTGGATTCCAAGTGTTGGCAATGATGGAAAAAATACACCGTACGTCAAAAAGCAGCACTGCAAATAAGCTGTTTTCTTTTCAAAGTTCAAAAGTAAAGGACACTCTTTTTCTCATTATCAATGACGATAAATAAATACTGATTACTTACAAAATATATAAATTTATTATAAATATTGAAAATCAGCTTCCCACAGAGCAATTGGATAAAACTTGTATTGCATCAAATTGAACTTTGTTAGAAAACGGGCAGTTCATAGCCTTACAACACTAATAATAGGGTGCTGACAAATGAAGCAAGCTGGTAAATGTGAAGCTTGTTCATAACAAGATTGCACAAGAAAATATACTGTAATGACCCCGTCTTGAACATCCTGTAATAGCCCATTGTTCCTCTCTATTACTCTCATTCAGCAATTTTTTTTTAATAGCGGATGCATGGCAGCAAAGGAACCAATGTAATGTGGGATTGCACGTGCACAAATCATGGCATGTAACAGAGGTGAGAAAAAGACCCTGGCACACTGAGAGAAGTTTGGAGTGTGCTATTAACTGGATGTGGAGCCTTCCAAAACAACCCCACACCTTTACATAGCTTGAATAAGACAAATAAAAATATTTACCTATAAATGCCTGAAGGATTGGTAAACACTGAGAAGATAGGAGAATCATTTTACCCATGGAGGGCAACAAATGACAAGAAGGATGGGAATGAAAAAGGCAAATCATAGGTTTAAATTCTGAGAGACCATGGAGTCAGTGCATTTGAAGTTAGCATGGTAGCAGATATAGGAAGAATCCTTCCCTTGCATAGATGAAGAAGAGATGTGGCAATAAGCGTCTTCCATGTGTGACAACTGGATGTTTCACCTTCACTCTGTATGAGAAACGATGAGCTAACTGATCACCACAGTTACTGGCATCTTAACTAGATCATGCGCTGAAACCCAGCATCTGCTTTTGTTGCCAAATTAAAATACTGAATAGATAATTAATTTAGCAACCCTACTGTGAATTCATGTCATACTCATAACTCCAAACAGATTTCTCGCCATCTAAAGGAATCTTTCAGTTTATCAAGTGGGTATGTATGTAAAGAAATGGCTTTTGACTGACCACTGGTTACCTGACTCAGCTTTGTCTCTGCAATTAGAAGGTCACGCTAAAGGCAACATCATTCCATTTACTGATTTGTTCGCAGTTTACTTTCCTATGGGAACTACATTTTGAGGTTCAGATTTTTTTTCTTTGTGCATTTGTCATTCCTTGCATCATTTTATCTTCCTTGCTTCCCTACTACCAGACTTCATTGTTTTACCGTTACTTAGTGCTCAAGGAAGGAGGAGTTGTCCAACTGTCCTGTTTAAAAGCCATAAATGTTTAAAAATACAAAAGCTTGGAGATCTAGGAAACAGAAGGGCTAAAGAAATAGTAAAAATAAAATAAAACAAAACAAACCTCTGGCTTAAGAAGCGCCACATTCCTGCATGGTATAGTGCTATTTTTGAATGCATTTTGGCAAATGTGCGTTCCCTGAGGAAGCTGAGTTATCACAGATAACTGTCTATCATGCCAGTCTGTCTTCATTGGACAAATGTACTTAAACAGTATCTTTTCTCCCCTTGTCTACTCTGACTTGGAAATCTTACTGCAAGTGGTCCCTAAAATCTGGTTTGAATCTGGGCTCTTTTGGTGCTGACTTCACCCTAACCGTATACACGCAATCTTACGGAGGGCAGTATACATTGACATGCTCTGGTGCCCCAGTGCCCCTGCAGAGACAGTGCAAGTATTTTGCCATCCTTCCAACAAACCCTGAGTTACTGCCATGTCCTTCACTGGGCTGTAATGTGACTCTTGGAAGAGCTTAGCATGTCAGCAGACTATTTTCTCTCTGTAGCTCTAAATAAAAAGCGTCCAGTTAAACTACATTGGCTGAATTCTACCCTTGGATTGCACGCATAGTTTTTAGAAGGGGGATCTTCTCTAGAGAAGAAACTCTACTTTTACAATCTCTTCTGAAATAATTGGGGGAGGGGAAAAAAAAACATAAAAAATTAAAAAGACTTAGGCCTGGCAACTACCCCAGTGGTTCACGCTAAAAAGTTAAAAACATCTGAATGATGTTTTTCTACCTAGTTTCCTAGGAACTCTGAAAATGCTGAGACAGCGCATCCAGCATGCAGGGTGGGGGGACATAAGGCTCTCATAGGACCATGCTGTGACTTCCGTAATCAATCTGACATTGTCAAGATTTGAAGACTGCTGAAATTACCTCCTTTAATTAGAAATTAAGCATTTCCAGTATGAGAAACTAAACATAAATTTAAATTAATATAAATGAATACTCAATGACTGTACTCCAAACAAAATTGTTTCAGCTTCCAATTACAACCACTTCTCGTGTTTTATATAAAACCTATATCATGACAGCAAATAGAAAGGAACAAATTTTCTACTTCTACTTTGCTCACTGGTGTGTAATTTGTGTCAATGGTAATTACGCTTATGACATAACAGGCAGAAAATGATAGAAGGGATATAACCTTTCAGGTCTCCCTTGGTGAAAACTGATGGAGTATGAGGTTCCCCAGCTCTGTGGGGTAAGGAGAACGATGCAATAGCACAGTTTAACTTGATGGGAGTTCTTCCTCTCATTTCCGTATCGGTTTCCAAAGTTACTCTTCTCTAGGACTATAATGTTTGCTGTTTGTTTTCAGCAGAAAGGCTTTTATTTTCTGATGCACATACAAGACTAACAGAATAGAAACATTTTTTTTTTAAATCCTTCTTTACCCACTCCTTCCAAAACAGAGGAAGGGAGGGAGGGAAGGAAAAAAATAACAAAAAAAAAAAACAAACCCAAACCCACACTACACTGGCATGCACATAACCACAAGAAAGGCTACAATTTAGTTCAGTGTTTAAGTGCCCACTTAGTGTTAAGCACGTGCTTTTTCCTATTGCTACTAGCTACATAGAAAACAAGCACAATCCTGGTGGCCTTCAATGTATTATGATGCAATAAACAACACATTTAATAAAAAATGAATGCAGAATGGTGGCCATGCAGAGAGTACTTGAATAGCACTCAGGAAAGAGCCTTAATTTTGGCTTTCCTGAACTTGTTTAAACTAAATTTTTCATGACTAAATACTAAATCAATTTAAAAAAGGTTACCGCTCGTGATACTCTGTTACGGTACACGCATCTGTTGTTCCTCTTCAAGGAAGATGACTATGAATTTCAATATATAGTCATTTATGGAAAGGGTTCTCACACCTCCCCCCCCCTTCCAAGAAACTAGACGTGTGAAGACAGACATTTCTCTCTGAGAGGAAGGATAAGGCAGAGGTTAATTTCATCTGCATGAGCCAGTGTAGGATAAGCTTTTGGAAATATTGTCAAGCCACATTCTTAATGCCTGGCAAAGTGACTCATTCAGAGTCATCACAGGAAAGGAAGTTGAATAGAATAAAAAACGGAACAGGATGGGGGCTTAACCAGGAGAAAGAAGTGAGAGAAAGGAAACTGGATTGTTTAAAGTGGCCTGAGGTTACAAGCTCTATAACAAGCTGATTTTTAAAAATATATATGTAAAATGCAGCTATATATGTGTAAAAAAAAATATACACATTTATGCATACATAAAAATACACGTATGTATGCGTGTATTTATAAAACCCAACTTTTTTCTATTTGAAAAGAGACTTGTTTTTGTGGATTGTCTTCCAAAGCTCAGCAGAAGGTGGCATTACCATAGTACGCGAAATAAACAAGAATCCCTCTAGAAACCCACAAATTTTTAACAACTATGCTCCGATTCAACACAATATGTAATTCACAGAATATGAAGTTACACACTTACGTAAAAATCCACCAGAATGCAACGAACGCATTGTTATACTATTCCCTAAAGAAACACTCTGCACAATAAACAAGGCTTGTTTCTTTTTTTTTTCCCAAATCCACAGTATTGACTGTTTCGTACTAGCAACTTGGTGCAATGTGAAAAAGCTACTCTTCTCCAAATATTTTTACTGTGAAACTTTGGACAATTAGCCACCTAACACATCAATTTTAGCCAATTCAAACAGAAAACAATATGTAGACTGTTCAAATAAATACGTTCACTTGCAGCAGCCTACTGCAGAGCACCTCCTTGAATTCATCATAACTGAAAACACATTACTTGTGCAACTAGAGTTTCCATTGACAAAAAGAATAATTTTGCTTCCCAGAGAAGATGACTAAGGTATTTTTTAATATCATAAAGGTGACATTCAACTGACTCACAGCTCTTTATGTTTCAAAATTGACACCTGTGAGTAAAACTTCTAATTGTATAGTCCAATACTAACTACTGTGTCATTTTGCATGTTCGAAGGGATACACAAAAAGATGAATACACCCATTAAATCACATAATTAAAAAAAGAAATTAAAAATTAAAATGGGATGCATGGTCAAAAAATGGAAAAATGTATTAGAATAAATACTTCTAAATGCTATATCTCACCTCCCAAGCAAATTTATCTCTGTTTGCAAAATACTCCTTATTTAATCCCCAGAGTGACACCTGCTGGATTTCACTAACAGAAACAAAAGGGCAGATAACCCCATTATACAGAACATTTCAGGACGAGGATTGCAAAAATGTGCCCTTTTACTAATAAAAGGTTGTACAGCGTCATAATTTTTGCTCCATTTAGGGCAATAAATAAATGTATAGATGCAACCATAGAGGAAAGAAGTATGATGTCTAAAGCTGCTCCTATTCATTTCTGAAACAGATATTTTTAAGTTTCTATCTAGGAAGGATTATAGAGCATAACATTGGGAGACAAACTATATTCATTTCTGATAACATTAATATGAAAAATATTTTTCAAGCCTAAACCAAATTATTTTGGTATAACAAATATGTTTTTGGCACATCTTTTGCTTTATTTTAATGAAACACTACCAGCTTTGCCAGTATTAAAATAATACAAATTTTATTAAAATTAATTTCCAAGATTTTACCACTGTAATGGGGGGGAAAAGCGAGGGGAAAATCTAAATGGTAATACAAAGAGTGACACTTTATGCCCATACAGGCATCAAAGTCGTGCAGTTTTGAAGCTCAGAATTATCAAAGAATATGCTGAAAAGATGATATAGCTTTTTAGGAACTACAAAGATATTCAGCCTAAACACAGCTGATGGTATACCACAGTATATGAGGTAGCTTCTTTGAACATAATAATAATTTTTTAAAAATCACTAATCACTGTATTTCACTCCTTGTCCTTAGTTTCATATGGGAAGTCAAACCGGTATGGGCTTCATCAAACAAAACTCTGTCACTAATTCTGTTTGGGATATTTTTTAAATAAGGCCTGCATGATCCAGGCATAAATCCAGAAATACAACATTGGTTTATTTTCTAAAATTCAGTTAGTATCTTAATGGTCAGCTACAGCCTAATAGTGGCCAAAACTGTCAGAAAAATCTTGGGTGACATTTATGCCATATTGGAAGGTAACAGCTTCAGAGGCACAGGCATATTCCCATCAGTTGACGTAAATTTTCTTTTCTTTTCTTAAAGTGAGTATAATGCTTCTCTCATGGAAAGTCTTTTTTTAACGCATTACATTCAGTTAAGGGCATTTGAAATGCATCTTTCCAAGGAAAAGCGACTCTAAATAAATCACTTCTGATCTGTTGGACAGCATATGCTGCAGCAATGATTGAAAGTGTTTGCACAGAACTAGGGCAGAAAAAGAATGACTTTGCTGGGAAAATGTAAACAGTATAAACAAGCTTGGGAGACTAAGACAGATATGCATGAGAGATAACTGTGAAAACAAAACTTTGAAAATGCGAAAGTTTAGCCTTCCAGTTTTGCCTAGCTTCTAAAATAGGCCAAAAAGAAAAAGTATTGCTAAAAACAAATTCTCTAATGGAAACAAATTTAATAAGAAGATCTTATATTGTACTGCACTGTCTGTGGAATTCCCCATTAAGATAACAGGTAAGTAACAGGCTAATTTCTGCTGCTTTTTGTGCAAGCGCATTACACTGAAAACGTCAGAATTGCCAATGTGAGTACAAACAAGAAAGAAAATGGGTTGTGAACACCCATGGAACTCTTTCTCCTTTTTCTTTTAAATATTAAAAGGAAACAGCATTCAAATGTATTCAATTTAAAATATTAACACTCATGACTCATGATTTTCTAAACAAAGGGTGAGGTTTAAGACTAATTGACTTTGAAAGTCTCTAAAAACGCACATGTTCTTTCTTTAGTTGATACATTTGGAATAATAAAAGTCAGCATGATATAGACTCACATATATTGTATGTATGCACATAGAAATAACATATTTTATATATAATTGTATGTCTAATATACATAAACACATCTATAAACACACTTCCAGATTTATTTTACTGCTTAAAAGTAATTTGTTTGTCAACTCATATCTGCTTTGGTAATACAAGTATTCATTCCTTCCTTGACGCAGTGGTATCAAGTTAATTCCAGAGCTCTGACAATTTGCTACACCAAAGACTTAAAATATTTCCCAGTAACAGAACAGTTACATGAGGAACTAAGAGACTTTTTGCAGTAAGCGTAAAGCTTAATCGAGGAAACTACTACGTATGAAACCCAATGACATAGCTACACATGCTTTTAGAACAGAGGTGACCGCAACACTGACACAATACAATATTGTGTATATGCTCTGTAGGAATGGCAGCTAATCAGAAGCACAGAAGAAATTTTACTAGCAGATCAGGAACACTGTAAACACATTGGGAACAGATGGGAACAACTTCTTAAAGAGAAATTCTGTTTTGTTTTCCTAACTGTAGACTTGGACTTCTCACTGGAGAAATTACTTCATAAACAGCTTACGTTATGTTCAGCATTTACTATAGAAGTGACTAGATACATACTTTTTAAACATCGCTGTGTACATGTTATTATTAAAAGCATATTGATAACAATAGGTTTTTTTCCAAATGACTGTGGAGTGGTTCGAATCTATATGATTTCACGGACTCTTGTGGACCCAATCCTACCTAGCTCTTGCACATGTTAGGAATGCTGTTGGAAGCAGCTGACAAATGCACAGAATATAGAACTAAGTTAGTAATTATATGTGTGGCAAAGGAAACGTATTAGCGTGCCTTCTTCCCTCAGTTTTGTTCTTAATTGTATCCTAGTCTAAATCTGGATTGTAATACCCAGCCAGCCCACAGAACAATCCTGCGTTCCCAGAGTAGGCCAGGTAGGACATTAGTCACGAACAACAAGACATGCAGATTTGTGTTTTTCATCTTGAGCATTCAAAAAATTACAGAAGTTATCAAGAAACAGCTGCCAAGAGACTACAGAACATAAGTGACTGGATGGGTGATGTATGTGTAACTCCTTCAACAGAAAAACACTTGCATTTAGGAGTATCCTGCCCTTTGACAGTCAGTGGAAAAATTCCCACTGGCTCTCAGCGGGCCAGGATTTCAACAGTTGTGTTGTATCAGGAAAAGCATATTCAAAGGGACAAACACTACATTGCTTAATGCAGAGCAAGACTCCAGCTGATCAGAAATTCAGAGTACAGTAACATTTGAAGGTGACAGGACACACATAATGCAATTCTTGAACTTGCAATGCATGTTATATATCCAGGTACTTAGTTTTGTCCCCTAAAAAGCGCAGCCACATTCATCTACGTTGCTATCCTGCCACTCTCTTTGCTTAATCTGCAAGTAATGTAGATTCTGGCATCAAACCTGCAAACACATATATGCCTGACACTTCCTATGTGGGCAGTCCCACCACAAGCTAAACCAGTTACTTGAGAAGAGCATAAATAAAGAATCTAACTCATTTAGCTGAAATGCTTCTGAAGACAGTTGTTCCTACTGCACTGATCATTAAAACATGAACACTTTTTATCTCAGGTGTCACCTTGTTTGATTTAGTATCACCAAGTGCCTTTTGTGCTGAAGATTTTCAGTTGGATAAATGGGATTGCTCCTATAGGCAGTGAAGTCAGTGAGAGTTTAAGCAGACTACAAAAGTAAATACTGTGAAAATACAGATCATATTTTTAATTGACAATTTCAGACAGTATCACAGCAGGTATACTTTGAAAGAAAACACATGGATTCAGATCAGGTCTTATTCATATTTATCCAGATCTAATGTGTCTCCTTTCAATCCACTGAAAGAACCTCAGATTCAGAGCACAACAATCAGGCTTTTAGTACATCACTGACCTGAATGGGTTTAAACTGTTATATGCATTATTACTGCAAATGAATGACAAGATCCCCAGTATGCACAATATGACTGGAAAGACTCTGCATTGGCACAATTGGAAGAGCAGCAAAATCTGGCCCCANAAAAAAAAAAAAAACAAACCAAAAGCAAAAACCAAACCAAAAAAACCCCTCAGCTATTTTTATTATTATTATCGTTTCAATCTCAGCCCCAATAAAATGTATGGATGGCTAAATGAATCTTTGTAGATCAAATCGAAGTGTGATTTATAGCCTATACTACTTCTTCACTATCCTTTGGAAACAAGATTTCTTTTCCGGGTTCTACAGATCCTACAGATCCATTCCTTACACACACAAGCAAATGACTAGGTGTAGCAATCTCAGTAATGCAACTGTATTCGTAAAATAGAGGATATGGCATCTGTTTTGGAAAGCTGAAGAAGTGGCAAGACTCTTAACTGTCTCTCTCTACCGATACTGGAAGGCAGAGAATCACACCCTTCCCACTGTTCAATAGCTTCTCGAGGAAATGGAACAGTGGGCAATTACCTTTCAATAAATCAGATCGGTGCTGGTGGGAAAAATCTCAAACAGTAACACCCCGGCACGCGTACAAGCTTCAAACTCGAGCTAACTTTTTCTCAAGCAAACAGAAAGTCCAAACAAAACAGAAGCTTTATCTTTTTAGTTGTGTAATTACAACTCGAAACCTAATTATGAAATAACTCAAGTATGACCTCTTTCTGGTACAATAACGTCTATAAGATTAAAGGAACCCTCGGTAAGAAAATCTACACCACTTTATCACCTAATTCAGCCTCTCTTGAAAGAACTCCAGTTGTATTGAATTAGTCTTAAGGACCCTTTTCAAACCAATGAGCCTCTAATTCTCTCCAGATGCAAAGACAGAAATTTGGTTAGCTAATATTAGAGGTTTTAAACAGAATCCTTTAAGTGCCGATTAGGGTATTTTTATCTCCCTTTCTACCTATTTATCGTTGATTACTTCCTCTAGGATATATTATAACTCCACCAGTTTATAAAATCAGCTCAGCTCACTAAAAACAATCGAAGCTTTCCCCCACACCGCTTTCCCCCCGCAGATCACATACCGCACGCTGAGGTTTAGCGTTAAGAGCGCGCACGCACGCGTAACTATAAACGCGTTCAGATGGCGCAAAAAATAGCGTCCTTAGGTAAAACAATGGAACTGGCTTGATGGGTACTCACCACACCGAGATTTCTGCGGGACCGCTTTCGGACAGATCAGCCCGATTTCCCTCTTCAGCGGGGGAGAAAGGCGATGTTGCCTTCCCTCCCTCCCTCCCCGGCCGAATAAGAAGAGACCTACGAGAGCCCGTTCCTCCCGCTGGGTATAATCCAGTTCCCGAGCCTGGTGGCCGCAGGGGGAGAGGAGGAGAAGAGGAGCGGAGCCGCCGCCGCGGAGCGCCGCTGCGGGCAGCGCCTGTCAGATGCTGCGGGAACGAGCGCGGAGCGGCGGCGGCGGCGGCGGCGGCGGCAGCAGCGAAACATCAGAGCTTCCTGTGACATCACCCCGACCCCGCCTGCCGCCCGCGTGGAGTTACTGTTCCTTCTCCAACGGCGTGTCCCAGGAAGCCGGGGCTCCCCCGGTATCCCCGGGCGGGAGCTGCCCGCGTCCTACCGGCGGCCACCTGTGCCCGCTGGCGGCCCCGCTCCCGGCGGCGGGAGGCGCCGCCCGCACCTTGTCCCCGGTCGGCTGCAGCTCGCCCGCCCCGCTGGGAAACCAGTCGGGACATACTCACTCGCTCTCGTGGAAAGGAGCAGACCACACGGCTCTTGTCTTTTCGCGTATCGAGGCAGTGAGATTCGCCCTCCAACTAGACCTAGAGGGAGAAGTCGCTTTTGGACCTTTATTCAGAGACAAATAGTGTACACTGGCTGTGTCCCTCATTGACATGACCGACCTGACCCACTTCTGCCAGAAACTGCAGGGGCGGCATTATGTCCCATACCGTAAGCGCTGAAAAGCTCTACAAAGAAATACCTTTATTCCTCAAATGTAAAACTGCATTAAAGGTCAGAATAAAACTTTCAGATCCATGCCAGTGCATAATTTGCAGTGCCACTTTGTTTTATGCCCGAGAAAAAAACCTCATATTTAAGCAAATAAGTCTTTGAAATATCAAGGGGTAGAAAAAGGGCAGCAGGAATATTGCTATCACTGCACAGAACTCTAGGCTGCATTTTTTTAAATGCCAGTGATTTGAAAGCACAAGTATGAGCTACCTGGTTTGAAAGCTGCCGTAATAGAAGACAAAACAAAATTAATGGCAGTCCTTTTACTAGCTTCACAGAATTTTGTATCAGGACCTAAAATTATTTCTTTGAGAGCATTTACCACTCGTTCTTTGTACGATTAATACCTGTGCTATAGGCACAATCAGTGCTCTCCAAAGCAATAGACAGTTGCTGTGTGCGCATGACAGTACTATGTTGAACAAATGTGGAGTTCATGGAGTGTTAAGCTCAAATACTGTTAACACCTGTAACACCAGTGTTCCTTATGTAAGGCCATAAGGACCTCCCAAACGTCGTAGTTTTGTAAGCGCTCATCAAAATCATAACCATTGAATTTGCTCATGAAACAAGATAAAGTATTCTGCTTGCTTCTCACTACCTGTCGCTCATCCACTTTTTTTACCAGCAGAAACATTTGCGGAACACGTTGTGAACTGGATGAGGGAATTCATCTGACCACTAAAAATCTTTTCTTCAAAAATTAAAACAGCAAGAAACCCAAAACTAAGCAAAAAAAAACCCCAAACGTCCAACCCCAAGCCAGGGTCAGGAAAAATCAGAAGAGGGAAGAGAGGGGCAGGAATACTTCAAATCCATACGGCCACAGGATAATATGAATTGTGAAATCACACTCTAGGGTCACTAAAAGAGCAGGCATATGACTTTAATACTCATTTGGCACATGCGAGTGTTGGTGCTTCTAGGATCTTACATCAACAGGAGAATGTTTGAGTTTTATAATCAGTGAAGAACTAAGAACTGGCACTCTGAACTTCTAGGCAATGTAAACAGATATAAGCCGGGGATTAGCTCTGATTCCGAACAGCGAGGGAAATTAACTTCTCTGAAATAAATGGTGTCGCCTCAGGTAGTGGAATTTCATCAGAAGTGAGGCTGGCTGCATTATTTTAGACCAAATAATCCGTCTATTCCAGCCAAGCACACGTGTTCAAGACACGCATCTCGATTAGCTGGAGAGATTTATTACAGAGGGTATTTGGCACGTCACATTCAGTGGAGGGGTGTGTGTGTGTGGGGGGGCGTGTGTTGTTTTTTGGTTGGTTTTATTTTTGTTATTATTTATTTTATTTTAGTTCAAAAGTCCTATATTGGACTTAGCCACCGTTGGAACTTTCTTACTCCTGCTCTCCCGGCACATTGAGACGTCTCAGCTGCGCACTTCCAAGATGCAGAAGGCTCCCACGCTCACTTCGGCTCCCCCTTCTCCCGGCCGAAAGGCACGGAAATCACCCCCAAATTCGGGTCGCCCCCGGATCACAGGTGGCCCCGGCGGCGCCCCCGCGCGGCGGTCCGTGGAGCGGCCCACGGATCGCGGCGCGGCGCTGCCCCCTGGCGCGCAGTGGGGCGGGTTGCGGGTGAAGAAGACACGCGAGGGGAAAGTTCTCCCACGTGTCGCCCGTGACTGAAATACTGAAGGGTCCGTGCGTAGACGCGGCGTAGCTGTAAACGTCGATATCCCGCTTTGCGTGAAGCCGGTGCCTTCTCAAGGTCAGGTACCGGCGGAAGCAACCAGGTGTGAAACATAATCCCTACAGCCACGTCAATACATTTGAAAAGTGGAAGCCAGAAAGATGAAGACTTTCTCAAAATGTAAATGCACCGATCGGCTTTGAAACGGTAGATGGATTGGAGATGCAGGGAGAAATGCTGGTTCCAATCCCCATTCCTCGAAGTCTTGCCCCATCCCTGGAAGCCTTGCCCCATCCCTGGAAGTGTTTAAAGCCAGATTGCACAGGGCTTTGAGCAAGCTGTTCTAGTGGGAGGTGTCCCTGCCTATGGCAGGGGGGTTGGAACGAGATGATCTTCAAGGTCCCTTCCAACCTAAACCATTCTATTATTCTAAATGAACTGGAAAGAAAAGAGAAGCAGGGGACAGAAAGCAAAAAGGAGAAAAAGGAGGGCATAACAGTAAAAATGTGAGGAAAAGAGAATGAATGAAAAGACTTTATTTCTCAAAGACATTTTACTTCATCATCTGTATGGACTAAGAACACGTGGCAAGTTATCGCAGGTCAGATGACACCTGGAAACTCATCAAACCTCTGTAAAATTGCTTCGGCTTGTTGGCTCCCATCATACAAAGTGGGAGAAATTTCACAGCACCCTGCATATTTCCTCCAAAGCAACCAGGGCAGATTCTGGAATGAAATGACTGGATGAATGGACATTGGAAATGTACAGCTGGTGTAACATCTTAGCATAGCTTCATTTTCTGAGCTCTGTGCCATTCTGCCATCTGATTTCCTATCTTTTCCCTGTGTTGTGGCTCAATTATCCCCCCCTTCTATATTCACCCTTTAATGATCTTTGAGAAGTGCACAGATCTTTTTTCTTATTCTTGCATTTGGTTGTTCTGCAGATATTCAAGCTACAGGAATGAAAAGAAGTGAATGAAGGAGAACGGCACAAAAGAAACTTCTCGTGGAGTTGATGAAGATCAGATACCACTGCAGTTTGGACTTTTTACGGGAAAAAACCTAATTCAATGCACTGGATAACTGGAAAGCTGGATAACTGGTATGGTGGCCAAGCCTAGTAGACAGACCAAGAAGAGTGTGCACTCTCAGATCAAGTCTCTGATTATAATCAGATCAGTTTTTGTACAGTCTACAACATTCCAGTCTTTATTCTCATTGCACAAAGTCACAAGCCTAGAAGATGAATCACTTTGTAATGTTTCCTTAGTCAGTTGAAACAGAGGTACTGCTGAGATGCTGTAACTATAAAGTCGTTTTCTGTCTCAACAATGACATAAGAGATCCATCCATGGATCACTTGTTTAACCACAGTTACTACAAAATGAATGCATGAGAAGTTTCTTTAGTATAATGTAAATAGGGGTGGGTGAGTATGGGGGAGTACCTGTTAGTCCTGTCCTAGCTACAGCAGTTCTGGAAGAAGAGAAGGCTCACAGTCCTGGGGAGCAATGAGCACACTCCATGAGGAGACCCCGTTAGCTTGCAGGAGAGCTCAGCAAGCAGGAGACTTAGAAGAATGGGGAACAACCACACAGCCAGGTTTCTGCAGGGACAGACAGGATGATTTTTCCTAGATTTCCAGGGTGGATTTTGTGGGTGTTGAATCCAGGCAGCCAGGGACAAGTCACTGGACCAAGAGGGAGCCTGAAGGAGAGATACTGCCATGAAATGACACAGGGATCACAAGACAATGTGTACAAACATATTTATTCTTTCCTATCTATCTTTTATATCTATTGTCTTATTCAGAATATTGTTTCAGAAAGTTCACCATTTTAGTTTATGATGTAATAAAACTTACAGACTTTACAAATAATCCTTGTTAGTGTTCTCGGTGGGACTGCTTTAAGAAACACCACAGGCAAACCCCTTCCCCTTCCTCCCAGTCCCTGCAAGGCTCAGACCAGAGTCCCATCACAACTGAAAACAAGCCCAGTTTTAGAGCTGCAGTCACAGCTGGGCAGAGGACACAACCTCTGGAACAGCTCTGTTCTCATCACCTTTATTTGGGCTTGATGCTGAGGAAAAACTCTCCTTGAAGAAGCGCTGCCACCGATAACAAGGATTCATATAAACACTGGAGTTATCTGAATGTTGCATTCCTGCTCCCAAAGAATGAGTTTCATTCTCTTTTACATGAAAGCTCTAGAAGGTGTTTTTGTTTAATGTGAATCATGGTCAAATATCTCAGAATCATGCTAGGAAATACCACGATTCTTTGTACAAGCATTTTAGCATGGTGTATAGGATAGTACTGCCCGTCTGTCAGACGTCAGCGACAGAAGGTGGGTGCTGCAAATGTGTTACTTACCCAGCACTTGACACTTTCTTTTTTTGCTTTAATCTGAAACCATAGACTCAGAACGTCTTTACTGAGTCACTGCGCTGCTGGAGAAGCCGAGTTGCACATACCTCAGCTCCGTCTCCATTCTGAGGTACATCGCACGATCTAGCGATGACCTACGTTTTAATACTGGCAAGCTGTGGGAAATTATTGTGACTAAGAATGGAAGATTAGATGTTTTTACTGCCTTCATCATATAATTTATAGAAGAAAAGGTGCAGACAGCTGTGCACTCACCTGCATTCCTAGCCAGGCAGACACAAGCCAGTGGCAGCGCAGAAGCAGGGTAACTGCAGCATTAGTGGGGTGTTCAGCCCCCTGGTAAGTCCTGCCTCTCCCATACCTAGTGTGCCTAAAGCAACTCCTGCTTTCGGAGGCCACGTATGCTACTGGGCTGAGGCAGCTGCTATGTTACAAGTGGAAAGGCCTGGGAGCAGTTTAAACCATGGGCTCTCCGCTCATCTGCAATGACAAATTCCAGCTGGTCCAAGTATTTAACCTACCGCTCTGCTCCTGGGCAGCGCAACTACAGACTCGACTCCTAGTGCATGGAGTACGGATGATACCTGGACAGTGAGGTCAATAAAAATGATGGACTAGAATGGGATGCTATCAAACCGGAACTGAAACTGGCAGGTAGCTACACACCAAATTAATTCTCTGTAGAAAACTGGCATTACTAGTTTTCAGCAGCCTAAGGAGTCTATAGGTTTCCTGTCAGAAATGCACTTGTCCGATTTATACAGTTATTGCATTGTAAGTCTGTGGTGTTTATACATTTTAGATTACAAGATTCTACCTAAATATTTACTGTTGTGCATTTCAGTTTCATGAGCATTTTTCAAATCAGACTTAATAGGTCCTCGATCAAAAGTCATGAAAGGACTTAGACACCAGAAAAGAGATTTGGATAGAACTTCTGTATAAAAATCTGTGACTTTTACTTACCCGCTCACTCACAGATACTAGAATGTATAAATGCTTTCATTTTCAGCAGTAAAGCTTAGCCTCTTTGTGGAGTTAGTCCAAAGCTCATCAGGCATATAAAACACAGGTTTTCTGAAATCACACATGAGATTTGTAGTGCACAGGCAAAGGCATATTAGTACAACAGATCATTTATTATTCTGTCCTTGCTGTCCTTGTCCTTGCTGTAGTGTCTGAGCCACTCGCATGTATTTCAGCTACTTATTTCCACACCAACTCTCACAAACAATAGTGTAACTATCCTCAGTAGTTTTAAGCATAAAGAGAAAATGTGATACATTAAAAAAAAAGATTTACAACATCAAAGAATACAGAGAAAAGTTTAAAAAATATCCTGCTATCTTTTGTTTTGTGGGCAGCAAGGTGCTTCCAAAAAACTTAATAGGAAACCAACCCCTTCCCTCCTCTCCCCTTCCCTTCCCTAAAATCTCATTATAAAAGATTTACTCAAGATCAGAGAGCTGCCTTGGAGAAGGGCAGGAACTGTACGACTGTTTCATGTCAGTCTTAAAAACACCCATGAAAACCCAACCAAAAAAAACATCAAAGTCAACTGGAGAGTAAGTGTAGTGTTATCTCTAAAGCAACTGTACTTATTTCTACGAAAGGAATTTGTTCCATTTTTTGTAAAAATATAATACCTATTTCTGGAAATTATTAAGTTGCTAGCCATGAGTCTAGTTCAGTAACAAGGATAAAAATCAACGATCCCAGCAAATATATTTTTAAATCTTAGCAAATATCTGTCAAATTGCTTCACACATTTACAACTTTAACACTCTCCTTATGGGTTTTGGTGGGTGAATTCTGATCTCACATTCATTTTACAATAGTGTAATTATATGCACTTTGGTAGAGTTAAATCTAGCTTGCATAACCTAAAATAAATCTGATTAAAACAAACCCGGTGTCTATTTCCTCTTTATAGCAATAGGCCTGTCTTTTAATGTATAATTGAAACAATCATGCTTGACAAGTGATTACTCTTTGACAAGTATGCTTTTTTTAGCACAAAAATAGATTTCAAAAAAGAATAATGGGGTAATAAGATAAATTTGAATCTTGTCTACTTTTTAATCATTATGAGTTATACACCCACACAGTTTGTTCTGTCCTGTTTCAGCTCTGACAATTATGTACAATCAAACTACAATTTAAAAGCCTTTATCAAAGTAAAGGGTAATGTTTATTAACATGAATGAGGAATACATAATAAAAATATAAGCAGCTTAATAATATGTAGTCAAAATGATCAGTACAGTAAATATATTTAAAGGGTGTACACTAAAGGCTTCCATTCACAGACTAATAGTAGTTTACTTCACATTTCCATAAAAATTAAAGTTGTATTCTTTCAGGGATGATTTCCTTGCCCAGAGCCTTTACTGACTGTTTCTTTCTTTTCTTCTTGATTTTTATTAATCTTCTTTCACCCTTTTTTTTATTGAATCCTAAAGGTAAAATGAAGAAAGTAAGATTAGATGCTGTATGACTAACACATCCAGGATTATCAGAAATAAGTCTTGTTTCCAAGGAATATTCTTTAAAAAAAAAAAAAAAAGAAAAAGAAAAAAGAACATTGTCTTACCTAAAGCCTTCATATGCCTGACCAGTGCCAAGTTGTCTTACTTCTATTCTTGTACACTGTATTTTACTGTCCACCTTTCTCTCTCTAGCTGTGTCTCTCTTCTGATTTCCATTTTCACTTTTGTAAGACTTTCAACTATCACATTATATCAGGCCAATACTGACTACCAAAAGTTGCAAGAATGTTTCAGCCTGCATAATATTTACCTCTTATGATAGCCTGTGGCAGTATCACTTCCCATACCTTTCTTGCAGATCCTCAAACATGACTTTCTGGAGGTGAAATTATTTTCATTCCCACCGCAACCACTGTAGCTAAATGGGTGACATCTTCCAGTTGAGTAGTTGTAGAAAAATCTTAACTCTTTGGCTCTACAAAGTCCTCTGTCCATAGGGGTCATGCAAAAAGAAGGGATAGGGGGTGGTTCTAGAAAGACCGAGAAAAACAAAGTTAGAGACAACACTGCAGTTTACCAGTTTTCTATTATATTGGTACTGTATAGGATATTTGAAGGTCATGAAACTCTGACATTTATATGAAATTTAATGGCAAATTTAATTTTCCCTCCTGAAAATCCAGGATACTTTACATAAACATCTTTTTTTTTTTTAAGCCAGCAAAAGCTTACCTAAAAGCAAGGTTTCCTACATATTTAGTGATAGAATTGCCATTTCTGTGATAGGAGGTAGTATTCAAATTCAATTAGAGAAGTTTCAAGTAAAGTATTTGTAGAAAGTGAAGTGAAATAAATGAAACTTGGACAGCTTTTAAAACATCGTAAATACTTACGATAATCAATGAAGTGAATTTTCCTAAGTACTGCTAGACATTCTGAAATCAAATAGAAGTAAAAGTACCCAGCATTTCCAATGTCAGGTTCAATACCTTAATATTGGGTTTGTGGTATGAATACAGAAAGCGTGACCTAAGTAATAGAAGTTGGTCTATTGGAAAACACTGAGAAATTATCAAGAAATAGCTTGTAAATTGCAAATAACAAAAGATCAAACGTGAGGATTATGTGCACAAAGGGACCGAGATGCTGGTGCTCTAGTGCTGCTGTTAGGTTTTTACCATTCCAAGGAGCAGGCTGATGGTTTGTTTCTTCAGTGTCGCTGCAAGTGAGAGTATGAGAACTGAAATACTGGAAGATGAACCTGAAGTGTCCGAAGTATCTGGGCACTGCAGCAAGTTCAAGAAGCAAATCTGTGCCAGAATTCCCAAACCTGGAGAAACTCCATCATCTGTCAGCTTGGAGTGACTCATACAAAATCAGAACTGACGCAATTGCTGCACAGGATGCAAGAAACTGAATGGGAGCCATTTTATCATCAGTTATGAGGGACCCAAAGGAGCACCATTTTCCTTCAAGAAGCAGCAGAATTGAGATAGCTGAGATCTGAATGCACAAATGGAAATGTGAAGCTAGTCAGATGGCTTCTTGAAGTTACACAGCCAGGTAGAAGCGGTTCAGAGGAAAAAACAAGTAAAAATTTTAGGGGATAATTTGCATTACAACAGAGCTGAAGACATCCTGTTGTCACAAAAGTGGGAAGCAGAGGAGTTGCTGAAAGCAAGAAGTTATGAACTAACTTGGGCAATTCAAGAGGCTGACAAGAAAATATCCAAAAAGTACATCTTACTTGTCTTACACATATTACACCTGCTGAAAAAGGTTCATCTGCAAAGTATAATAGCTGAACTGTCATGATGAAAAAGTATGAAAAATTGATGAGGTAAAAAATAAAATGATGATGTATGGAAAGCTAAGAGAGCAGAATGAAATTAATAATATATTTGAAGCTGTGTTAGCAACATCATACTACTCAAAAAGAATCCTGAAATGCAAAAACTGAGTCATGAGTTGGTTTTTCAAGATAGATTAAGTTAGTTTCAGGTTATAAAATGAGTACTACCAAACTTGGTTTTATAACTGTGACATTACTGTAAGAGTAAGGTTCACTCTGGATCAAGAGCCCACAGTGTGACACGGTTTATATTAAGTCTACTGTTTTATTTATAATGAAGATGGTAGTTAAATTAACTAATGCAATGCTTTTGGTACTGCTCTAAGAACTCTTGTGCCTAGAACTAATTCCATCTCACTCCAGATGGAAAGGATGTTAGCTTTCAAAGCATATGTTCAGCAACATTAAAAAAAATGCTTGCCTATTTTAACCTGATAATTTCAGAACAAAGCAGAAAGGCTTGCCAGTGATGAAAGGGCATAGGTTTGTTAAATATGTAACGGAATTTAAATGCAGTCTTTGTAATGTCTTACGTATCTGGTACGTAGAATTTTCCAGAGAGACTTCAGATTCCCGTCATGAAGGAGTTCTCACAATGACTGTAAGCTTTAGGGGAGCCACGGAGCCAGTGATGTTGATACTGATGAATAGGGACTACCTATGTACATATAATGCAACTCGCAGACCGGCTTCCAAATGCTATTCACAATCCCTCTTGCACTCTTTCTAAAAATTGTGTTGTTCTTTGTCCAGATTATTGCTAGATACATGCCCCAGATACCAAACGCTATTCCTGTTCATCTTCAAAATATCTCCATATTCTTTACACTCACAGAAGCAACCAGCCCGTGAAGAAAGCCTCTTAATTTTGCCATATAACAACCATTTTTTTTCAACAAAATGGTATATTACAATAAAAATGAAATGACATAATTTCCTGTCTGCTGAGGGTCATAAAAATGATGAATTTATTTTAATATACTGATCACTAAGAGACCTGTTAACTTTAAGTTACTGTAAACATAGAATATGTACTGTGTCATGCCCAGCCCAACATCTGTACTGGCAGGACAATCTCTAAGCCTGTAAGCCAGGATGTAAACACAGTCACCGGGAGCATTAGATCCGGGTAAGTTTTCTCTATTCAGCCCCAGCTTCTAACGCTGTACTTATGTATATGATGTTACAGTAAGTTTAGATGTTATGCCTGTTCTTGAGTTTCTCTCTCATACATTTTGGTTTCACAGCCTCGTTTTTCTGAGTTGTCGAAATGTTTTATCTCCTGCTTTTACTACGAAGGAAAAAAGAAAATGAAAGAAGCAAATCCCACAACCTGCAAAACTACACAGAGAGAAAAGGGTACACACTGAAAATGGTAAAAGAACATAGTAATACATGTCCCACTATCAGAATTATTTTCCCCTAATCTAGTCATTACATGTCCATGAGTTACAGATATCAACTTTACTGAGAGACTACTTCAGATAGAAATGCTGGTTTTAACTCTACTTTTTTCCACAATTTAGATTACATTTTAACAATTAATTTTTTTTTACAGTGCAAGTAGCATTACTCATGACATTACATAACTCAATACATGTTAACATCAAGTGGATCATGTGAACGTAAAAATTAATAAGTGTCATTAAATTCTTTCTAACTCTTTGTATCCATGCAAGTACACGGCCTATCCTACGGCCTTTGATGCAATTTCTACAGAAATCAGCCAGTTATTTACATTGACAGCAAAAGGCCTTGAGACTCCGGCTTCACCCTTGTGTTCATGCTATTCTGTTTCTCCAAAATATCTGATTTAAACAGGTTTTAAATATTCAACAGCAAGCTCATAAACTTGGATTCGTTATGTATATTATTTGCCAAATATATGGAACATAAGTCAGGTCACAAAGAGGTATGGGAAAAAAGAATTTACAATTCATACAGGCAAAGGACAAATGAAAGTTTCCAAGCTGAGTTAGTCAAACATTTCCAGGTGTAAAGTTTTCTTCTGGAAAATGCTGATAGAATGAAATACAAAGTTCTGTTCCTCAGAAACACGGCAATTCCATCAAAAACTCTTGAAGGAAATTAGACCTCGGAACCCATCTCCAATGGAGCTTGGGAACTGGAACTCCGGCCACTAGCTCTGCAGGAGCTTCTCAAATGGGTTTCAGGCTTTACAACAGCAAAATAAAGCATAGATCTTTCTGTTATCTTTCTGTTACTTCCTTTTCTTGATGATGCAGATGTTTGGACTGATTTTGTTTTGGAGAGAGAGTAAGACCAAAAAATGCAATATTTGACTTTTTTTTTTTCTGAAAAAATATGTAAGCTAATTATAGGAAATAAGAAGTAGATTAGAAAGGCTGTCATTCTTACCTATAAAAAGACTATTGTATCTTACCCTTCACTGCTACCTAAACAATCTTTAAATGTGTATGGTTTAAGATATAATTCTTACAATACAGCCTTTTCTTGAATCCCAGACACCCACTCTCTGTGGTGTGAACAGATGACATGATCATACTTCAAATCTCTGAAACATGCATATTCAGATATAGAGTCACATTTATAAAAAATAATCCCAACGCTGCATTGCAACAATAATCGAGGGATCCCTCAGGCTTAGCTGGGGTTGCGTGACAATGAACTGTTAATTCATCATAGTATGAAAGAAGTTTGAAATTATCTTGGTGAGCCGGATGAGAAACAATGCTTCCTGCATTCTCTTTCACTAGACACAGGTGCATGACATTCGTGAAGCTTCAGATTTATTGCCAGATTTTTGACATATGCAGACTTCAGTATCTCATTTCTGGTTGCAGCAAAGAGGAAATAAAAGAATCTTCACATAGACAAGCTATTACAAAAATAATGAGTCATCTGCACTTGACAGTACTCTATAGGTATAAATCGATGCAGATCCATTATAGTGAACAGAACTGTGTCAATTTATATCAGCTGAAGATATGGCCCTGACTTTGAGAAGTAATAACAGCAACTGCCTCTGTGTGCCATTCCGTATTTGGTGAGTTGAAAATTGCCTTTTGATCCTGCATCCCACTTTGCAAATGTAGAGTATAGCACTTGTAATTTCCTAACATAGATCACTTCATATAATCTAAAAATGAAAGGTTGGATTCTTGGCTTCACTTCCTCTCAACTTTCCCAGGATAAAAGTTAGTTTAGGTCTTGCAGCAGAGTAAGACCAGAACAATCTTCATGCTCTGCACAAAGTTCATAGCTGAGAGATAGCACTAGAAATTTCATGTTTGGGGAGGGGGGAGTAAAAAGTTTGTTTTGTTTGGCCATAGAAGAGTTCAGTTTTCTGAAGATCAAGAACTTTGTTGGAAATCTATTGATCTGACATCATTCGAGTTATACATACCACCAATAATATGTATTTTTTTCTTGAAATCAAGATGAAATAGCATTTCAATTGCGAAGTAAGGTATTCTATAAAAGACAACTCCTTGCAAAATTGTTTTTTAATGGTAGTCATGGATTTAAAAAAATGAAGATACAATATACGTGCAAAATAGATGTTACAGTGGCACACCAGCTACTTTGCTGGTGCTAGAGAAGATGGGAATCAGCCACTCCACCCTGAACAGTCCATCCTGACTTCATATGTGCACAGCCAGATTCTTGTCCCTCGCTGGGGGCCACGGGAGTCACAGTGCAAGTTTGTATGAGATGGCTCTACCTTGCAACTTCAGTTTATACCTCTACATCTAGTAACAGCAGGAATGGAAGCTATGCTCTCCACACCTCTGTGGAGAATTCAGCTGTCAGTTTTGGTCCTACTCTTTCCTCCCCCTGTAGTGGAATTGCACAAAGCACAAGATTTTAGCCCATTCCAGCAGCCTGGAAGGTACAGGCTGATAAACAGTATGGCAGCAGGTGGCTGCATGGGGCAGGCTAGTACAAGACAGACAAAGGTAATATAGTAGGGAAGAACCTGTGGGGTCTTCAGACTTTCCACTGAAACACACTGGTCCTTCCCAAGGTCACATTTCTTACCTGACCTATCCAGCTGCACTGACTCCACTCACCCTTGTTCTCCAACCCTTTCTTCCACAGACTTTCGAGTCTTTTCTTTCTCTTACCCTCACCTTTCCCTCCCAAAATCTGCTCTACCAGAAAATCCCCTATTGCTGACACAACCAAGAACCCTTCAGTTTCTTCTGAGAAAACAGAGTGAATCACGCCCCTTTGCTTGTATAGACTAGTTGTTTTGAGGATTTGAAGATTCCTATTATGAGTAAAAACCTTCAGGAAACGTGTACGCTCTTATGTCCCTACACTTATTACCAGGCCTTAAATCATTCAAATATTTGTCACTGAAATAACTTGCCAAAAGCTTCACTGGTGTATATTCAGTCATTTTAATACAAAAGCGTCAATGAGCTCTGTTATGTGGTAAACAAACAATTCAGCTATCACAGAAACTCACCTCAACTCAACAGTGCATGTGGATCATGGTGCAAGCAAAAAAAAAAAAAGAATACAACACACATTCAAGCTTTATTAGACATATCATTCTAAGCAAAGAGTACAAGAATGTTATCCTACATGCCCATTATCTTGCCAATCACATTAAACATAAAAACCTTAAAGAATTTGTAAGCCATCACTCAGTGCCCAAAAGTACAAGTAAGTGTAAATGCAAAAAAGCAACAGAAATGCTTGGTAAGAACGCTCAGGCTTTTTCCAACTGTTTCTTGTTTCCTCTTGCATAACTGTGGATCACAAAAATGACATGCCTCAAATTCAGTCACCCTTCACAGTGAGGAAGTACCAGCAATCTATAGCGGACAGCCTCCAGCTGTAGAGACTGTTAAAACCTAGCCCTCTACAGTAAAGGTCCAGATTCTCATCTGCACTATAATACATAATGCAAAAATACTTTGAAGCAGACACAAAATTAATTCACTCTCGCTTTGATTACACTCAAACCAAGAACTGAGTTTAATATGGCCTTAGTGAAAAAAAGAATTATTATGATAAATCTATTCTGCCGTATTCCAAAATCAAAATTATGGTCCTTATTTAACAGATAAGAGGAGCTTTAAATCAGCTGCAAATCAGATCCCCATGAAAATAATTATTTTGACTAAAAGAACTCTTCATCACTGCTTTTTATCTTTAAACTTTTGCATTTATCAGACCTTCAGGAAACACACACTTTCAGAAGAGTGCAAGATGTGGTCTGTCTTCCACTTTCTGATATTTATTGAAGATCTGTAAGTAGCAATATATTTCTTTGCTTTGACTCTCTCTGCTTATCAAAACATTTGACGTAGATGGAAACTCACTCTTTAGTCTCAGATATGTTGGAAAATGGGTGGAAATGGAAAAGCAATCTAGAGTGCATATAAAAGACCAAGAGCTAAGAACTTCAAAATCTTACCAAAAAAAATGGGAAACTGGTTGCGCTCCTCCTTTGGGGAACTACTGTTCACATTGTTGGATTTCTCATTTTGAGCAGTTGGCAACAGGTTGACTAAAGGGAAAAAAATGAAACAGTAAGTGATGGGTTACCTAGACACAGCGAAGCTCTGAAAATAAGCTATGATTGGCAGCCATTTGCCTTGCTCCATGCCAGTATTAATACCACTAAAAGCAGCATTAATACCACTAAAAGTCCCAAAGGCATAAGAAAGTGATGTGCTGAAGCAACTTTGGGATGGATTTTTTTTTCTTCTTTAATTTTACCAATGTAAGATTTAAAACAAACATGGTTTGGTAAGGTTACTTTTATATTATTAGCAGACATTCTAACCTTTGCAATTGTATGCCTTTTTCAAAATACGTATTGCTGACAACAAAATGGCCGTGGAGCTAGTTTTAGTGTTTCTGAATTCATTGTGCTTATGTATTTCAACTTCAAATAGACAAGAAAATGAGTGGACAAGCCAAGGAGTGTCTGCGTTAAAAAAGCATAACTATGAACAGCAAAAGCAAATTCTTACCAAAAATCCCAGGAAACTGGTTGGGTTTTTCCTCTGGGGAACTACTGTTCCCAGTGTTAGGATGCTCTTCAGCTGGAACAATCGGCAATATATTTGCTAAAATAGAAACGAAAGGAAAATAATGAGGAAAAAACACACAAAACAATTCATATCAATGATTCAATATCATTCAGGTACAAACTTTGATCTATTTAATCCATGGCAATGGCCCCTAATCCTCTCTTTATTCTTAGGTATTCATACAAATTTACATGAAGGTGTTATTTCAGATTAAGGTCAGGGGAAAAAAAAAAAAAGCATTTTGCAACTTTTAGTCCAGAAGGTAAAAAGTGGAATCAGAGGCCAGGAAGAAATGCTTCAGCAAAGGCAGAGGAGAAGCACATGGCTGTATATGTATATCTTTTAAAAATATTTTTAAAAAAGAACCATACTGGGTCTTTCCTTTTCTAAATGTGAATAAGCTCAGGTTCCCCTTGCCAAAATGACTGATTATGAAACAGTCCTGGAAAAAGACCCACTAGATGCGAGGAAGACAAAAGGATCTGGAGGCTCTGGGTGGGAAAATGTATTAGTCCTATGAATAAAAGTAAATACTTTGTGAAGGTGAGAGGAGTTATGAAGGTTACTATATTCTGATATACAACAATTCATAGGAACCAGTAGGATGAGGAAGTGTATGAATGATCTATGGTCAGTCTGAATGGCTGTTTTGTAGCCTAACTTAGGCTAGGCACAGCCAAATCATTCAGAAGTGAGGCACAGGTTTCCATGATTATTTGGTGGGAAGCTAGCAACGCACAATAAAGAAACAGTAAAACCAGAAATTCCTATATTGGCACCTCTTTCCATTACAAGACTTGGTTTGAAAAGAGTATATTCAGATGTACGGGTTAAAAAAAAAATAAATATATATATATTAACATTTTATGATATTATAAATCCAAGCAGCTGGCAGATTTTAGATTACAGAAAAAGACTTACGTGGCTGTAACTAGAATGGGTCCATTTCTTCATTCCCTGTCATTATAATCTGTATTACTGTAAACTCTGCCTTCTTCAATGTCAGTACCAATATTTTTATAATATAGTTCAACCCAAATTTCCCTAAATTTCTGCCCTAGAAAGTGTATTTATAAAATCTTTCCCCTAATGGCAAGTTCAATGGAGAAATGCGATGCTCTAATGTCCAGGTACGGCCAGGAAACAGTACTTATTGTGGACCAAATGCCCTCCTCAGTTGAAATTGATGTTATTTTAATTACTTCATCCGTCTGTATTGCTTCTAACGTTCTCTTTCAGGTTTTAGATCACACGTTATTTGTTTCAACTTAGATATATTAAATAGCATGCAGATTTCTAAAAATTAATACAGTTTTCTTTCTTACAGAGGGAGGTTTAATATATATTTTTCAGGGAGTTGTAGAATTAACATATACGCAAGCAACTAACTGTCATGAGAAAAGTAAAAAAGTAGGAGTCCTGTAATTTTCATTAAAATTAATAGTACCTACCATTTTTTTAGTTTTTGTTTTTCATTTTTGTATTTTTATTTAAAAATATATATAACTAATGTTAATTTTGGATATAAATTATTGCCAGCTCAGCATACCCTAAATTGTCTTTTTTTTCCATGCAAGATACCTTAAAACACAACACTGTTTATACAAGAATAAAATTAAGAATAATGAGGACAACAACTTACAGTTGCCTTGGCAGGTAATCTGGCAGTCTTCCAAATTCTTGAAGTTGTTTTGGTTTCCTAGGCACCCACCATACTTGAATACTTCACATGTCTTTGTCTCTTTGTTATAGAAATACCTGGAAAAATAGCCTCGGCAGATTCCAGGGTCTTTCTCATGAAAGCAGAAGTTGGGCTTTTCTACAAACAATGGTAAAGGATGAACAGGGTGGGGGAAGAGAAAAAAAATAAAAAAAATCAACACACGTTCCAAGACAATAATAGAACTGGAGGAAGTTTATAAAAAAAACCTGTAACTTTGGACTAAAGACCAACTGTAAAATAACTGCTGCTTTATTGTACTGCTTTTGTTCTATATATAACACTGCAATATTATGCTGGAGCATTATAGGGACGTTTTTATTGCTTTTTTTCCTCAAGTAGCCAGTAAATTATAGCTTAGAAAATAAGGACTAATGATCCTTTAAGTGTCCTCCTACATTGAAGCTCTAAGAGGAAAATTAGTTTTTACTCTGAATTTAAACAAGACTTGAATCTCAGCTGGATCATTTGAATCTAAGTACACATTCTTATCATTTATATGGTTGTTTTGGTCAATGTTAATGTGAAATACACAGAAAGCAATGTTAAAATAGAAGGGAAAAGGAAATAGATTTTAAAAAAAAAACAGAAAAAAATCTAACAATACATTTTGTCTGGGACAGTCTACTGCTATAAAAGGATACAGGAAACTGGGAGACAGAGCAGCTATATAATTTTTCAGTCCCAGTTCCTGGTTTGCAATCAGTAACTACAATATCAACCAAGAAAAAGTTAGCAAATATATACAGTGTAATTTGTCTGAATATCAAGGCATGGTATCATGGCTTCTGGCAGAGAAGAAAAACACATAGCCGTACAATAATCCCCAAATAGCAATTCCTCACCATATTCAATTTTTTCTCAAAATTGTATTCTTAAAAGAAAATCATGGAAACAATAATGAAATATACGTGGAGGTATTCTCAAATTCGTGCTAGTAGATACTTTGAAATATGATTCTTGACTGAGCTGACTTGCAGAGAAAAGTGTATTTAGCCATCATATGACAATCGTATCAGATGTGACATGTAAAGGCCTTCCTTACCTGTGAAACTTAATAGAATATTGAGACTAAAACACAGTGTGCAGAGGGCTGCCATTTTAATAAAAAAGACTATAGAACAATTAAGTTGAAGTCCCTAACATTTTTGGAGTAAATTATGGAGTTGTAAGGAAGTTAATCCTGTTACATCTATTTTAGCCAGTATCATTAAAAGTTAATGCTAGAACAAGAATATTATTAAATTCAATTGATGCACATCATATATTTAAATAAAACATTATAATAGCTTATAATTAGTGTTTTTCCAAGAAATAAGTGTCAATATCTTGTATTTCAATTATTATAAATTTTCATGAACAGCAAAATGTAAAGTTGAAACCATTAAAATGTTCTTGAATAAAGTAAGAGAATCAACTATTTTTAGCACTCCTGTATAGCTTAATTTTGATTTTTCACTACAAATTGCATTCTCTGCCAGTAAGTATATGTATTCTACGGTTCAGATATTTCACGTTTCTTACTATTCAAATGCAGCACCTATTGATGTTCACAGATTTACAAAACTAAGTTCACATAGACCAACAAATATGAAAGGCACAGGCAAGGCATACGATATGCCTTCAGCTGAGAATGGAAATGAGACAGTTATGTAGACAGGTAGCAGGCAAGAATCTACCAGAGTAGTATCTATTCCATAGACCATCTACTAGGAGCTCAGAGACAGCAGGAGATACAGAAATCATTCTTTCATCAAGCATTGCATAATATTGTGAAATAACAGAAAAAGATTATTAAATAGAAATTAACTGAGAAATTAAGGCAGAGAATGATAAGGGTGTGTAAAAGTAGACTGATTATGACTGATTCTTCAAAACAGCTGCTCTTCATTCAGAAAATCCTTATATTAAAATGGTTTTGCAGAAAAAAGAAATTATGTCCAAATAAGTTGAGATCACAGCTAACTTTTATAGCCACTTTTGAAGAGGGAGGTCATGAAGGCAATATAATCCTAACTATACAAACTGGTATTATACTTCCAAATGCCATGTCTCTTTCCAGAGACTCAATATTCAAGACTACATTACTGGAATAATAGTAAACATGTAATGACGTTGATGATAGGCACGAGCTGNNCACCCTGACCGTAAAGAAGTTTTTCCGTATATTTGAACGGAACCTCCTATGTTCCAGCTTGTGCCCATTGCCCCTCGTCCTGTCATTGGGAACCACTGAAAAGAGTCTGGCTCCATCCTCCTTCAACCCACCCTTAAGATACTTGTACGCTAATGTTTTTAATGTAATTTAGCAGGATATGTTCTGTTTTGTCATTAAAAGCAGGGAACTAGGGTCAGACCTTAAAGGAATTAGTGCCAAACATCTTCAGCATCTGTGGAAAATCAACTTTAGTAACTTCTATAATATAGAACCACAATTTTTCTTTAAATGCATTAGTAATAGAAAAGACAGTAGACAATAGAAAAAAAAACCATCAGCTTAGTATGAAAATATTCAAGAATACCATTCTGCAAAGACAAATTATTTAATTAGTCTATTTCGAAATGTATGTGCAAATATTGGTATTTTTGTGAGGAGTTAAATGCACACCAATTCAAGAAGAAGCAAGTGGAAGGAGGGATAAGGGAAGGAGGGTAAGCAGAGAAGGAAGAACAGACTTGTGATGAAATTTACTCGTCTGTATTTGGGGAACTCCTGTTACCAGCACTGGGCCCAATCCATATAAGTCTCTGACGTGGAAAGAGGATGGGGTGGAATGGGTCTTCACAAGCTCTATTGTAAATGTCAAACTCAAATATCCTTCTTAGGAACATGGGTTACCTCAGTAGACCAACAGTGTTTCAGATGAGTGATTCTCAGTGCTTAAGCACTGGCTATTTAGGAAGTCTGGGTATCAAGGCATTTAAATTTCTGTAAACTGTCTGCCCCTTCAGGAGTGGGAAACTTGCCCCCTTGCTTAATGAGTAATTAGGGGATCTGCCCTAACCTCTGTTAGCTCCTACACAGGCAATGCTTGAAAAGTTCTGTTTCAGAGTGATTTTTTTTTCCTATTTATGCTAACAGTGGGTGAAGCATTTAGATTAGTCTCAAAACACACAATAAGAGTTTCACATCATGGCTAATTATATAATGCTTCAATCTCTGCAGACTCCTTCTTTTCTGTGTATTGAAGAAAGAGAAAAAAAGCATCATGATGTGTTTATTTTGGCGAGAAGAGACTGCAGCTACTGTGTTCAGTGACCACAGCTGTTGTCAAAGTCTTTGAGGAATACAGAAGATGATGAGGAATAAGAACTCAATTCAGACTGACACTCTTGTTTTTACTAGGAGATAGCTTGGAACCATACATAAAGAATTTATCAGAAGAAGCTAAAACCCTTATCACTGTATGAGTCTTAGATTACTATGTAAACATAATTACCTTTCTTAATTTTTGCTAACATCATCTTCCGAGGCAATTCTGCAATATAAATAGAAAGAAAAGTATTTAGGAAAAGCAGACTTGTTAAGTCTCACCTGTGATACCAGGGTGCTTAGCAATGACCATAGGCACTGAGGAGGAAGAGTACAACATCTCTTCCTCTTCTTTCTTCTTTTTGTTCAAGAAGTAGCACAAAAGCTTGCTCTGGAGGACTGAATTATCATTTCCTTTGTATATGACCTGCTATATTGGAAACTTGAGGATATGGAAAGTACTGGCATCAAATTATGCCACTATTGAATTAAACTGAGAAATTCCTCTTCATGTTACTGGAACCAGAATCCTGTATTATGTAATCTTACATCCTCAAAAGAGGAGTAATTAGCAGACTTACTTAACCCAACTGCTGTAGCTACTGATACTGCTAATAGCTTCGAAGCTGATCTAGTTAGCAACAAAGACCTCTCTCATGCTACCTAAGTCGCTTTGCTTTGCTGTGCTATGTAGTGTCTCAGTAAAGCGTTCATTATGCTATTTATGATATTAAAGCCCATTCAGCCAAGTATCTCCAACCATCTTTAGCGTAGTACAGACGACAAACTTGTTTGCACTGTTCTTTTAATGCCTGATCAGCAGTGATGAAGTCGCTATTGCCATTTTTATGGAGGAGCTTGGATTTTACTGTACTTGCTCACGAAGCTAGGTATCTGAATTCAACCTTCCCTTTCAGCAATTCAAAACAAATCCTCTTTCCCTTCTAGGAGACTGCCTCATCATAAAACATATAATGGCCTGTGTTATATTTTCAAAGTAAATCTGTCGGGTAGAAATCCTATCATGATACTTTTTCCTTCCATCTCTGGGACAATGCAGCTGGCATCCTTAAAAGAATATTATTTCAAGACATGACGTGCACTTTAGAGTGACATATGATTTGTTTGAATATCTTTCCAGTGCTTCCTATTAGTAGGAGGCTGTGCCTTCAGCATTTAAACCCGTGACCTAAACCACGGACGCTCACATCAGGCCATTTCACTAATTTCACTCAGCTGTCCCCTTCAGGCCAAAATCAGCAATCATGCTTTGGCATATGATCTCTACTCTTCTGGCACAGAACAGGAAGAATTTGTTGTAAGTTTATACAGGCCTAGAATATTTTAATCTTACTACCATGTCAACAGTGTCTTTTTGCTTCTGGTTTCAGTCAAAAAGACAAATCCACAGCTGAGTTAATTTCTTCTTTGTAAACAAACTGTATTTCTGAGTAGATCTGCTGTGTAAATAATAGACCTCAGAATTGCTGTCATGTCCAGAACCTTTTATCAGTAAGTATTTTCCCATGTTACAAGCTTAAGTAGCCTAAGATATATATTCACTGCCTTGAAAGTTAGGACCTTTGCGCTAGTGGTAACATTTGTGATTTTACTCATATCCAGTAAACAATGGAGCACATAGGCAAAATCCTCTTAAAAGTATTTTTTTTTTTCTTCCCTGCAGTGGTGAGTATTGGGCACAAGAAACAAAAAATGCAGCTGATTTCTAGGAGACTTGAGTCAGAAATAGGCATCTTGAATCTGAACACTGCCTTAAGAGTGTCTTGGAGTGGCCATCCTCTAGTTGGGCTCTCTGAACTCTCTTGCACTGACTTTAGTCAGTTCCGGGAATTACTCATTGCTGTCTTTGATGCCTTATTCATTCAAATATTTTTAAAAGTTGCTCTGATTTAAGGAGCCTGGCAATTCACTCATGTTGGCTCATTTATTCTTGTATTTGTGCTTAATATTGGAAAATCAGACACTTTGACTATTCATATTATTTCTTTTGGATTTGTATATGTATCGCGTAACTTCCCTTTAGCTTATTTTTAGCAATCTTGTCCTTCACATCCTTCACAGGGATAATTGTCTGAGTATCTCTTAGATTTTTCTTTATTTTTAAGCATTTTCCTATCACTCATACTGTCTTTTCTGTCTGATTTCTACAGTTACTAAATAGTGATCTTCCTGCAGTAATAAATACTGGAAACATTAAGTAAGATGAATATAACTATATACTGCAGGGCTGCACAGACAGAGCCAGATTTAACAAATAGAACCTACTGAATTATATATATTTTTTTTACTGAATTATGTTGGCACAAGTGGGTTAACTTATTAGTTCACTTTATTTTATGGCTGATGGTTGACAGCATACCGTGTGTGCCACCAAACCATTTTATCTGCTGCTATTCATTCAAAGAATACAGAAATAACGACCCTTTATTGCTCCAGTTTCTCATAGCAGATTCTTGGATCACTCATGTTTTGGATGAGATACTGGCAGCTGCAGTCCTGCAAACAACCCTGCTCCAAGCATGGCAAACATGCTGTGGGTCCAGCTGAACCCCAAAACCAGATACCAGATGTAAAGTACCAAAAGTCAGTCTCGTGACAGAAAAAGAAGAGCTATCTTCACATCCTAGATCCCAGGTCGTTCTGACACTGAATGCTAATCAAGGAAAATAACTTCCCATTTTTTATGTTGAAATATTGTATTCGTTAAACTTTGCGGAGCCATAACTAGAAACAGATTAATCACAATTTTCTAAAAAAAACCACTGTAGAAGTGAAGAAAATGCCTTTTAAGGAAGGTTGCTCTCTTAGAATGTCACTGCCAACATTCAATTTTTAAACTTATATGTATGTATTAAGTCTGGAGTTCAGCTGCAAGTTTCATTAATTTCAGTGCTGAAAATTCAGTAGATATGGAAAGAAACTTTTAAGCTGTTGCTCGTAGGGGAAAAAAAATCAGTTCAATCCATGTTACAAACTTATGACTTATGAAAGCCATATGACAAAGTAAGAATTTTAAATCTAGAAAGGCCATTTATCAGATAAACAGACAATTACTATGCAAAATATCAATGCCACAATTTGAATAATTTTTAACTCCTTAACTCCTTAAAATTATATTAATTTGTCTTGAACGCTCACGAAAATATCATCATTCACTTCTGATAGGGATACATCTTCTGGATAACCATACAGAATAAATAACATTAATTTATACTCAAAAATCTGCCCCGGTTGGATTAAGCAGAGGAAGAACATCAGCTTCTTTAGCCATAAACCTTTACGGGGGTTACAATTAGCAAATGCTAAATGTAAGTCTTTTACACCCAGTTTGACGGGTGGCACCTTCAGCCCAAGTTGGAAGCAAGAGCAACTCCTGCCTTTTAAGCCTCGAGCACTACATCCCTACCTTCTCTACTAACAAGCACTAAAACTGGCATATTCTGGGTGCAGAAAATGACCCAGCTATAGCGAGATCAGAATTATCACTTAGGCCTTAATATAAGACATCTGAAATGCGTTACTGATTACAAGCTGTGCTATAACCAACACAAAGCTATTTGCTCTTCTTAAATATTGTAGGGTTCAGTTCCCGAATACGATGAACAGCTAGAACTTTTGATCGAACAATTTGTAGAAATGTAAGAAGAATATATGGAAGGTGGAAAAGGAGCAAAATGTCATTTTCATGTTAGTTTTGTATAATGATTAAGCACAGCCCTGACCTTCAGTTCCTCTGTAATGATTTTCTGCCTTCACCTGTCATCTGCTCCTATTCAGTAGTTTCTTATGAAGATCTAAGAACACATTACTTGAATTCTATCTCCCTTCTGTATCTAATTTTTTTACTCAGGTATGAAGAATTCAAGATACAAATAGTATAGTCTAGAGAAAGAACAATATTGTAAACAGCTTTTATCCTAACTGATTTCTAAAGACACAAATACAGGTATGTAAGCACCAAAATAATAATCTGCGCTTCTAGTAGTATCTGAGACTTCAACAGGAAAAGAAACTGAATCATTGATGTAAGGGTTCTTGCCCTTCTCAGCCAGTTCAATATGAGTTGGCTTAAGACCCAGTTCAGATCCAAGTCGGACATAGTTTCATTGACTTTGTGTGCTTGCTTTTAGGGCAAGATGTTTATGTTCAGGAAGATGCTTTTCTCTATGTCACCTCTTTTTTGACTTGAAATGCTAGATTATGTTATTTAGTAACTAAGGAATTATGATTTCCATATCATTTTTCCTCAGTGGAATGTCATTGCAGGATATACCTTATTTTAATATCATTAGCACCGCATTTACCTATATATGACTCCTGAAAAACAGAGTGAGACTGTGACTGATTCTTGCCACTACGACTGTGGACCACATCCAGTCTCTGAGACTCATTAGTGGATCTTGCCAGAAGCCATCCAAAGATAAGTTTCAAATTAATCCTTAGAGTAAAATGCACTGAAAAAACTGTCACTCACCTTAAGAATGGAGTGATCTGATCATTTTCATTTTGACAAGTTGTTAGTTAAGTTTCATAGTGTTTTTTCCAACCTGATAGTTTTATAAGCCTGCAATTGTTTGAAAGCAAAACATAACTGGAAAATAACTGAAATCTCCTTTCATTCTAAAATTTAAGGTTCATATTTGTGTTGGTTTTTTTTTTTTTCTTTTGAGTGGATTGTCTATAGTACCAGGTACAATAGCAGAAATGTATGGTGACACCAGCTGATCAGAAAATAGGTGTGAATGGTAAATAATGCCTTGACTTGGTATTTAGCGAGCAAAGAAAATGCATGCAGTCTCCTCACTGTAAAGATCAAAGGGATCAAGACCAGGGATACCTGTTAGGAAGGGCGGGATTTCCTCTGTTAGCTGTTCTTCCAATATTTTCTCAACAGTGAAACCTTGTGCTCATGTACAACACATTAGGTTAAATTTCGCTATTATTTATACATACAGTCCCATTGAGGCCTTGTTCCATTCAGCCATGCTATTCTGGCTCACTTTGTGTAGGTAAGAAAGCAACCCTGTTTTACTCTGTAAATTGTAAACACCATTGGAAATTGTCATGCTAGAAATGTATATGAAACGTATATGCTCACTTATTCTTTCCCTTGCTGTGGCTGGACTGGATACAGAGGGACAAAAGTCTGAGTCAAAGAACTGAATTACAGACGTAAGAAATTCGCAAAGCCGATGCTGGATAATGACATGTGTTGCTGGTGCATTGGTTTGTATTCAACTGAATTGTTCTATTGCATAAACACATCTGGGAGGAAGCATCAGCTACCTATACGGGTAGCTGAAAAGGAGTATAAGGAAACAGAGAACCTGCAACGTCTTTTTAGTAATTTTACCTTTCATTTTAAACACCTGTAACTGTTTGAAAAACTTGATCAACCTTGTGGATGTGTAAATAAGTATTAAGACTATATAATGTAGTATCAAGACTATATAGTTCATACAGATGGAAGAGAAGAGATGATAGCTACTAGTCAAGTAAATGCCAGACACGCTGAGCTGTGCTTCCTGCTCTGATTCTGACACAGTCTATGGACTTCACTTATTTTTCTCTCACCTTACCACCTTTCTTTTTCTGTCAGTAAATGGAAGATAATAAATTGCTTATTTGCAATACCTGGCTTATTGGTATGATCAGTTAACATTTGCAGATTCTGAGGATTAGAAGCATTATAACTAACAAACATTAAAGTATTACTTAGGGTAACAGGCGCATCAGCCCCAGCCGTTACTCTGACACCAGGATGGGAGACGGATACTTGCTTTGATGTCTAGAATAAATTTAGTGACACAATTCGTAGTAATCTTTATCAGGAAATACAGATGTGTTGTGAAACACACAATGTAACAGATTTAGGGCCTGATCTAAATACTACGTAGATGTGAATTCTGGAAGGAATGGGAGATGGCTAACGGAGACATTTACATTTATTACAGACAAAGCACGATGCTATAAATCAGCTTGTCTTATATATATAGTCTGTTTGAGTCAGAAAACCCACAAAGGAGCTTCTGAAATCAACTTTTTCGTCTGAAATTTCTGGAAGAATTTTTGGTAACATATATAAACTTGCTGTGCTTTAAAGTGACCTATGCTAATTCTAGAAGGTACAAATCTATATTCTGCAAACCAACTCAGTGCCTGTAGCACATCGGCAGATTTGCAGTTTTACGGAAAGGCCCAGGGCTAGAATAAATTATGAAAATAGGGAAAATGAAGTGACACTTACTGAGATCTGCATAGCGGTAGGGTGCTACCAGGGCACATCTCTAATAGGCAGGAGAGATTAACAAGTTTCATCCGATCGTGTTGCACATACTCAGAATAACCTATAAACTGTTCTCCACTGCAGGACTGCCCAGCATCACTGTTTTGAGCTCAGTAACAATAACACATTTTGCTGCTGGGCAAGGCATGTGTGACTGAAAAGTACCTTCTATTGAGAATGAATCCTTCTGTCTTACCTCAAAGTCTAAATAAATGAACATCCAACATATGAATTCACTTGGGAAAAAAACCCCACATAGTTGGGTATACTAACTGAGGGTTATCATAAAGCTTTGAGGAGCTCTTTATTCTAGAATTTTCTTTTTATTTCTATTGTGTGTCCTCCCCATTACCTCCCTCATTAACACTTCCTGTTTACACAGCCAGACACATTCCATCTAATTCCCATGAAAGCAAGATCCATATTAGGTATCCAGAGGAAACTGTCGATAAGACTTTTAGAGACTTCAGTCTCTAAAAACAGGAACTTGTCAAATTTCTAGCTCCACTGGCATTAGCCAGTTTTAATTTTAAGAATCTTCTAACATTCATACGCTTCTGTGAGAACAGAAGTTGGCTACTTACACAAGGCTGAAAGCCTTAGTTAATTATAAGGATCATTTTTAATTGCAAAACCAGCATTCACAAGGCACTTTCTGTGTATTCTTCTGTGTATCATATTTTGGATCTCATTTTCCTCTTTCTAATGATTAATTGATGAGGTTTCAACAAAACAGATCTTTTATGACAAACAGCTGTATCTGAAAATTTTAATAAGAATTATTTACTCCTGTAGTTCTAATTATGTTGAATCATAGCAGGTGTCCAAGAGTTTGGACAGCTTGTATCAGCTTCTCAGTGCAGGAGAAACCTGGGATCAAAAATTGGGTTAGATACTCTGAAAGTAGTAAAGAACATCTCTGCTGCCCACCAGCTTAGTCCAGCCTCAAAATCAACTTCACTTTAAGAACTCATACAAAACAGGGCTTGAGCTGGAAAATGAGCTTTCTTGTATTGGTCTTTCTTTTCCACAGGTCCACTGAAAAAAGTCACACATCTTTCTAAATCCTGAATGTTTGCTTGCACAATGCAAAATAATTCAGATGACTACAACATAGTATAATACTTAGGAGCACAATTAGAAGTATCACATTACTGCATTAATAGAAACAGAATAGGACTTCTACTTCCAAAATTCATACAGTTTGTGGATGAGAAATAACAGATGCAAAAAAAGAACTGGTAGGAGGTCAAGAGAATGGGTACTGGCCTGTTACCCCACACTTCTTCTGACATTCTTCCAGTGTCAGAAAGTTGTTCTCATTGCCGTGGCATCCACCATATTCAAATATTTCACACTCACGGCTTTGAATATTGAAGTAATAGCGTATGTGGATTGCTTTGCATGGACCTTCATCAGCTTTCATGGCACATATTGAATGTCCTAGTTTCAGTGGTGGCAAAGCAGCCCCTGTAATAAAGAGGAAAAGTAGAATAACTGTTAAGTTAGTTTGCTTCACTGCACAGCATAACTTCAAAATGAGATTGCTTGCGTCTTCTGCTAGAGAGGCACTGCATAACATCTGGCTGTAAACCTCTGAACACACCAAACATAGATGTAAAAAGAAAATAATCATCTGCATTGTAACACAAATTCCATTCAATCAAACCAAATGTGTGGTTTCAATTTGCAACCAAAACAGCTCATATTTTAAACTTTAACTCATCATAAATCTCTAAATAGCTATGGATAGTGGCTTATTCACCACAGGAGCTACTGAACAATTCTGAAAAACAAATACAAAGAGAAAATCCTAGCAGCTCCCAAAGACACAGTGACTACCCCTGCATAAAAAAAAGGCAGAAAGAAGGTTCCTTGTGCATTCTTCCATACGCTTCTAATCGTGAACATAGCTCATAAAGACATCTCATAGCAAACAATGTGGGGTGAACTAAGCAAGACAGCCCTGCAGAGGGCACCATTTCCCTGTTAGATTACACATTACTGGTACATAAACCCATGCGGTACAATTGAAAGAGCATCATAATGTCTTATTTACCTTGATCTCACTGTTCTTGCATTAGAGCTTTCAAGAACTAAGAAGTACACAACTAGAAAGTTAAGGTGAAAAGAAACTGTATCTTTTCAAATACTGTCATTTCTGTATCTTTCAATATACATTATTAGGTCAGGGAATGTTTTGTAAAAATTCTCATATGTATTGTGAGGACTACTATCGAAGTTTTACACTGTCAATGTCTATAAGGAAACGTTGACTGATGACCCAGTTTGTGATACTGTTCCCTTATCAATACATGGTTTAGTATCTTTTTCTGTTTTGCTTTTCCAAGGAACTGTTTTACCCTAGGGGATTTTGAAAGCTTTACAGAGCTTGTGTGGTTGCAATAGCAGTCAGAAGAACAGACCTGAAATTTTTCATTAATTCTCCCAGAGCTAATCAGAACATAGATACTTTTGCATATACACGTTAGAAGACATCAATCAGTGCTCTTTGCAGTGGCACAGGAAAGAGGAGAAAAAAAAAAGGATGAGGACAAGAGTTTACATGATAATTGCACAGCTTCCTCCTACTAACTAGATTAAGTTTCCAGTTTTAATTAAAAGAATCCACAAAACCCAGGCTTTATGACATGGTAAAAAGGAAATTGGTATAACTACTACCTACCTGCTCTGTGGATATCTAATTTTAACATGTAAAATCGGCCTTATTATATAATCTTTAAATGAAACACACAGCTGAGATAAATCCTTATAAATACCGAGGTCAATGGAAGTTTACTAATTTTATTCCATTTGAGCCATTTATAACTATTAAACTTACAGTAAAGAAACAATTTTCAGTAATAAAATCTTTTAACTCATAGCATTTAAATCCTTGAAAAATTAACAACCTTTATTACACAACCATCAACACAAAAATTGTAGCACCCAATTAGATCTCCCAAAAATGGACAATTTGGTGTTAAAATGCAGATTAAGATGACAAATTTCAAAATTCTCAATAACTATTCAGTCCCTAAAACAGTTTGTGACTGTCTCTTCATTAGCGAAATTATATTTACAGATTTTGAAGTTAGGAAAACATATTTGAAAACATTATTGAAGACTGTGTTATAGGAAATGCAGACGAATTAAAAGAAACATTTTTAAGAGGTGTTATATCCAGTAAACTTCCTATGGCGCTCAGCTTGCCAAACAGATTTCTGAATTTTGTTTCTTGCCTGTTTCCTTATCTGGATCTTCCATAGTCCATGAAGAATTAGGATTTAGAAGTCACAAGAGATTCCAAATTGGACCTCAAAGGTCTAAAGTTCTCCAACAGGTTTGGGAATCCTTTGGAAGGGACTTAAAAAGGCTTAACTTGAAAAGTTGAGAGGATATTGCATTGCACAATGAAACTTGGGAATTCCCCCACTCAGTAATAGGGAAAAAATGCCTTCAAAGCATCAAAGTTTTCAGTAACTTTTGGAATAAGTGCTGAAATGGTAAAATCAAATGTTCAGAGCTCCACAAAAACTGATCCAACTCAAATGTGGTTGGGGTGAGGGCTGGCAGCTGGTTTATAGACATGTTATTGTCTTGGCACACAAGAAATGAGATCTCCTACACGACCTGTGTCAGTGACCCAGTTCAGTCCAGCAGACGTTGTGAAAGCTTCCTGGGTTTCCTAACTACTGGAATTTCAGATGTGGGGTTATGTCAGCTCATTTTGCTTGCTACATTACTCGAAACCAATGTTCTGAGCTATCAAAACTGAAATAGTGTGCAAGCACAGTTGCAAAACTACACAAAGATGATGGCTTAGTCCAGTTTATCTTAGGAACTTTCTGGTCTCAATTCCTAGCCTGTTTCCCATCAAACCCACAGAACTAAATCATTGTTTTGTTTACCTCCTAAGGCCTTTTCTCTGCAGTCACAGTGACACTGTTAACACTGTCAGATGTACTGACATCTGCTGCAAACATATAATGACTATCTGTGTCATATTTTTTGGCAATCAGATATTTCTTTTCCTAGCAACACTAGCAAGTTACCATACTTTGACTAAAATCTGTACCCTGTGAAAGCCCCGGGGGCTAAAGCCTCCGACTTTGAACAATAACCAAGCGACTCTGAAGAAAGAAGTCTCAAAGGGATTAATGGGAACTGAATCATTTTTGTGTCTGGGAACAGTGAAAGAATTTTTCCCCATTATTTTACACCTGGGAACACTTAACTCATACAGCTGATATAAAATTAGCTTTCCTTCTCAAATTAGAGCAGCCGAGGAGAAGGCAAGCTTCAGTGTTTGGCCAGTAGATCCGCATGGATACAAATCTGCCTGTACTCATTTTACTTGTGGAATATACCTTGAGAAAACTAATTCTTAGTATAAGGCCTCCTCCTCTGTTCTTTAACACTGGAACAAATTACTCGCACTACATTTTAGGCTCTGTGTGAAGAGCACAGGATATGACATCAAAAGAAGCTGTCTGTCAGGAAGGTCAGTGAATATTCTTCAATAGAAACATGGGAAGTTAAAACTGGAAGGAATTTTAAGGGAGTAGCTAATTCAAGTTTTGGCATATTTCTATGGGATAAAAACCTTGAGACCTTTTCTGACAGATGTCCAAATTGTTCTTAAAAAACTCCAGTGAAGCAAAATTCCCAGCAACGTGATGCAGCCGAGTTCCAGGATTTCACTAGCCTTGTCTCAAGTCAGGCCTTTTTTTGTAATATACAGCCTAAATATTCTTTACTACGAATTATATCATTTTGTACTTCCTTCCATGCATAGACCGAATAATTTAAAATCATCTAGTCTTTCTTTTGGAAGGCATTTGTCTGCTCTTAGTTATTTCTACACTAAACTCCCTTCTTCCAGTCTTTTTACCGGCCTTGCTTTCTAACCTTCTTACAACTCTCCTTTGGATCTTTTCCTGTTGGCTTGAATTGCTGTTAAAGTGTGCTGCCCAGAGCTGAACATAATCCTCCACCTGAGGCATTACTGCTGCCAAATAGAGTGGAATAATTATCCTTTGTNTTTTTTTTTTTTTTTTTTTTTTTTTTTTTACAAAAACATTGCATTATTTTTTGTAATGCTCTGCAACTTTCACTTACTCTCCAGCAAATATAACCTTGTTATACAGGTACTTCAACAATTATTTTCTACCTTATATTTATGAATGCGTTGGTTCTCCTTCGTATGTATAGCATGTTGCATTTCTCATTTTAAAAAGAAAAGAGTTTAATCCTCCACATTGGATCTGGCCCTGTTGGATATTTATTAATTATCCAGTTTAGGGATCTGATCCAAATAAACTTTGAAAACCTATAGAATTATTGGACTGTACTACCCTAGACCAAGAAAATTGAGTTTGTTTTGCTAGAAATACATTAAGTAATGGTTACAGCTGATGCTCACTGCCACACAAAAGTGATTACTTGACATACTAAAAACAAAATAAGCAAAGCAACACCTCCTCTCCTCTCCTGGTCCTTGAATTCTTAATTTAATAACTTCATTACGTCAGCTACATAGGTTTTCACAGGAGAAGGCACCAAGCGTCCGCTGCTGTCTTAAAAATCTTTCCACTCCATAGTTTCTGGTAAGTGCAAAGTAATGTTGATGAAATGGCTCACAATGAGCAAGAGTTTAGTGCAGATATTTTATGTCTCTACCTTCTTCCTCCATTCCTTCAGTCTCCCTACTTTTGGCAACTGTCAGGAACAGGATACAGGCCAAGACTGTTCCTACACAGCACAGCCATTCTCACTTTTATTGTCATTCACATGGCAACTTCTGCAACTAAGGACACAGCTGCTTAACACATGAAGAACCACTATTAACTGTCATGCAGTAATTTGACTGTGAGAGCTCTAATAACCTGCAATTAGTCATGCTGTAGCCCCGAGCACATGGACCTTATATGATCAACATAAAGCAGTGTCATCACTTTACTAGTAAGCAATATAATATTGCTAAGCCAGAAGTGGTGAATAATGTCTCTAATCCTCTTACATGAATACATGTAAAACAAATGAACATGAATACAAGTAAAACCAATACTTCTTCCCCTTGCTGTAGGCATATACAAGGCTCTAACTTGATTTCCAGAGTCCTAAGGATAATCTGCAAGACTGGTTGTTAAAAATACATCCTTTTAATTAGAAAGTGAACTGATTTCTCTATTATACCTATGGCACAATAAATATGAAAGACAACAGTATTATTGCATAGTTGCTTTTCAGAACAGAAAAATATTAATTAAATTAGGAAAAGAAAACATGGTCAGGAATATTTCTGACTTTTTATGGAAAATACTTTCTGGTTTTGTTTGCTTAGGTTATGGGTTCTCAACCTTACATGAGTTTCTGTGGTTATCCTTAATTATAAAGATATGCTGTCATTTTCCCAGGCTTTCTTGTAAATGTCTCTCTTTGATAAGTGATATCAACACTAAGCACCTTGTCACTAACGAATAGCTGTTTTTTCTCTCTCCATCTTTGTCAGTTTGACAGCTTCCCACCCGCACACTGTTCAGTGCTCTTCCTACCCATGTGTTTCCTACCCTTTCTTTAAGCAGTCACATTTATTCTTGATAAACTTTCACATACGAATAAAAAGCACATTCAACTTGCAATTCAGCAATTCAATATTTTCTTCACGCTTCGGAATATCAACTAAAGTGCTCCCAACCACACAAGGTATTATTACAGAACAGTATACATAAACTAGTTATTTTTATATCTTCTATTTTTGTTATCACCCATATTTATTGGTGGAAAAATGACAGCTTCTGCCAGATGAGAACAAATTGAGAATCCTTTTTATCCCATTGAACTTGACTTGCAACCTTAATTTTTACTGTAATTTCAATACTAATGGACAAAAAAACCCTCAGATTCACAAAGCACTTGTACCCAATGTGATCCAAAAGTATGACATGACAAATAATGGCTGCACACAACTCATTTTATCCTTTAATAGCTGAAATTTAATGAATTCTAGGGTAAAATATGACAATGTTTTATAACTATCTAACTCAGAAAATAAATGCTATCAGTGAAATTGCAGCCAACAAAATTTCTACAGTTAAATTCACTGAGAGCAGAAATTCACTCTTAAGAAACCACAAATATAATTTTAATTAGCAACAGTCTAATCATTTCATAGAAACAGAGTACTGCAAAAAATTTTTTTGTAAACACTGCAACTGAGTCTTCAGTAGTCACCAAAACAGAGCCCTAGTTTAATTTCTCAGCATCACATTTGATTTATTTTTACTTTGGAATACAAGCCCAAAAGTTCAGAACTTTTCCTCATACTAAATCGGTTACTGGTTATATAATCTTAAATGACCAGCTGTAAAATAATAAATGGTAAAATAATGCCCAATAAAAAGACTATTTAATTTCCTTGAGATTATTTTTTATTATCTTTTATAAACAAAGTAAGTAAATAGAGGCAAAAAATTAATCCAGCAGATTTCTTGTTCTGTTGATGAAGTGGGTTATTTTAACAAGCAAGACAATTTGACCTTCATAAACTGGAAGCTTAGGCTAAGGATTTTTAAAAAAACTATGAGTTGCAGGGTAGAGCAAAGATAAATGTGACTTTGCCCTCAATCAAGAAGGGAATTCATGTACTTCAGGGCTAAAGAGAAACAAATTTATTCTGTGTGAAACAGTCTTGAGTACACAACCATGCTAAACATACGCTTAGTGCTGAACAGCACATATCTTAAATTGCAGTGACTAATTGTGACACCGTCCTAAAGCACCAGTTTCATTTGCAGTATAGCTATGATTGTGCACAATTAATATTTTTGTCTCAAGGCGCACTGTTGCAAAATACTGATAGAGAGAAATAATCTGGATGGAAATCAGACAAGACATGAGCAGATTAAGTAGAGTGCCAACATTAAAAAAAAAAAAAAAGGTTCCCCTTAGCTGCATTCCCAGTTAGGCTTCAAAATCAGGCCTGTCAAATGGGAGAAGCATCCACTCCACAGTTGTCTGCAGCTTAAGAAAGAGATCACAATTCTATAGCATTTTCTCAAAGGAAAGAAGAATATTTCCTTAGGGTCCAAAAAATGTATTTTCCCCTCATCTGCTTTCTTAAAATTGTTTGGGAGGAAATTAAAATATCTTTCACAATGATATCCAGTATAGAAGTTTGATCCACCTTACTTGATTTCAATGAACTGAAAGTAAACAATGATCTTAAAGTGGTAAGAAGCTGAGAACCTCCCCAGTTCCAACAGTCACACTTCTGACATTCTTTTTCTTAAGAAAAATCTCTTTCTAGCTGGTGAGTTTTCATTTATCCAGCAGTATCAAATCGCTTGGGGCTATACAAAGAGCTTCTTCGAGGCCCAGAAAAACAACTAGGGCAGCAATTGCATCAACTTTAGACCAAACTTAGCAAATTAACTGTTACTCAAGAGAGCTGTGCGCAGGACAGAGTAACATCAGTCTACAATGTTATTCATCGTGTTTCTGCTCCGTTCGCTTGGAGATCTAAAACTTGAGTTTACCAGCTGTATGTTCTTTTCCCTAAACACTGAACTTTTCTGTGGGTCCTAAAGCAGAGCTTTAAGGGAATAATCTTGATATCTAAAACAATGTTTGATTAGGATTAGGAGTTCCAAAAAGCATGGGAAAGAGAAGGCTTTATAGAAAGCAATTTTGCTAGAGCTTAATGCAAAATTCTGAGCATCTCCATGTTAGTTAGAAACCAGTGTATTTTTATCTTAGTTCCACTTTCAAAAGTTTCCCAGAAAAACTCTCAAGTACAGAATTACACCTACAGTACATTTTAACATAGTGGGTTTTGCTGTTTGAGATATTTTATGTGTCATTTTTGTAACTTCTTACCCAGAACATCCTCCTCTTCGCCGTCATCTAAGTCAGTAGTTGCATGTCCAGTGATCCAGACAAACAGCAAGATCAAGGTTAAAGGTAAGGAACATTCCTTCTTTCTTCCTTTCATCTTTCCTGTATAACATATAAATGACAATACACACTTCAATCAAATTCCTTGAGTGCTCTGCAAAAGTCATTAGCAGGGTAATGCATAGCCATACAGGTAGATATACAAACTGGGAGCTTTGGAAATAATGTGAGTTATGTTAGTATATTTATATTGTAAGCACAATGAATAACAAGATAAGATTTATAGTTGTGCTCAGCTGACTGCAAGTCTCCTATCCTATCTCCAGTACAGGTTAGAGGCATTGCTATTATTTTTATTTTAAGCCCTAATTGAAATCACCTCCCAGAATAAATAATGATATAAAATGTAACACACTGTAGTTTTAATATCCTTTTAATTTATACTATGTATAGTTTGCTGGTATGGCCAATCTTTCCAAGTAAGTTTTACTTTGTCTGCGCACAAAGATTCATTGCCACAAACATAGGATTCTATTTTTAACAAGTATTTCATCAATGTGTAGTTACCAAGTTCCTGGACTTTTGTGTAAGTTCCATTTCACAGGAGTCAGTAAACTTTGCGCACCGTGGGTTTCAATGTTTTGAGAAGTATTTTGTATCTTGTAGATCCCTTTAATATTGAATACCTCACTTAAGTGCAGAGCTATTATTTTTCACATAGAATCAGTGCAACCATAGTCATTCACACAAAGAAAATACTTTCATTCTATGGCAGCTGGCATGTTCAAGTTGCCATAGATGAGGTCATGCATGCACATACATGAGTACCTCTGGAAAACTTCTGCTTAAACTTTTTTAGAAATACATATTTTGCAACTAACTAAAAGTTTCTTAAGGATGTCTGAATTCTAATTAGAGAATAGGCTTAATGTCTCCTTTAGCTACCAACAGATAGATTCCCTATATGTATCCTCTTTTCTTAAAGTACGATACTAAACCAGCAAATTTTTACTTCTATTACTTCTTCTAGTACTAGTAGTACTTACTTCTAGTACTTCTACTACTACACTTTCAAATTCAGAAATTGTTGCTTTCTACTAGAGATGTGGTAACTACTCGGCATAGAAACCAACTTGTTAGAAATTCTGAAATATTACGAAAACTGTGAAAACATGTCTAATTTGGGGTATTTTTCAAAGAAACAGAAGTAGTGTCCTCATTCATGTTTCTAACTAGAACTCCGGTTTTACATTCCTATACTATTTTACATATTAAAACTTAATCTAATAAGGTATTATTTTTCTCCTTTCCCAGCAACAAATTTCTAGCGATCTGTTTGCTCCATTCAGAGTGGATAATCCATAATGAAAATAATTTTTCCCCAATCTCTTTATTGGAGGAACTACTTACAGGTCACTTGGCTGATTGCAGGATATCCCTACAATATCGCTAAAGCACAGGGGAAAAAAAACATGGCACTGTGCTATGGACTTATCAGTTAACAGTTCACTCTATCATGACAGATGTGTAGACTTAATTACATTCATTAGTGCTACTGTCTACATTTAGTTGTGTACCCCATCTGCTCTCATTTGCCTTACTTTTTTGTCCGTCTGTTTGGAAGTCTCTTCTTTATATGTGATAATTATGTGCTAGTTAATTATTTCCATTTTCTAATGCCATCCTCCTCCCAGCAGTTGTCCCAATGTTATCTCATCACTGACTTTTTAAAATATTTTACCATTAAAGGAAAGGAAGAGTCTGTACTGAAATGCTCCTTGCTATCCACTGAATACTTTTGAGTTACAGCACCTGACGTTAGCAGTAGCATGCTCTCTCTCTGGGATATTCTCAGCATTCCTTGTCATTATGCAGGTAATTTTCAGTTTTCCAATCAATCAAAGAACAGACATTCCCTCTCCAATTTTTTCTGAGCACAGTACATACTATAACTCACACTGAAAGCAAAAGTAACTGTACCAGACCAAGGGCAAAGGCCAACCTTGACATTACTGTCACAGCTTCAGGAAGTTTGCCCTGAATTTGATCAGCTTCTGTGAAAATGCATGAAGTTGAATCCCAAAAGATCCACAGAAATAGATCTCTTTATACACTACCTGGCAAAAATAGCATCTAAATCACATATGTTATAAGCAAAGCTTTTAACATATCAAAATAATACCATGTAAGAGTATAACAAAAGTCTAAAATAAACCAGGAAAACATCTTAAAAAGGAGTTCTATTGACTGTATTTCTGCACAAAGTGAACAGAGGCAATGTTTCTTTTCAGCTTTCATAGTCCATTCTATGATTTCCAGAAACAGACTACCTCTTACTATGCATTTGGCCTAATACCAGAGTTTCTTCCATGCAAAGCTTTGCGGTACACGGCCTTGGAAGAATTTTACTTTTTTATCCAAAAGTTAGAGAAATAATTACAGCAAATCTTTTCATTCATCCCTCCAGTAATACTTGAAAAGAGGAACAAAATAACTCTGTACAAGGTTACCTGAAGTTGTCCAAGATTGTCTTTATGATCTGAGAGACTTTTATTAGTTTGACATTAACTAAAAGTACAATAAATCCACAACTAAGAAAAAATGTATGGGGAGAAATAGTAAGTAAAAAATCTCAAACAACTGCACAAGAATAAGTACTTAGCATTATAATGTAAATAAATGTGGTGATAATTTGACATCATCTAGGCTGAATAAAATCAGAAATATCAAATATTCAGATTGGACACTTAGTAATAACTTTCATGCTTTGCCTGGTTCCTGTGAGTTCACAGGAATGAAAAATTACAAAATATAGTTTCAATTTTAGTTTTTGAAATGACATGGGAAAGGGTCATTTTCTAAGCACATTGTTTTCCTTAGAAGTTTTAATTTGTAATCACTGGCACAGTTGTGACCCTTCACAAAGAAACTTGCAAATTTTCCACAACCTCCCTTGCCCATCGATTAATTTCAAGTTTGCCCCTTCGCTTTCGTTTTCTATATTTGAGTTTTTCCAAACGTGATGGCAAAACTCTCACTAGCTCGGGAAAATTCTCAACTCAAGTTGAGGCTTTGGTTCCTTCTTCCAGGAACCTGCAGCGTATAGATTTAGATCACAAAATTTAGTAATCCATTTTTACTCAGTCATTCAATATTCCCAAAAGCCTGTTCCCAAGTAGAAGAAAAATATAGGAAACGATCCATCAGAAATGGAAATCCCCAGTAAGCTTCTCTGTTTCATTTGGAAATAGAATTTGGTATAGCATGAGCTACCATATATAATTGTCACTGTGTGATTATACATTTGTACAGAGAACAAAAATCTTACCAGGGTACAGTATTTCTATTCTTCCACTCAACTCCTACATTTCCCTGAAAGGAGTGTCTTGTCAGAAGTAGGACCTCCTGATGCTTGGGCAATTTCCCAAGAGGAAAAAATTCATGCGGTATAACTGCATATCTTCCTTACTGCAATCTCCTTTATCTTCTTGCTAACCTTCCCCAAAGGCCACACATTCCCAGAACACTGGGTCAGGTATGGGTGGAGGTGGGATGAAGGGGATGAAGCTTTAAGTACTGAAATGCTTAAATCCTTCTGTAGCTTAATTATAATTCCTACAGGAAGAGTGAAATCCAAGATCAAAGTGAACTTGGCGCTACTTTCCGTGAAAAACCCCAAATCCTCTGGAAAAGTCCAAGTTTTCTGATTTAATGTTCGGCTGCCCAGTAACAACTTTAAAGCCGTAAGGCTCTTATGACATTGATTTTATATACTTTTTTAATGCATTCTATTTATTTTTTATTGTATTTATATGAAAAGCATAATTCAAAATATTTCACCTATGACATCTGGCTCAGTAAAATATTCAAATGCACACATTTGTGAAGGACTGTCTGCCACGGGAAGGATAGGAAATGTTTTGACTTTAAATAATTCATGTTAAATGGTCTGATTATTTAGGCCAAATTCTGAAAATCTCTGGGAGTAAATATAGCCCGTTACTCCAGAAGGGTTCTAATTTAGGACAGCCAGGAATCAGTCCAGCATTAATAGCGGCTTTTCTCCACATCAAAGTGTCATTAATGCAAATTTCATAAATTCTTAAGACATTTCCTTAGGAACTGGCACTCTACTGCTGCCAAACTGCCTACCTTTTGAATAAGACATTTTTATATCTCTAACAGACAACATCTAAGATACTCGACAAAGGAGATCAAAGGTCTATGGGCAATAATTGGCACAGATTTATTTACTGGTTTAATTAAATGCTTTAATTTGTGAATAATGTCATTAGCTTCCCTCAAGCTGGAATATAGGTAGACAAAGAAGACCACAAGTGATCAAGGAAGTTCCCAGAATAGATCCTTGTTACTAGGTCTTATAACTAGACCTTTTTTATCCCGCCACCCAAACACAGAAATTCAGAATACACTCTGAAGATTATTTTTTTTTGCTAAAGACAGCCAAGTATAAAAGTCGGTGTGTTCTCTGTGCAGTTTGCAACCTCTGGAGTCAGATCTTTTGTGTGTGTGTATATATATGTAATTATTATTTTACTTAGAAGTGTCTTCAACACCAATTTCTATAGTTACCAGGATGTTTAAAAGCAAACATTTCTTCAGCATGGTATTTATCTCTAACTAGCTAACTGGAAAAACCAAAATAAAAGCTAGCATTTCCGGTAGTAGCCAACACCAGAAAGCTTTAGAAAATGACATAAAGTGACATTGTAATGACTGTAAAAGTGACTCATTCACACTGACAGCCCAGGAAATGGAAGCACACACAAACAAATTAAAAAAAAAGGCAAAGGGTAGAAGTAAATAGAGGAATGAATAGCAGGAGATTGGACATGCATATTCAGGGACTGAATTTAGCACAGCCAAAAATTAAAGATAAAAAGGTCTAATTAGACAGGATTATAGCACCTCTGATATAAAAGCAGGCCCTTTTCAGTTCACTATACTTCAGAGGCATTATATTTGCCCTGTGAACTATCTGTAGCATTGTCTCCCAGCTGGCAGAGTCAGTGAGTTCCTTTTAAAAGTATTTTATTACACGTGCTATTTTGCAGCTGTTTGAAGCATCATGTTTTCTCATTTACTCTGGAGTAAGCATGAAGAATGAAGCAAATATGAAGTCTATCAAGGTAAAATGAACAAAGAATGATGATACATGCCCTAGCTTTATCAGTCCCAGACTCAGTGCTGGTCTGCCATTCAAACTGACCTCCACCAAAGGCAAAGCCTCGCAGTGCCACCGTAACTAAATAAAAAGGAAGACAGTCTGCTGTGGATCATCAGCACGTAGATGTTACTGATTGAAAGCATGAGCTATCGAGATCCTTCCCCCCCTCAACTTACCCTCCTCCCGTGCTGTACAGTAGCAGCTGTAACAGTCTGTTTCGGTCCTGAGTCTAGAGACTCCGTCAGATTCCTCCAAGAACTTCAAAATTCCATCTTGTTATGAAAAAGGATTTTGTTTGCTTACCTACCTTTCATCATGTAACATAAATGTTGACTTGCTGCTGCACTATTCCAGCCTCTTAAATTCCCAAGTGAAAACTGGGAAGTAAAGTGAAAATTTAGAAAAACAAAGGTTGTCATTAGCTTTTATGCTGAAAAGTTTTATGACTTGATGCCACTGTTTTGGAGTTAAACTCCCACGTTGGTTCCGTTTTTATTAAGGTTGTAAATGCTGCTTTGTAAACACAACTGATAAACAACTTGAAAAGAAAACCTTGTTATGTTTTGAAATTGAAAAAAACCCACCAAAATTAATAAGCCACAAAAACACCACAAAACCACCCTTTTTTTCATTTAACTGTAGACCTCTCTTGCCTTTCCACTTTCCTTTGTGAACTCCTTTCACTTGAGCTTTAAAACTGTTTTCCATTTTCCCAGCTTAGCTCCAGGACCTATTTATTCCCTCCTCCTAGTCAGCTCACACCTGGCACCGGGTACTTTTGCCATCCTGGCTCCACTCAACTTCTCTTGTGACACACCTCCAGACCCAAATTTCCTCCTCCATTGAGCTCTCCTCCTTACCTGGCTCAGCCAGGGCCTCGCATCCATGATATCCATCACCCAAGAGCTGGGAACCAGATATACTCTGGGAGGCAGAGAGATGGTGAGAGTGTGCCCTGGCAATAGTAGCCTGCAAGTCATTTTCCTAACGCCCTGACCATGTGGTGCAGAGCACCTGATACAACAGCCGAAGTGAATTACAAACTCTGAAATTAAGAGTGATTTTTAAATATAGCTGCATGTTTCACAAGAACGCTGGATTTGCCTACTTCAAATCATGTAATTACTACTAGGGGTACCTTTATGGAGAATGACTAATGATTTTGTAGCTACTTCTATTAGCCATAGGGAAAAAACTAAAAATAAAACACATGGCACAGGATCCAACATTATGAGCTTATCATAAAGGATATACCAAGAACATTATTTTAATTTCAGTTTCCACCTCATAGAATACCGATTCAAACAGAAATTAAGAAATAAGCCAATTATTTATTTAGATGTGGCAACTGCATCTATCTGACATGCCACATCCCAATCTGAGGTAAAACTCTACTCCACATATACAGCCTGTTTTCATTGTGACATAGCTTTCAACAGGGAAAGGAAATAGTCTTTTGCTGTTACCAAAATATTTTTAAATGTGGACTAAACCAAATTACTAATTTCCATAATTTCATAAATCTTAAAAACCAAAACACTAAACCCACCACACTCAAACCTGTACTACTTTGACAGAAACTACCTGTTTGTAGCAAAAATTTAGTTCATATAATTCTATTTCCAAATGGGAAATGCCTGCAGCATCCTAATAATAGCTACTCTTAGAGCACAAAAGCCACTACAGACAAGCAGCAATATTAGTTCTGATTTTAGGAACACAGTATGGCAGTCCCATCATCAGCATTATAAAGCCCCTAGCCTGTTGTTTGGGTGGTTTTTTTTCCTAGCAGTTTGGACTGGAAAAGTATTGCACATGTTTTCAAATCTCTGATGTACTTATTGATAGAAGTCACATATTTAGAGGTCAGTTAACTTACCACAACCTTCTTTTCTAATGGAAAGAGTCATTTCAGTGCTGTATATTTGTTACCAACCCAGCTGTGTGTAATATCACACCGTACACACTACAGAAACACAACTACTCGATTTCACCAAAGTGAAACTGTCAGTTACTGAAAGTATAACAGGCAGGCACAGGAGGAAACTACCTGCCACACTGATGCCTCTCATGACTGATTTTGACCATATCTGACTATTAACCTTTTGTAACCTCATCATCACATAGATCACATTTTGCATACATACTAAAGATCAAAATACAAGTTCCCTTGGTTTGTCAAGCAAGATTAGCTCACCCTGTCCCTCTTCCCAGTTGGAGACACCATATAAATTTTTACTGCAATGGATGTACGAGCTTTGGATCATCACACAGATTAGAAGTGCTGTAATTGTCATCAGTGGGAATACCCCCAGATTTCAAACTGCCTTAGATTATCACCCTGCAAATACTTAAAACCAAAAGAAAACAACACTGCCACAGAAAAGAAAGGGTCATATTCCTTTCACCTCCCACCATAGTATAGGTGGCACTGCTTATTCTGGTGGCAGTGCCAGCTTCTGTGGACCTAGAGTATTCATCAGATGAGTCTCAGAGCACAGAAAACTTCAACCTCATCTTTCTTCACTACCTTGCCTCTGACTGATGAAAGCATAAATCATTGTCCAGAAACTCATTATGTTAGAGATTGTACAAATATAGAGGAAAAAGATTGCTTCTCAGCCAAAGTAGAAAATGTTTACAGAAAATGCTAATACAATTCTGCAGACCTTTCTGTGAAGTTCATAAAAACTGTACCAAGTATTTCCTTCATATAATACTTGTATTTCTAATTTACTTGCTGCAATTGCTACTTTCAAGATAATTGTTTTAAAATCAGTTCTTTTGGAATGCTCTATTTTCTGCAAGAAGGCTGAACTTTTTGGTGCCCAGATCACATCCTGGGCCAGCATGTTCAAATGCCTAGTTTTATTTTTTCACTAAACAGTAAATCAAATTAACCACCTAAATTCAGAGGTATACTCAGTTACGAACGGCACACATCAGGGAAGATGGCAACAATACTAAAGATGGAAAATGAACAGCTATATTAACAGCAACAGGAAATAACAAGGAAACCGAAGAAAGGAGTTATGAGAGAAAATTAAAAGGACTAAAAATAAGTATATTTTGCTGTGAAATAACTATTAGAGGAAAGGAATTATACAATTCTCCATACGGTTTTGCTTCATTCTGTCCCCAGGGGCACTCTTTCCCTATTGTAAAAGTAAAACCAGCTTCGTAAGAGAAACAGACAAAAGTAGGTAATTCGCGCCTCAGTTTGAAGACGGTTCTCCCTGGTTTCAGTGCGAAGAAGAGCTTTAGATAGGAAGACCCCATCTTCAGTCCTTACCAAAACATCTACCCAGTTTTGGTTTCTTTAGAAACTGTCAGCTTCTCCTAGTTCTTAGAAAGAAAACACAACGTTCAGAACGTAGTGTAAACAAAGAGCAATAGTAAGTACTGGAATTAGGCAGATTTTAAACATTTTACTCCAAGATTGTGAGATATGAGAGTCACGTAATTCTTGAGGCTTCTAAGCTCTACTGATGTTCTATTTATTTTAAAGTTTCTTTTCTTGTTCCTGTACATATGCTCTGACTCCTTCTGGCAGACATTCTCAGAACATACTGAATGCACCCCAAGAAACTCATGGTAGTTACAAAGCACAGCTACGACTTTATTTTAAACAGTAGAAGACAGTTATTGCCAGAATCACTTTTTTAAAGTAAACGTAGGTGCTAAAGCAGCTTCCCAGAATGTGAAAGACTGTGTCAATGTCTCTTTTTTCCCCAGAGGAGTTTTAATATTCATGTTTCCAAGAAACGATACTAATCCCATTGATATATCCCGGACACCAATCTGTGTTCTCTGTCCCAAAAGTAACTCAAGATCCACAGACTCAGAAGAATAGCATAATGGCCCTGTACTGGAGAACAGACAAACTGAATGCTAGTATCTGCTCCTGTTTATGCACTTACCTTGAAAGGGTTATTGGAGAAACATATAGACAGTCCTTGAAGCTAGATCTGGAATCCAGTAACTCTCCTTCTCTAACTGTGGGTCTGCTCTAGCTAGAGGTGAGATTTCAAAGGACTCTGGACATGTTGTCTGAAAGCCTGTTAAGAAGCTTGTTCTTTTACACCTTTGCTTTGTTTCCTAGGCACACTATTGTAAGGGACTACTTTTCCCCCAATCTCTTAACATTTCTTCTCTGATAGAACCTTTTTGTACACTCTCCCTTACTGCCCTTTAGCTCTGACGCTAAACCCTAAAATAGTTACCAACAATTTGTAAGTTTTTACTATTAGATTTTCAAAATTAACTCTGCAATGAGATTAAGGACAGATTAATCCAATGCCATTAGTTGTTCTACCTGTCCTGAGTCAAGAAGATCATAAACTTCAACTTACAGTTATTCTGCATTTAGAAGATCAGTTAGATGAGTTACAATTGAGTTTTCATTAGCAATATTAGTAAATGTGGGCACTGCACTAAAAGGCTGAATGCACTTTAAAGGTCATATAACTACACTGGACAGCTGAAATGCGTTAAATGTCGAGATTGCAAACTATTCAATGTACAATGTAAGGATAAACACAAAGATTACTGAATGTCAATTTAAAGCACACTTGGAGATTCTCCAGCATAGACATTATAAAAATTTCACAGAAACAGATTTATCAAGCAATTGCCTGCATGGCTACTTTTTAATGAACCCTTTCATGTGGGACATATTTGACAGGAGAAAAGGCCAGAGCAGAATGTATTTTAATCATCTTTACCTCCTTTACTTTGTGTGCATTACACACAAAGTATTCTTGATTACAATTCTCGAATTCAGCTTAAACAATAATCCAGACTAATTTACTGTGGATATAGATATTTGCTGCCTCCATAGAATCACAAACTCTCTCCTAGTAGAATGAAAGAATGAGCAGAAGATCACAAAGGGAAAAGGCTGACAATTTTTCCCAAGTAGGTGCCTAGCAATTCCTAAGGCATGCCTTCGCTCTTCATATCTATACTGACAGCTGGACTTCCTGTCTTTGCGTCTGTCCATAAGACATTCAGGAAGGAAGGTTTATATCTTTACATGTTTTCCATGAAGTACTTTGATGACTAATTTCTAAAGTACTGAGTCACATTGACCTTTCACACACTCCCCCCCAACCAAATTGTTATTGTTCTCCCAACTCCACGTTTCCCATTGTTACGTGCCTTTTCTTCATTTAAATTGTATTTAGAGTTTCTAAAACATAGCTATTTAAATTTTAGCAGAGTTTGTCTTTTTTTTTTTTTTTTTAAATACAGGCTAGTATCACTGTTTTCCATTATAGTTTACAAATGAAGTTTATGTCAATTATTCCCAGTAAAATATTGCAAAAATCATCAATAATATTTTGGGTTTTCGGGGGGGGGTGGGGGGGGTGGGGGGGGAGTGTGGTTGTTACATTAGCACCACTGTAAAGCCTCATTCCCTACCCTCCCCATTGTTCAAGTGTTTTTAGTTTCTGTGAGTGAAATTGGCTTATAGTAGCATCAGCTGAATTTGTTTCTCCTAAACTGTTCTTGTACTTCCCAAAATATTAATTGCTTTAGATGTTACATGCCTTAGAAGGATTTGAAGTAGCCTGGCAGACTGCTCTGCCTGAATCAAGCCTCCTTTGGAGCTATAGTAGTGGAGAAATTACTTTAAAAAACAAGAGCTTTTTTTCAAAGTCCATCTAATGATCAAAATAAACATATTCACCTTTAGGATGGCTTTCTTTCAGAGAACTGTCTTGGAGCTCAAAATACTTAGTCTGACATTCTGACAACCAAAGATTAGTGTATTAGTAATCACAAAAGTATATTCATTGTCCTACTGTTTCAAATTTACAGAGGAAAAAAAAAAACCTCCATTTTCACAGCACTCATTGCTGGACTTTGAATCCAAACATCTGCCTACTGCATCTACCACATTCTAAAGAAAGCGTAACAGTAGTTACTCCTTTCTGCCAGCTAAAGGAGGAAGAGAAAAAAAAAAGAGATCTCTCATGTTAAACTGAAAATCTGTTACAGAGTACTCACCAAACTCCTAGCAACAGCTCTTGAAGAAAGAAAGAATTCCTGAATCACTGCCGAATAGATCCTCCCCTACCAATTCACGTTGGAGGGGTGTGGTGTAAACCTACAAAGGCAGGATTGCAACTTGATCTTCCGAGAGCAGGCTCCTGCCTGTGGATNTTTTTTTTTTGTAGAGCACATGGGTTCACCCTGGGTAGAAGTCAGCTGCAGGGACGCTTCCTGTGTAAAGTTTTCGGATCAGCCTGCAGTTCAGAGCAACTGTTGTCTAAACAGCGCTAGCTGAAATGAAACATGCTTTTAAAGAACGAGAGGCAGTCTGTAGGATATTCTGTTCGTTGTACCTTGCAGGCTTTGATACAGCTCAGGAGGATGTCATATTCACTGCCTATTTAAGAGAGATATGTTGTGGTTTACTGTTGGTTTTTTGTTTGTCTGTGTATTTTTAAATAATGCCATGCTCTTCGCTGTAGATCCGGGCTGCATTCATCACAGTATCTGAAGCTGTACTGCAAAGGCTGTTCTGCCTTCAGCCAGAACACACCATCTATTTACAAATCAAGCCAGTATGTGTTAAAACTAAAGTTAAGCATCATCAAGAGTACCACGTCTGAAGACAGGGCCGGGGACTCTAGTTGCAAGACTGAGATCCTGTAACATGTGGATGTAGAGACAGACAACCAGAATCCTTGTCCTGGACACACAGGATGAAAATTCCCCAGATAATGAATTAAACAGCAACAGAGACAGAAGTAACAGCTGAGGAACAGTAACTTACACAGTTAGTAGCTGTAACTAATTGCAATTATTTCAGGGCAAAGACAAACAGGTGAGTTAAATCACTTTAATTGAAGGCCTATATTCATCTGTTCTTCATCATCATCCTGCTGTTAACTATCTCTGACACAAACAGAAGTGCTCCTGGCAGCTTCTTAGATCTCCTGTCTGTAGTCTCCTGACTGTAAGAATCTCTGTAATCTTTTCAGGGCAAAGTCAGTAGTCAGCTGAGTCTACTGACTATTAACTGGGTCAATAATCAAATGGATTAACTGTCCTGAAATGGACTAGAAGCATGCACAAAGGGGCACTTTAAATGCTGGAGGTGGGGTTCTACCGTACAGTTACAAATTACCAACTGCTAGCTCAGATAAAGTGAGGAGCAACCCAGATCAGGAGAAGTTGGTTAAATGGAAAGGTCAGTCTGTCATTTGTGTGACACCAAGCCTCTGAAAAAAACATATTTTGGGGGCCCCTGGGTTAAAAATTAGTATCTATCAGTACTCTCCATAAATCTCTTCGAGGGTCACAAATAAGACAGCCCAAAACAGATGTAGTAAAATGACATCATGATTTAAAGAAATTCCAGTCTGTACATTTACAATAGAAACAAAACCAACCAGATTTCAAAAAAATTACATACTTCTTCATTTTGCTTTTCATAGGACAGTTTGGATTGGAAAGGACCTTAAAGATCATCTAGCTCCAACGCCCCTGCCATGGGCAGGGACAACTTCCATTAGACCAGGCTGCTCAAAGCCCCATCCAGCCTGGCCTTGAACACTTCCGGGGATGGGGCCTCCACAACTTCATTGGGCAGCCTGTTCCAGTGTCTCACCACCCTCACAGTAAAGAATTTCTTCCTAATATCTAATCTAAATCTACCATCTTTCAGTTTAAAACCATTATCCCTCGTCCTATTGCTACACTCCTTGATAAAGAGTCCCTCCCCATCTTTCTTGTAGGCCCAGTACCCTTTAGGTACTGGAGGGCTGCTATAAGGTCTCCCCAGAGCCTTCTCTTCTCCAGGCTGAACAACCCCAACTCTCTCAGCCTGTCTTCATAGGAGAGGTGCTCCAGCCCTCTGATGATCTGCGTGGCCCTCCTCTGGACCCGTTCCAACAGGTCCATGTAGAATGCATCTATGTGGATGGACAGAATTTCAAACTTACTCCACTCTACAATGCATTTGTAGAAGAGCTGCTTTATTTTTAGTCATACTGGATGGTGAGTGGTTTGAATTTACTGGTCCATGCAAATATATTCTCTGATTCCTGATGTAGGGACTTGACCCGGTCAAAAATTCAAGTGGACTTTTTTTGGTTTTAATGAGAAATATTTTTTTTTAGACGAACGTGCAAAAAAGAATTTTCAAAGTTTATGTCATAATGCGTCAGCATGATTCCTTCTTTTCCCACAAAATCTCTATCAAGTCACTCAGATTTGGTGTGCAAATTAATAAAGTAACTCTGAAAGAAAAAGTCCACAGACATGAAAAACAAGAAAATGCTACAGTTTTAAAACACATTTGTCTTCTTATAGTCAAATAAGTTGAGAATCACATACAAAGAAAAGTACACTTTGGGGAACATATAAGAGAATAAAACCCCTTAATTTGATTAAAAGTTAGATTAAGAAATCTTTGGTAAATAATAAAACAGGATAAGAACTGCCTCTTCATGCACATACCACCACATGCATGAAGAACACATATTGAAAAGAAAACTTCAAAGGAAACAGTATTTTATTAAGAGGAATATTTTTGCTTTCTAGTCTGTTAATGTCTCTCCAGGTCCCACATGCAGTTCTCCTAATTTAGTTGTTGGGAGGGTCTCTGGACTCATTTGCATAGTAACTATAACATAAAAGGCTTCAGTTGAAACTGGATTTAGACTTTGAAGATAGAAACAAAACTGTTTTGAACCTTTAGTGGGATCAAAGAATTCCATTCAGCTATGACCTGGCCTAGGCAATCACACTAACCTCTGGCTTACCCTGAAACCTGCTGATAGCTTAAGACAGTTGTCAATAGTTAAAGGTCCACAGTGGAAAAAGTCCCTACAATTCTAAAAAACATTTTTTGTTCCTTTTTAGAAGGGCCTTTCAAAATGAGCAAGATGGAATTTGTTAGCTCTAAAACTAGTCACTAAAAAGCATTTTTCAATGGTCCTATGGGAGGCTAGAAACCTCTCAAAAAGTGAAACTCACAGATCACAGAACTCACCGACCTAGCTTCTCCTTAAGAGATCACCCAAGCTTTGTTGCTTTTCTGAAGAACCCAAGAATCCTTACCTTTACCTTTATCCTTAAAAGGTAGAATTTCTAACCTTTGAGTATGTGACATTATCATTACGTTCTCTCTTCATGTTTATTTATAGCATACGCTACATGAATCAATTGCCAATACAAAGATTACAATTCAGAAGATCACCATTTCAAATGATGTCTGAAGTCAACCCACAGAGTCAAGCTCTGGACAGTTATGCAATAGTAGGAACTGTACACATTATTGAATCAGTGTGAGAAAAGGCCATTTACAGTACATACATCAACAGGGTAGTTACCAAATTCTGCTTGTTTTCACAGATTACACGGGAACACAGCTTGGGCAGTACAAGCCCAATATTCCAGCCTCCTTTACAAGCTTTTTTCTGCTGGCCTATTTTAAATTACTTGGGTTTGACAGTAAGTGGAAAGTCCAGAGAGCATTTATATGGTTATTCTTCTGTAGCCAGAATAGCTTTACTCAGGGATTACAACCCAAGAACATCACAGGCTGGAGAGGGGCAGAAACAGTCCAGCAGGAAGGTCTGAAGGATAGTAGACAAGACCAGTGCTATTGAAGGCATTCCAGATCATTCATATTGAAATGAGCACAGTTTATACTGCATTTCTGTAAAAAAATTACTTAAGCTGCATTTTTCATGACCTCTATACCTCACTATTTATCAGTCAATAGACAGATGCAAAAGTACAGCTAAAGTAAACTAAAACAGAGATGCCATAAAAAAATGCCTTGTATAAATTCTTGGAATACTCAAAGGTAGTTTGGCTCTGGAGAGTTCAAAGCTGAGATGATTAGATTTTAGCCTTCTGATAGTGCATAGAATTCCTGCAAATTGCGAGATCAGGGAATGAAAAAATAAAAAGGGAGAAGCTTTGTGTGAGAGACCATCATCATTACAAACCTGACGCACAGACGCTGCTTGAAAAGGCACACTGGCTATTTTCTGACCACAATAAAAATCCTTCAGCTCCAGGTTCTCAAATGGTAGCTCTCACTGCGGAGCTCTTTCTGGTGATAGCTCCCCTTTTTCCAACAGCAAAAACATGAGAGGATGCGCTGCCCCAGAACACCCCTTAGCTTGGAGCTCTGTCTTGACTACTGGTCTGCAGAAGGTAGGCAAGGATTCTAATGGTGAAAGTCTTAGGATTTTAAAAATGCTTACAATCCACAGGTCAAAAATGGCTCACTCCTTCTTGAGTCACACCAGTGACTTCAGCTCAGATACTCCACCCTCCTCCTTCATCACCTGCCATGGTACTACCACAGCCTACATTCCCACTGAAGTGTGGCAAGCTATTAGTGGTTTTACACTGGGAGTATTGTTAATGCCATCAAGACATCAGGAAAATGGAAGAAAATGGCTAATAACTAACCTAATAGCTTCAGAGGACTGGGGCAGTGTCACTGTCTTCTGGAATGTCTGTCCTCAGTTTGGGTTGGTGATCATGCTTATACTGAAAGGGATGGAGGGAAAGACAGTGAACTTCAAATTAAAATTCTCCTATACTGTGCATCTTCATTTGTACAAAGTCCATGGACTTCAGCAGAATATGTTATACTTAACCATAGTGCTAAATACATGGTGTTCAGAAACGAAAATGATGCTCAGATGTCCAATCTTGTTATTGTTTTACTGTACAAGAACAGAGATAAAGCAGAACAAAACTATATGAAAAGGTTTGTTTGTGCATATATATATATATATATATATTTGAGCTCTATCATCCTTGAAGTAAGATTTACTATGTAACACAGTTGGAAAAACACAAAAGCATTTGCTTACACAAGCTCTTCTTCAGGTCTTAATAAAAATGCCTCTCTCAGTGAGGGTGTGACGTTGCTTGGTCTTTAACAATATAGATGTTTGTGATGTTTTGTTGCCCCCTAGTGATGCCAGTTCATTTTTCCACTACTTAGTTCTTTAAAAATTTTCATAGAGGCAAGAGCTTCCTTTCTGCTGCCTTCAATAAACTAAATCATAACTTAACACTTCTACTTGGTGCTTGGATTGGATGAAAACAAATGGGTATTTCTGACTCCTCATAAGGAACTAGATAGCAAGCTTACAGCAAACTACCACCAGCATAGTTGGCTTGCCCCAGTGAGTTTACAGTCAGAGCTAAGATGCAGCAGTCACTATCACCATACAGGGCAAAAGCTCCCCAAGGGCCTTTTCCTCAGTGGCAATCATCTTACACAGTGCAAGGCTGTTGCTCTTGCAGAATTCCTGAAAACACTGGAAGCTGCTGCTTCCCATGTGCAATACCACACCACAGCAAACACCTACAGGAGGGGACAGCCAGATGTCTATCACAGACTCCCCGTTTGCACTATTAGTTGCCGGTTTTGTGGTTAAGTATTACATTATCTTAAAATTAGCTCATCTTTTGGAGAGCACTGAAGTATATGCCTGCTTTTCCAGCTGAGGTCATCTACATGTTGATGACGTACAACTTTAAAACCCCAACCAGGTTCTAGAAGAGGAACGTAAGATAAGTTCCTTTTAATAAGAGTTTTGCAAATGGCACTATTACTGTTTTATATCTGTTGTATTATTTTTATTGTGGTCCTTCTAGCATTTAATATTTAAACACCACCTAAAAATACATGAAAGTAAGTGAAAGAGAAGGATCTTCAGTGAAAGGAAGATCAGAACCCAGCAGCTGGCCCTTGAAAACCCTTCTCCAGAATACATGCCTCTTTTCCCCCTTATTGTTCTTTCCACTAACTTCCTGTTCTTATATAAAAACCAATTGGTATCTCAAGTGTTTTCTAAAGACTGAAATGAGAATGAACAGAGAGGGTGACTGTTGCTGCTGATAGCAGAACACTGAAATAGTACAATGAGGATACTAAAAACATAGGCTTTGTTTCTATTCTCAATTTGAAAACTGTTAAAAACAAGCAGGAAGAAGCAATGCAACCATGACTAAAACTTAAATTTTTGTTCTTTTCCTGGTATCACTAGTCAAACCGTTGCCTCTTGCCAAAGGACAGATGTAACAAACTTTCACATTTCTTGTTTTCAGCTGGGTAGTTGTGTCCTTCCCAATTCTTTTAAACAGGTTTTCTGTGCATTTCTTTTTGCTTATGACCTTACATAACTCATGTACTTACTTCTTCATTCATCAATGTCTTAACAGTAAAAAAGCGAGCAACTTGGAGCATGCTTTGAAGTTTAAATCCTAAAGAATTAGTTCCTATTACGACCTTTTAGAAAAACCCAGAGATAAGCTACTTTTGTAGTGCAATCACAATAATGAGAAAGTACAGAACATACCATGTAACATTCTGAATACTGTGGAGATTTCAAGACTCAGTCCCAATCAAAAAACTTTTGGATAACTGAGGAAGTAGCGGGTCAGGTCAGTACCAGATGCACCTCATTTTTAAAGCCAGAACCTATATGAGGTTTGAATTTCATTATAAAACTCACACTGACTTCAACCAAAACAGGATAAGGGACTTCTTACGTAAAAGAGCGGTAAGCGTTGTCTCACCTTCTCTATACAAGGAAGGTTTCTTAATTCTTTTTGGTCTTTTAATTTCATTAATTTGATAAAAATTGAAAGAACTTTCCATCACACAGCCACATTTAGATCTGAGGTAGATTATCTCTGAAGCAAAATATAATAGAATTGTTACCTACTGAGTTCTGTTGTTGTTGTTAAATACTAAAAAAGGGAATGAAATGCCCCATCGTCTTGTTAACAATTTGCCTCACTGGACAACGCACTTGTTCTAAATTAATTTATTCCTCACTTTGCTCAGCAAATGTCTAATTCTGAAACAGATATAGTTTAATTAAACATTTATATAATTTTTCTAGATTAGCTATTTTTCATGTTTTGCATTCTCATGTGGTGTCTGTTTATCCTCTCAATGAGTCCAGTGCTTTACTAAGGATCTTAATAAATAAGCCTCCCTTTCCATCCGTGTCCTTTCGCATTCATTCCAAATGCAGATCAAGTTTAGAACTAACTGGCTTAGTCACTGGATGTCACTGTTGCAGCACTAATTGCTTAGGTATTGTATCTGGAAACAGGAGGCCAGTATACTTGTATGTATTTTATTCCTTCATTATTATTAAAGGGTTGTATTCCTGCTCACGTTGAAGTCAGTGTGAATTTTATTATAGGTTGAGTATTTCAAATTGCTTAGGCCTAAGGATAATTTATGCTTTCAGGGGAGACTATTCTACCAATGGCTTTTCATTTAGGTTTTAAAACTCTGTTTCTATTTTAATTCAAAAATGTGCCCTTTCTTAGTTCTTTGTTTCTGCTGCTCTGATAAGAGCTTTATTTCTGAATATATTTTTATATATATACACAGTGTACATAATTCTGGTACTACATATATCCACACATATATATACACACCAGTACCAGAATTATATACATATTTATGTATATGTATGCACATATAACAGCAGCATAAGATTTCTAAAAGCATTCCAAAATAATTTTCTTAGTAGGTTCATGTAAGCAATACATTTAGAGGAGTTATTATTGCAAAAATAAAACACCTACACTTTGCCTTTAAAAGCCTGAGGGAAAGCTAAACAGTAAGAGAAACGCCAATCTATATGTTCATAATTTTGAAAACTGAATAACTTGAGCATGTGCATAAGTAGCTTACAAACTTTTACTTCTCACAGGGGATTTTCCAAAACCCCTTGAAATGTATTACACCAACAGCAAAGTTATCAACTAGAAATACAGTATCACAGCATTATTCAACTGCTTCCAGCTCTCATCCAAATGAAACAAAATCAAACTAAATGGAACCTGTTTTTAGATAGACAACCACTAACAAGCAGAATTTCCTATTCATTGGACTTTCTACTGATTTCTCAGAAAGCTGTGAGTATGCCTGTACTTCCTTTCTCTTGACAAATGATGAATGGAAGTGAAAGTTATTTTCTCTGTGGCGAATTTGACTGGGGGGTGCTAACTATAGATGCTCCTACAAACTGAACCCAGGTCGCCTTCTGTGCCATTTTGGGTTTTTTTTAACACGCCAGCTTCTCACAGGTGGAATCCTCCTCTGTGGTATGGCTGGGGAATAAATAAGGAAGGTACAGGAGATGCTCAAACCGTGACATAAGGAACAACAATGGGACTTTCACAGTATGCCTTCAGAAATGTATTTTGAGAGTATGAGTAAGTGAAAGAGATGGCAACTGAGGACACCGCCATTGGCTGCCAGTTCTGGGAAGTCCGAGCAGCTAGTGATGAAGCATTTACCAAGGGACATGCCAAACCTGTATCCACCCCTCACCCCCTGCTGCTGCAGTGTCAGACCTGCATCCTTCTGTTCACCCCACCTCAACACTGTGCTGTATCCTCTTGCCAAGAGTGGCTCTCAGCATCCTTGCCCCAGCTGTCATTTCTATACTATCACCTGCTGACTCCTAATGTCTAAACCAGATATAGGAAGGCAATCCAAGCACATAAGGAGGAAACCTGTTTCCCAACCCTACTGGGCTGCTAAAAAAGAAAAAGCATTACCAACGACTACTGTGATAAACACCTGCAGTCCCTGGGGCTGTCTGCTTCTTCACCAAGTCACTGGCTTGCAGCCTGTCAGGCATTTATTGGGAGAGGAAAAGGCTTCTCTAGGAGATAGAGAGAGGGCAAAAGTTGTTTGGGAAGTGCCACATAAGTTTTGGCTGTGTTCAGCTGTTATCTAGTATCTAAGATGACACCTCTAGGCTCAACAAGCTCTTAAAGTGTTCTCATGAGAAGTCATTAGAACTAAACCCAGCCAGTTCCTGTGTGACAGTTATTGCAGTACACATGCTTACCAGAGAATGGAGGACAATTATTTACACAGTGTTCGTAACTCCTAGAAGGCACAGAACAATTGTCTGCCCTTTTCCATGTTCCTACTCTCAAAGAAGCTGGGTACAATTTGTGTTTCTTTCCCAGATGACAGCACACTAATCCTTCTTCAGCAAAGCTCATGCTGCCTAGCAGTGAGAAAAAAAAAATCTTATTCTTCCAGTATTATTACTATTTTTTTCCAGTAATAGAGAATAAGTAATAAATAATGACCAGATTAGACACAGGTAGGAAGTCTAAATATCAGTCTGTACATCAAGAAGTACTGGATTCAGACTGCAAAAAACAAAGCATATTCAAAGTCCGGTATCACACTGTTTCAGAGCTAATCAGTCAAGAGAAAACTATGCCGGACATGGAATATTTTGTACACTGTAATATTGAAACTCATGAAGCGATACTAACAAGTTGCATGTCACAGGTCCTGTGAGACTGCTAAAGCAGGAGACCCCTTCCAAACTCATTAGGTAAGAGTTACCTTAGATGACTGCTATACATCAAATTATTCACTAGTAATATTTGTTCCTTTCTTTAGTAGCAAGATGACTTCAACTAATATGCTGGATTCAAAACATCTCTTATGTGCAACAGTTTCATGGCTCACACACAAAGCAACAAAAAAACCAAAACAGATCCTCCACAAGAATGCCTGTCTCAGGAGATAGGAAATGGAACATAATGCCTTTCACAAGAGTTTTCCGTTTGGGCTTAATCTTTTCAAAATAAAGAGTAAACATCTGGGATGCTGACAAGCCAAAATCACTTAAGTGTGTGCCTAACTCTAAACACGTAAGTAATAACACTGGAATAAGGAAGTATTTTTAAAAGGAGAAAAACCCAACAGGTTGCTACAGAAAAGTGTAGTTACTGCTATATTCGTGTCTTATCCAGCAAGTTCAGACATGTTGATCTGGTCAGTAACGGGATGAATGAATCAACTGAAACTGTATCCACAATAGTTCTTTAACAGAAATGAATTCATTACAGCTCATGTGAAAGATTTACTAATAGTACTACCAGAGGACAAGTCAGATAGGAAACAGATTGGAGTCTCTGGAAGACTGACAACAACGTAATAATGATCCTGTTTCACTCATTAGAAAAAAAGGTATTTATAGGTGCTTCATGGGGACTAAGTACATCCTTAGTACAGCATAGTTCAACACGATTGATCAGAATACTCACAGAAGTTGTATTTAAAACATACGGAAATCTGTGTGGCTTCTGTGGAAAAATCGAAATTTAATTTCTGTAAAATTCTAGTTCGCTGAGTGGCAAATTTTTAAATGGCAAGGATCTTCCACTGCAATATTCTGATCACATAAACAGCTTTTTCATAATCACTGTCAAAGACAATATAAAATCAAAATCCACCATCATACTTTTGTATGCTTCTCTGAACCAAACCTACAAGAAGTATGCTGCTACAGATGAGATTTCCTTCTGATGCTGATTTTGTGAAGCTTTTTTATAATGTATCTTTTTCATTAAACATCATTGTGAACCTGATCAAGGGTTGAAGACTCTCTCCACCTTCCCTGAATTAGCCCATTTTAATAAGAAAACATGTGGAGAAGGAGGATTTTTCATAAAGCTCATGTGCTGTTGGTAAAAGAAGATTAAGAATTACTCTATATTTTCTTTTCATCCTCTGCAATCTTTTTGCAGCACCACACAAATCTCCTCTAGATTCTGGCAGAAGCCTGACAGCTTATTTGATTTCTTTACAGCATGTGGGATAGCAGGGGTGATATTTTTTGCTTCCTTACACTACAGGGTAACAAAACCTGCCCCGAGCCAAGACACTATAATACACATACCCTGCTCCAATACACTGGGTAACCATCCTAATGGAAGCATATAAATTTCTTTCACAGAATAACCCTCATACAAACAAGTTGCAATTACTTACAGCTATGTTTCAAGGAAGCTCTTAATACAAGCTTCTTGCAATAATTCAAACACTGAAACAGTTTCCTCTCAATAACTAAACGTAAGCTGAACAAAGGTTTCCTACAGTCACCAGAGTGCTCTGTTGGACAATATTTAATTAAAGACATTTAAATATTCCCCCCCAACAGACTTTTTTCCTCCAATACTCTTTTTTAATTTTGTTGCTTGTTGGAGAAATAGCTGATACATAGGTAGAAGATATCAGTTTATGGTGGCTTTCCATCATATCTATAAATTCACATGAAATTTGACCAAATTAATTTTTCCTTCAAATACTTTGTAATCATATAAAATTAAAAACAATCAAACAAAACCATTTATACAAAAATGCTACAATTATTTAAACAGAACAAGCAGCTAACTTGGAAGCTAGATGCAAAAGAAAGTAGTCACTATTAGATTGATTGAAAGATTTCCAATTTCAGATCTTTTTGATGGAACAGTAGGTTTTTATTATATACTGTGTGTGCCCCCCCCAAATTCTGGAATACACTGGATACATGGATAGATTTCAGCCAGGAATGAAAATTAAGAGAAAAGCTGTATATTCAGAGAGGCAGATTCTGAATACCAACTTCCTTGAAGAAGGCTCTGTTCATTCAGTTTCATTTTACAAAAAACTGGTTGTGAAGATCGATCTTGTCCATTGTCCAGATGGGTCAGAATCTAAAATGGGTTAGTAAAATAACCAGCCAGTCTGTATGATGTTCAAAGCAGAATATTTCAAGCTAATCTTTCTTAGCCACCATTTGCAGCACAACCAGACTTACGCTGGTAAAATTAAACTCAATGGGGCACGCTGACTGAATCTGGAAGATTGGCACTTGTCTCAGCAGGTCAGTTCAGCAAAGGGAACGCCAACTAAGGAAGCATAACGAATAGTTGAGCAAGTCAATTGAGAAAAGCAACAAAACGAATAAAGTGTGAAATTGGAAGCTAACTGGCACCACTGTTTGCTGCAAAGTAAAGGTTACCACTTCCAGCAATGAGAGGTTGGTTATATTCTAATACATCTGTCTTTATGAACTGAGATGCAACCCGTGCAGAAATACAGCAGTCCACTAGTACATGTGTTTCATGTCATGATCCTCTTTATGCACATAAATGTTTGCATATATATATGGTTGGGTTAACATTCATTCAAAAATAAAAGGGCATATCAGACACAAAATGTGAATTCTTTCAAGTCTGAATAACTTTTGTTAACTATCTTTTCTTGTTAAATGCCCATTTCCGTACATGCAGTTCCGCGCTTCTGGGTGCTTCTATAGACTACATGTGCCAGGGAAATACTGGGAAGAGCATTGTTGGAAGACATTGAACATGATGAAGAATTCAACACACACTCCTCTGGGACACTGTGGAGATTGCAGTATCATTCTGCACTTAGAAAGATGTCACAGGTTTGTAGCCTATGAAGCATTTTAAGGATTGAGCTATAATAGAATGCAGTGTATTTCCTACTGGGTCAGGACAGAAGAACTTCAGGTTTTGAGGGTGAGTCATTCTCAGAAGCTCTTTAGGTTAACTTTGCAGAATAAATTGGCATAAATATTTCAGTTATGCTTTAAAGAAATAACTTCTCTTCTTTTGTATCCTGCAGAAGGGAACCAGGTGATCTCTATCTGCACATAAGTATGGAAATACTGTAACTGTGCTGCTCTACCATTTCACATATCAGCTCTGATCAGCTGATCATTTAATCAGAAGTGTGACAAATGACAAACTTCTCTCATTTTTGTTTCCTTACTGCTGGACTAACAAAAATAGAAGTGTGGATGCTTTGTAAATAAGAGTCTTGAATAGGTTACAGACCGAGAATAGGGTTAGAATTGTTCATACACTGAAATGCAAGAAGAAGAAAATGAAGTTTTTCAGGACTTGTTCCAGAGATGTAAAATTATGTGTATACAGGCAAAAGCATTTTTAAAATTTAAGGGTTTTCTTCATTTCTGCTAATGTGGTGCAGGGAATGGAGGGTGAGGTCAAATTTAACAAGGAAGCAAATTGGAGTGTTCTTCAGAGTAATCAGATGTTCACAAAAAAATACTTTGTAACATATGCACAAGAACATATAATAATTTAATTAATCATTTTCAACCTAAACAGCACTGGTGCTGTTTAACATCTTTGTTCGTGACATGGATGTTTGGACTGAGTGCACCCTCAGCAAGTTTGCCGACAACAGCAAGCTGTGTGGAGTGGTCGACTTGCTGGAGGGACGGGATGCCATCCAGAAGGACCTGGACAGGCTGGAGATGCGGGCCCATGCCAACCTCATGAAGTTCAACAAGGCCAAGTGCAAGGTCCTGCACGTGAGTCAGGACAATCCCAAGCACAAATACAGGCTGGGCAGAGAATGGGTTGAGAGCAGCCCTGAGGAGAAGGACTCCTCCAGGTGGGTGCCAGGATAAGGTGCCAGGACTCCTCCAGGTGTCCAGGAGAAGGACACCCTGAGGTGGGTGCTGATTGATGAGAAGCTCAACATGACCCAAGTTGGAAAGGAGAGAAAGATGGGGAGGAACTCTTTATCAGGGAGTGGAGCGATAGGACAAGGGATAATGGTTTTAAACTGAAAGACGGCAGATTTAGATTAGATATTAGGAAGAAATTCTTTACCGTGAGGGTGGTGAGACACTGGAACAGGTTGCCCAACGAAGTTGTGGATGTCCCATCCCTGGAAGTGTTCAAGGGCAGGTTGGATGGGGCTTTGACAACCTCGTCTAGTGGGAGGTGTCCCTGCCCATGGCAGGGGTGTTGGAACTAGGTGATCTTTAAGGTCCCTTCCAACTCTAACCATTCTATGATTCTTTGATCTTTGACTCTACTGTGTGATTTTATTTCTCAGCACAAAGACCGTTAGTTCAATCAGTGCTATAGATGAGGATGTGATTTTTATTTTTTTTTTCAGATTATGTCAAAATTTTATAAATAATGAAGAACACAGGCATTATTATGACTGCTTTGTTCCATTTAAAAAGGAAAAATTGAACTGGTTTTTGAAATGTGCTTTTTGGACAGAAGCAGTAAGCAGGTGGACAGGCCAGCTGGAAAGCAGAAGGAAAAAAAATAACTCCAAAAGAAGTTAAAATTGCCCAAAGCAAGAGACACAATTATTTAAAGATGAATCCCTACGGAGGTTTTGTAAGTATTTTTGGAAATAAAAATATTCATGCTAAATTAGGTCCCCCCTCAGTAAACAGCATTTTTTTCTGAAAGTGAATTGCTTTTTGTTAAACGTAGCTGATTCCCATAATCAAAAGAATGTCCTTTGATTTTTACAGAGAACACTCACTTTTCTTATCAAAATCTCATTCTGAGCTATCAATCCTTTGCTTACAGTAGAGAGCAGAAAAATGATTAAACCAAGTATCTGTGTGAATAATGGGCTACCAGTTCTTCATGCTTATGCAATTAAGGGGGCACTGAATAATCATTTAACTGATCTACTGAGTAAATACCGTGCCTGGGCATAAGGCATATAAAGAGGCACATGCTTAAAACACCAAACATTAAAACAGTTTCTTGGTGATCGATTACTGATCTTTGGTAAAAAGAATGAAACTACACAATATTTGATGTGATCACTTGCTAATGATTTTGCAGAAGCATTTGTGACTTAGGTGGTAGCTTTTACTACCATTAAAGTAGGAAAATGATATTTCTTCCTTCATTGTTGCATACCAACCTACTCTTTGTGCCTTTGAAATCAAAGAAAGTAACTGCAGCTCTGTAATAATAAGCATGGCTGTACAGAGTACAGTGAGCCTGGAGCTTTCCTCCTAGCTTGCAGATGGACCTTTATGCTTTACGCAAATACCTGCAAAGTGTCTAGAAAGAACCAATTTACCTTTTATTTAAAAATTAAGTTGAAAATGGACAGTTTGATCAGTGTAGCTTTATTATTGGGTAAAAAAAAAAACCGCTTTACTAGAATATACACATTTAAGGTTAAACAGTGGAGTATGTTACTGGATGAAAATAGGATTTTGATTTTTTTACTCAGTCTGATATATGCAGATTTTTTGTTTATGTACTTTGATTTTCCAAAAGAGTAAAAAAAAAAAAAAAAAACGCAAACCAACCCCAAAATGGTTCTTTCAGATTTACTTTAAAAGGTTGTCCACCTGTAAGTGACATAGCAAATATTCTGTATGTGGGGTACTAAGCAATACCTCCACCGAGTATATTTTTGTAAAGTATACATGATCGGAAAGAGCCACACCAGTACATATTACAGTGGCTACTTGTGAGAGCATCTCACTTCCTCCAAAATAAGCAGAGTTCAAATAAAGTGGAACACTGAATATTTACCACCTCACAGGCATGGAGATACTCCAACATCCTCTGGCAAATCTCTGCAGGTGTTCAGCTCTGGCCGATTTTAAACTGCACTACTCAGAAAAGTCGCTCAACCACTGAAGGGTGGGGAGGTATTCCCGAGGGCTGGGCTGTGCCAGTGCATGGTCTGTATTTTATACAAATCATTAAAATCACAGTTTTGTAGCATTTTCTCAATACTTAAAAAATTTTCATCTGCATATCCTGTACCTTTTTGGTATTAAATATATTAATCAAATTACAGAGGTGTTTCAGTAAAATGGACCAGGTAGAAATCTGCAAGGTACAACTTCTCTGTAGATATGGACATTCTTATTAATCCCAAAGTATGCGGAATCTCTAGCCAGTATTTACAGCACAATCATTTTTTTCCTGGAATGACACAAGAAATATAACCTAATAAAGAACTATGTTTTAATGTAGCCATTGGTATGAGCTTTAAGCCTTTGAAAATATAACCAAACTAAAACTAAAACTAAAACTTGATAACTTGGTATCTCAGCAGACCTCAGCAGTAAATAACTCAAAGATATGCTCTCCTTAGAATTCTGGAGCACTCAAAAAAATATTGACTGCTTTAAAAATCTTTCTAGAGGAACTTCTGTATTTCTTTAGAAATAAGGTGGTTACTTATTTGGTCACTGTCACCAGAATATTATATAAAATTAATCTCCCTTACTCCTAAATTTGTCTCTACTTTATTATTGAAGTCTTTGCAAGATGGGTAATGCTTTCTAGACAGACTAGTCTCCAATCTTAACAAATGCTTCTGACTATATATAGTTAATCTTTGGAATCTGCCATATGAAACATGCATGATGTCATGACTGACTATAAAACCACCCCAAATTACAATTCATGGCTCTTAAAAGTACAAGCAAAAATGCATCATATAGAATATCCACCAGGTCTTCCAACAAAAGGGGCCTTTCTGCATGAACATAATTCCCACTCTGCAAAGCGCTTTTTGCAGGATCATTTTCCATGAGCTCTGTGTGCAAGTTTACACATGAAAACCCAGTATTTAGTGAGCCATGCTAGTGGAGGTTGTAATGTTTAAAGGTCATCTTCAGTCAGAATGCTGAGATATCATTTCCTTAGGACCCTTTCTTCCTATTTTTTCCAGTACTAAGAACAGTTGTCACCAAGAGTCATCCATCCATAATCACACACATCCAAGAAAACTCAGTTTAGGGAATGGATATCATTTGAGAGTAAGAGAAACTCTGGAAACACAGGTCCTCCTTACAAGGCCCTAGCTTCCATAATTTTGAGAACTTATCAGCAAACCTTTAAAGTAATTCAAAGGCAGAAGACAAATGAAGACCATTCAATATTTCTGACATAATATTTAAAGAAAATATGTGAATTGATTATACAGATTTTCCTACCCTGGAACCAGTTGCAGCAACGTACCACTTCAAGTACGTTCTAGATCTACTTTTCTAGTTCACTGCTATAGTTTTATCTATTCTGTTCAGTCAACTAAAACGGCTTCTCAAAGAATAAACAATCGTTTATTAGTCTAACAGTAGTGAATAAAAGGTTTTGTCTGCAGCATACATTTAGGCAAATTCCTCTTGTAAGATGGCATTTAGGTGATTTAAATTGAAGACAACAGAAAGAAAATTCTAAAGGAATACTGCAGCTAATGGGGATATAACCCATTTGTGTTTTGCAGGATCAATCCACAGGTCACTACTCTATTTGCCTGTACATTTCATGGCTGACAAAGAGGATTTATTGTTCCAATTAAAAAGAGAAACATCATCTTTCTTCTTAGCAAAATTATTTTTGCTAACTTCCTGGCCATGGTTTTAGATCTGAAGGAGAAGAGGAATTAAATACCTGAAAGAAGGAATCTTTTTTAATTTTATATGAGATGCTGTGTTTATCCATGGCTCCTGCAGCATAAAAAGCAAAAAAAAGAAACCACCCCAAAACCAAAAACCTTTGTTTGACATAACCTATTTTCTCAGGATAAGCAACAGATGAAAGATTTCACTCTATTTTCTACAATAAGAAGGTCAATGGATGCATATATTGCATCTATCTACTCAACTCACTTTCAAAAAGTAAAAAGATGTGATGGAGGAATAAGTTTCTCTGATGCCAAGTCCTCCCCCTCCCCAGTCACTGTAATTTTTGACTGGGTTTGTTTGTTTGTTTGTTCAGTTTTTTAAAATCTGAATTATAACCATAAAAATTCCTTGGTGGCGGTTAAGTCAGGTCTTAATCAGTTACACTGAGAAAACTTCCACAAAAGACAGGCCTTTCCAGACAATCATAGAAATAGAAAGAAATAAATAATGTAACTGAAAAAGAAAAGCAGTTATGCAGCAGTGCATCTTAGGCAGCAGCAGATTAAGTGTATCATTAAACTAGAATCCATTTTGATTTATTCATGTTGCTCATTTCCAAAATGAACTCCTAAGTCTTCAGTGCTTCCAGGGATAATGCAAGGGCTTTTCGAAACTCAGTATCAATTCAGGACTTTTGAATACCCAGACCTAATTAAGATTAACTTCAGCAAGATACAGTTATTTAACAAGCTATAGAACAAGCTATCCTAGCTGGTAATACAATATCAAGTTTTATACGACAAAAATGAATTAGAGAGAGAAAATTGGAAAAGAAAATAACCATTGATAGCAGGGTAAGTATAGAGTCTAACCACTGAGGAATTAAGAAGTTAACCCTTCAACATTATCTGATGCTGTGAAAGTACAGAATAGGGCTGCTTTGTATGAACGGGATTTGAAAGTAATAATTGTACCACAGGCTTTCAATCAGCAAGTAATATGCAAATTGAAGTCATTAATAAGCAATTTTATTCACAGACAAAATGTGATGTAAATGGAGCTAGTCTTAAGCAAAGCAAGTCAACTCTGTCAGTGTGCAGAGGGTGAGCCCATGTGCTGCTTTCTGCATGCTTAATGAGAAAGACCAATCTGATGGCCAATGAATTAAGTAACTTCTGTGCCCCACAGCTCTCAAGCTCAGTAAAAAAGGAGGCTCATAATGACACAGTCCTGGACAACTGCAGCAGAGTTTTAGGAAATTTTCTATTTCATTGGAATAATATGTTCATTTCCACAAGCTCCACAGGGCTACACAAATACACATTCTATTTCAGCCATGCAGAGCAGAGAACTAGGCCCACATTCCCTAACTGGTTATTTTTACAAAGGGTGTTTTGAACAATGTGCTCACATTGCTGGCTGGTTATGAAGAACCACATTCTTGACACACAACCAAGCTAAAAGGTAATTTTCTTTAACTCTTTGCTGGATCCTTTACACAATTGAAGTAGAAGATACTGTGAACTTCAATAAACATCACATTTATGAAGCAAAGTCTCACTGGTGGTTGCTTGTCACCATTAATGAAAGCAAATTCCTCAAATCAGTGTTGTAGGAACTTTGTTGGCTGAGAACTAACTTATAAACTTTTACGATCAGAGAGAGGTATGTTTTAATTGCCAGGCATTACATTATAGATAATGAGTCCCAGTGATCATCGAACAATGAATAAAGAAACACCATTGCTTGCCATCATCTAAGAAAACGGAAAATACTGACAAATCATGCTGACATTGAGTGTTCAAGCTTACGGATAGAGAATGTGGTACCTTAAATATTTCTATGGCTCCTGGAAGGCCAAAAGCCATGATGGGTTTTATGACACAACTGCCATTTTTCAAGCCTCATTAATGCTGACACATCAAATCAGGAGCAGAACAGACGACTTCCTGGCCAAGGCTCCAACATTCCTCTTCCTCAGTCTTGGGCTATGGTACAAGGTTTATAACATAGGTCTGATCCTGCACAGGCTTCCCAGTGGGACATTTCCTACTCCGCCCACAGCAACATCTGGTTCTTAACTAGGCATTAGAGAGTTTGAGGAAAAAGAGTATTTCTGGTTTTAGTTAGAAAAGTGTCATAGGTTCTTGCTGGTGAATAACCTTATCCCTTTTATTCTTGGTGCTAGAGGGAGCATTTAACTCCCTGTTGCCACTGTGTCCTCAGCCAGCATTTCAGCTGTGTCAGACATTTGTATTCATCTGTCAAAAAAAAAAAGCCACAAGAAGCAAGGGCTGCTAATTCTTCTTTTAGTTTTTAATGGCATAACTTGACAGCTTACATATTTTTATGTTTCTTCCTTTCTCCACTGTCTCTTTAACACCTTTCCAAACCTGTCTTCTTCTGACAGAAGATCAAATAGTGACATTTACAGCAGAAACTTTTGTCCAAAGAAAAAATAAAGCACAATACAATAACAGTAGCACAGAAAGTATCTGTAGAAACAAATCATATCTCTGTTATATAACGCTGTGGAAACAGCCATTATAACTAAATATCACTTATTACCAAACATGAAGTTCTCCAGTGATGATTCCTCATATCATCTGGCATCAGTCTTGTTCATTATACTAAAAGGGACAATTCCTTCTATAGTTCTGACAATTCCCTTTACTACTGACTACAGCACTTGACTAGAAAGAACAAGTCTTTCTTTCCTCTTTTTTGCTCCCATTAAAGATATAGAGATGGAAAAGGTCTGTTACTGTTAGTTTATCCTCCCCACAATTTCTAACAAAAGATACACTTAAAATACACTTAAAATACGTCACATGCTTGAATTGGCACCAGTGGAAATCTGACCCTTGTTACAGAAGTAATTTCAGAATAGATAATACAGTGCGTTTAACTGGTTTAACTATAGCTCAGCAGCAAGTAACACCAACACTTCATAAGACGCAATGACAACGTAGTAGCAACAGTATAATTTAACTGTAGTTTAAAAGTAAAATTTAAGCCTATGGGATATAAAAAACCACTTGAGCAACAGTAGCTGGACTCTCTTTGGGGTGAGTTTTAGGTTATTTTTACATTTGATCATGATAGTTCTAACTATTGAGTCAATAATTTTTCATTAAGCTGCCAAGAAGTCACTGAAATTAACACATACAAAAGTCTGCACAAATATGGAGTTTATAAGACTTACAGATAACAACAAGCCTGTAATTAAACCTGGAATATTTGGAACCGGAATAAAGGTAGTTCTTCAGGAAACAAAAATATATAAGAAACAAAGACAATTTCTTCCAGCTTACATCTATGGAATAAACTTTTTAGGTAGTTTGTCTTTTATCATTATTATTTTATAGAGTTCAATTGAAAAGTTCCAGCTTGCAGAGTTTTAAACTGTGTTTGTGTGTCTGGAATGTAATTTTCTTATTAAAATGCAACCCATGCTGCTAACTTCAGGGTTTACCTACAGTGTCACTGGACTTTGAAATTAACTCCAGAGCAAAATGCGAAGCTTGAATTACTTATAAAAAACCTTGATACTTGGAAAAGCAATAAACTATCAGCTAATTGGGGCCAAATTTTTTTAAATGGCCTTATTTTGTCCACAGATCATTGATCACTTCAAGTAATTTCAGCAATTGATTTACCTAAATTGCGTTAGAAATTATGTACTGATGCTAATTTATAACAAAGGAAATTACAAGGTCAAGAATGAAAGCTGGATTTTTAAAGCACGTCTTAATGCCTAGCCCCATATACTTCTATACTTCAGTATTTAAGTAGTCAGTGTATGTGCTGAAGATAGTGTGGAAATAAATTGAAAACCACTAATCAGTTACTTTAATTTCAGTTTCAGTCCTAAACAGCATTTCATTGTGGGGAGAAGTCCATTAATTCCAGAAAAACAGCCAATGATTAAAGTGCAGATCAAATGTTACAAGCACATTTTGAAAAGTGCATTTACACAAGCCTTCTGCCTTCTAACATACAAACACAGGAGTAATTACTTGTGTCATTTCCACATTATGTGTATTTCCACATATGATTCATAAATGTTATAGCTAAAATGTTACAGACTATGCCTTTGAGTTCTGAACATTTATTTGATTTCAATGCTACTGTAAGCTTTGACAAGAATATCACATTCCATCTAAATAATATATAGTTTAGTATACATTATTTCTATGTATATACTATTTCTTAGGTTAAAAAAAGAACAGAAAAAACTTTTAGAAGTTATTTCTTTATTTCTTTCCATTTTTGCTCAGAGAATTTAACAGGAAGATTCTACTTTATTCAAATACCTCTCGTAACTTGGCAATGGTGTAAAGTGACATAAGTGTCAAAAGGAAAGTAAAAATTATTTAAATTTTGATAATAAAAGCCATAACTTTAACCCCTGAGACCAGTGGCTCCAGCTGAGATGCTCGTTACCCAGAGGAAATATTTTGTGCCTTACCCACCACTTACAGCCCGAAAGAAAGGAAAGGGGATCCTAATCCCAGATAGCTATCTGTAACCGTGTCATACCAAGAGCACTGGAGGCTTGAAATTAAAGCAGATTACCGCATTTCTTTTCTTAGAACTCTACAGTATTGGGCAAAATCCACTAGCATAGACTGAAAGAATAAACCTGGAGGAACAGATTTCCAACATGAAAAAATAGGAAAAAGGAATACAAATAATAGCACCAGCTTCACACTGACTCTCCATGTTTTCTTCTCTTGTATTATCAGCTGTACCACACTTTGGCTTTTGCTTCAAATCATCCTTTTCCACATTATAAATTCAACAGTATCAGCAGAGAAAGTGAAAGACTCGGAACACCAAACACACCTGCTATTCAAACATAAAATTGCTGCAGAAGCCCAGAAGTTATTTAAAGCAAGTGGGTGACATCAATAGACAGAAAATATCAACACCGTCATCATTAAAAATGTTGAGGTATTGGGAAACGGCATTTCCTCCCTGGTGTTCTATTCTTCCTTTTTATGGATAATCTTAAAAAGTGATAATCTTGTACTTAAAAAAAGAAAAAACCAAAACCACAATGCTGTCATTGTTGAAGTCAGTTAATGGTTTGCTGGCGGCAGATATGTGTATACCCTGGTGTGTAATACTACTGTATTATCTGTTTCCAGTATCCTGGTATAAGAACATGACCAAAATATAGAGGTGAAAAAACATTATAGAAGCAAGAAGCACATGAATATTTTTGCTGAAAGGCTAGGCCCCTGTAGTCACAAGCAGTTAGGTCTATCTAGAGCAGCTCAGCTAGTCTTCAATCCCATCAGTTCCTGAATGACAGGACTGAAAAACTGGCTCTGCACCAAGAAAGTTAGTCAGATTTTACCCACCTACTGAAATGAAAGCAAGATTGAGCTCTAAAACCCCAGTAAAGTGTACCTTTCACAGATTAAGCCCTGGTTTTGGGCTTTAAGCCAAGGAGACAACTATGCCCTCCCACTGTTAAATGGTTTTATGAATTCTTCTATTCTGTTATACACTCAAAAAAACCTGACATGCTTAAATTCTGAAGAGCTTATTTCCTCTGCTTTGCAATTGAAATATGCTCTACAGCTTTTATTTTCTCCTCCATTCTCCAAGGAGAAACTTGCAGGGTTGCTTTATTGACTAATAGATTATAAAAAAAGAAAAAAAAACCCAAAACATTTTCACCATCTATTTTGTCCTTTTGTATAATTCTGATCACAGAATTTTGTTAGTTCTTTTACTAAATTCAGTTACTGGCCATCGGATATTTTTGAAATACATATTTAATCTTGATTCAAAGACTTAAGATCATGAAGAATGTCCAATGTACTTTCACAAATACATCTGGTGGCTGATTATCCTCACCACAGGCATCTTATTTCTGAAAAGAATATACTACTCTTGAATCCCAAAAAGGTAACCTTGTTATGAAGTCAGCTATCAGAAATTTCTTCCCAAGCTATTAAAGGTTCACAAAGACAGCGTAATTTTGATTGTTATTAGAATACAAATTATTTCAATTCTCATCTTTAGTCACTTATTTCCTCCCCAACCAATGACGAGCTAATAATTAAAGTTACTATGAGTATTGTGAGTGGCACTACTAGTGCTATCAAAAGCCTAATCATTTTTCAAATCAACCTACCAAAATTTTAAAAGCGCTAGACAAATGCACTAGCTACAAAATAATGTTCTAACTAGGTCATTTTTCTGCATTTTCTATACGTGCTAAAGTAAAAATCCCTCAGAAGTCAACTGCTCAAATAGCAGTATGGCTTGAACTAGGGATTTTGGACCAATTCAATTCAGTACAGTCCCAAATCATGTCCACTGAATGGCTGCTCTGTGATAGAGTGAATTTCCTCCCGCTATTAATGGGCAAGATGCAGCTAACATCCTACACAATAAAACAGACTCACTAACTTATTGACAGGCATTTTACCTGGAATGGAATAAAACATTAAAACAATAAAAACATAAAAGAGAGAAATATATTAATGCCTTTTTTCAACTTTCACTGGGGTGCAGATTCCATAGAACCACAGAAAAGAAAGCTATAATAATTAAAACTCCACAGTGATTATAGATTTCCCAGTACAAATCTGAAGTTATGCCTGCTATATTATAAGATATTGATGCTGTTTTGTAAACATTCTTACTTTGATTTCAGCTATTGCAGGATGTCTTAACATGACTACTATTGAAGGGCTTACCACAAAAAGGAAATAAAGCCCTTAAAAGAACTTAGAAGAAGAAATGTGAAAGAGAAACTTTCACATTCTTTGTGCATCAAGATGAAAGCTTTGCACAGCTGCTCTGCACTGTGATCTTATTAATGTTGTTCTTCTTAAAGAAAGAATCTCCCTAGCCTAAACTTCTCTCTCTGCAAGGCTATTAAACCATGTCTACATACAGATTAACCACCACCTAAAATGTCATCTATGGATTTGGGAAAGCAAACATCCTTTAAATGCAGATATGCTGTACAAATAGATATGATTTACCATGAAACAGCTTTCAATCAGAAAATGCCAGTTCATTAAACTTAACTTTTTCTTGGGAATATACCAACAGAATGCTACAATCAAATCTATGCAGAAAGCTAGAAATTGAAGACAGATGCCAGAAGTGCCAATATCTTTGCAATTAGGGCCTTAATTGAAAAGAAAAAATGGTCTCAGGCAAACGATGCTTTTAGTCTGCTTTAGGCTTTTAGACTTTAGTCTCTTCAGACTCATTACCAGTCTGCTTTTCATTTGGTCCTTTTTGTTCTGTGATTTAGAAATGTAAAGGCAGCAGCAACATGAGAGGTCTGGGGTTTCACCTGCCACAGCAAAACAAAATTCTGAAACTCTGTTTAAAAAAAGATTAAAATTCATTAAATAGGAAACTCATCTCAGTCATTAGATAAATATTTGGAAACTGTTGTTCCTTACACAACATGGAAAAGCCTTTCCTTCTTTCAAACCTTCTTAAGAGCTCATACTTAAGCTCCAGAAAGTTATAACTTATTCAAATCTAGAAAAGGAAGTGTGTTCCTCCAGCTAGGAACTTCATTATTTCAAGGGATCATTTGTCTACAGCAGCAAAAAATTACTGCTCTCTGGTATATGTCATTACATGAAGACGTAACAGGAAAGAGAGTATTGAATACTTAAAGCTGTATCTTTCTTTAGCCTTATGTGGTGATACTACTAAAACTGTGTAAGACATCTTCAGTATTTATTTTTTTATATTTCTTTACATTTCTAGCATTAGGTGATGAACAGGTTTAGAAATCATCAGGAGTTGTAACAAAGTTAGTGAAAATCAGGTGGCCTTTTGCCTCCCTCTTTGCCTGAATTTACTGTTAGGACTGGAGAATGGAAATGTAGAAATCCAGGTATGACTATAGTATAGAGATGTTGTCCTGGTTTCGGCTGGAATAGAGTTAATTTTCTTCCTAGTAGCTCCTGTGTTTTGCATTTAGTATGAGAATAATCTTGATAACATATATTGTTTTAGTCATTGCTAAGTAACATTTATATTAAGTCAAGGACTTCTTCAGTTTCCCGTAGAAGCTGAGAGGGAGCATAGACAGGACAAGCAGGCCAAAGGAATACTCCATACCATAGACATCTTACTCAGTATATAAATGGGGGTTGGCTGGGGGGCAGGACTCCGCGATCAAGATAGGCTGAACAATCGATCATCAAGAGGTGAGCAATTGTATTGCATCACTTTATTTTGTATATTCTTTTATCATTATTATTTTCTCTTCCATGACTGTTCTATTAAACTGTTTTCATGTCACCCATGTGTTGTTTTTTTTCCTTTTTCTCCCTCTTCTCCCTACCCTACTTGGGGGCGGGGGGGAGAAAGTGAGTAAACGGCTGCATGGTCCTAGTTGCCAGCTAGGGTTAAACAACAACAACCCTTTTTGGCACCCACTGTGTGGCTTGAACGCACAATCCTGGGTTTAAGAGTTTCATACTCTACCAACCGAGCTAGCCAGGCACGACCAAGAAACAGTCCATTACTGGTGGCTCCGGCTGGCTGTGCCCTGAGACCCAAATAACAATCCCGAAGCCTTCCCTGTCATGATTTAACCCCAGGGGGCAACTAGGACCGTGCAGCAGTTTAATAGAACAAGGAACTGTATCACCAGGTACCTTATCATAGAACCGTCTAGGTTGGAAGGGACCTTTAAGATCATCGAGTCCAACCATTAACCATTATGCATGACGGAAAGATGAGGATATATATATAATAGCAAAGAAGTGATCAGGATTCTTAAGTGAACTGAAACAGAAGCTGAATGCCAGTGAATGTCTCTAAAGAATTAATAATTACTTTGCAACCAGAAAGTGTCCTCTTATATTCTGTCTGCCTTGGACTAAGGTTAGGATGAGAAAAAGAGAAAAACGAGACGTTCTAAGAACAGGAAAGAACAGGAGTTGCCGTAGAAACTGCAGGACAAGAAAGCCCGGTCCCCTTTGGGCAGCTGTCTGGGATAGACAGAGAACCATTGGTGTCAGGAATGGAAGTTCACCAAGTTAAGGTGAACATGAAATAAGGAAACAAATAATGAGGCAGATAACGGCTACCTTACACAACCTGAGGGTTCACAGTATCGATTTCCTACACTTAAGCTCAAGCTGACGGTTTCTGCCACCACATCCTACATTTGCATTATAACTTTATGTATCTTTTCTCTGAACAACCCTTATGTGGTGCAAGTTTCTCCTGCTGGACAAGACAATGTTTGGAACATTTCTAAAGCTAATCCTGTTAGTTCTTCTGCTCAGTTTGTAGCCAGCTGTGCTACAGACTGCCCTTTTCTAATAAACATGTAGGTCAAGACAACCAAAATTGCTGCCTTCTCACCAGTATCTCTGCCTGAAATGTGACAGCTTTATGTAATACCTTCACCTGACACAGAATGGATTGTGGTCAATATACTTCTTTGCCTCTTTGAGACANTGAGAAAAAAAAAAAAAAAAAAAAGGTTGTTCTTAATAACCTTGATAACTTTTATAACCTTGTTTTACTTTCAAATAAAATTTGTTTGCCATCCTTTCATCTCTGAGGTTGTATTTACATCCTTCTCCAACATGAAACGGTAAATGAAAATCCTCTAGTGACCTTCTTTAAATCACACTCATTCAATATGCTTTTGCTGTGCTCTTTTTTACTGCTATCTAAACTGAATGAACTTATCTTTCTGATCTCTTCTTCTAGGGAAATCTTTCCTTGTTTAATCTTATTGATTGCCCTCTTGTGTCCTGCTTGATTGACAGTAAGTGAACTGGGCATTGTATTTAAGGCAATGCATGCCTTTAATTTACATTGTTTGCATTGTATTTTCATTAATTTCATCCCAATCTTTCATCATCACAATCTAAAATAATTTTGAGTCTTTTCATCTTATTTTCTTGATAACATCTTCTTTGAACAACTTGTCATCAGTGTTTTGACTCAAGTACTGTTTTCTTCTCCCTTATTTGCACACAAAGCCCATGGTTTCACAAAGCAGTCCTGGAGAATTACTGCTGATGGGATTTGCTGATACTGTTTTAAACCTTAATCTAAACACAAATATATTTATCGCCTGTTATTTCTTGGCAGTTTTAAGGAGCACTTTAAACTTCTCAGCAAATTTGTTTTAGCAAAACAACAAACAAAACCAGAAAATTCAAACAGATTTTGGAACCTTGATTACATACTAAGTATTTTAAAAGCACATACCACATTAAAAAAAATTCAAATCAATTATAATATTGTATATTGTATTGTTACTTATTGTAACTTAGCCTTCTTAGGTTGAAGCAATAGACATTATTAAAAATCAGTAACGCCTGCAGTATCAGCAAAATACATGAAGATAACCTGTTATTAATTCACATAACTTGATTCTTGAAGATAATTACAAGACAATCCTATCTTTTTCCTACCCTCTAGTAATTAATCTGTCTGGGTTTTTTGCAACTTGTCTCATCTGACTGTCTCTGCCTGGAGAACTCCGAGACCCATGAGCTTTTGTGTGGGTGCAGTGGTCAACCAGTGCAGAGCTCACTGCGGGTCAGAGTGTACGGGCAGACCAGCAATCAGGAATTTTACTGAAAACATGACATCAAAATTTTATCATGAAAAGTGAACACGCCTGTTAATAATACGCAAAGCCTTCGAGGAATTAATTAGCAGAAAAAACCTCACACTAACAGAAGCTCTCTGCCAATTTACTCCAGTAGAAGTGTTGTGTCATTTTATTTATTTCTACCTTTTCTTCTCTGCTTAGTGCAGCCAGAGGAGGATTAAAACATTCAGACATTGGAGAAAGGAAACCAATGCAAGCATTCGGCATAAAGGAGACCTCTCTCCCCCTCCATCCCCTTGATGAATGCTACTGAAAAATATCCTCTCCTATTCTAAATTCCTTTGCCACCTTCTCTCTTTCTGAAGAGTTCATTCTCGGAGAACACAGGCACACTCTAGTTGCCCTCTTCACTCCAGAGCTGCTTTTCTATATAAGCCTGGCAGACTTAATAAGCAAGGATTCCCCATCACCCATAAAATATTTAGACAGACAAATTAAGTGTCCGAATTTAGAAACTTTTCCACATGGCTTGGAACTATATAGCACAGAAACAATCCACTGCAGTCTGGCATTGCTTTGTTTGTAGTGCTATCAAATTTTTCAACTGATCATAAAAGAAATGCTACTGTTTAACAGCTACCCAAAGCCTCTTCTCATTTTGGAAGCTGTTTTGCTTATGCTGAAACCTGGTCCACCGGAAAACAGATGATTTCAAACCAGTTATTTGCCTGGGACAAATAAAAATAACGAGACAAACAGACTTTGTCAAATTTCATTGAGGTATTTATATCTGGTAATACCAAAGCCAAATACGATCTCTTTGCTTGTTTTATGGGTAGAAAAATGTTCTGCAGGCTGCATGAAGAAATAGACTATCAGAAGGTTGATTTCTCTGAAGAGATGCAGATGGAGACTGCTGCATTTAGTTACCTGTATAAATTAGCTCATATTTGAAATAGCTGGCAGTGACAGAGTAACCTTTTCCATAAAGGTGTTTCCAACTTAAATAAAATGAACTTTTACGCTTCTACCAAAGACCAAAATGAAAATCTACTAGTGATCCAACAACTGCTTTTTTGTTTGTATGCTGAATGGTGTCCTTGACTGGAATGCCACAAAGCGAGAAAATAGCCAGCTTACAAAAGAACATATGATGTACAACCCATGACCAACTGTGATCACCCAGAATATTGGTCATTCTTCCTTTAGCCCCATCCACCCTCATACAAAAAAAAAATCTGCTTTTTCATGTGATAGTTTGACTGGATTCCTTTAGAAAATAAAGTGTCTTTGTTTCACTTGAGTTACGTCACTTACTGCCTTGAGTTCTAGTCTCTGTTTAGCTGGCTTACTCATTTAAATCACACAGCTTGTTACACTGGATTTTTCTGGGTGAAAGGAGGAACTCATTACTAGTGTCTTTTTCTGGGTAAAAAGCAATCCCCATAACATGAATGCCATTTCACCTTAAGCTTTTTTAGTAGCAACCTTAAAAAAAACAAAATCAGAAAAGGCTTAAATTCCTTTGATGGAGCTCATTGTTATATTCAGTTTAAAATTCGAATATTATCTAAAAGCAGAAGATAAATTAATTTATCATTTCATTTTCTTGCTTGAGATGCACTATTCTTGATCAAAACTAGAAAGATTTTAACAGACTATATAATAAAATCTTGTAAAGACATCTTAAACAGGGATGGAATAACAGAATATGTGGAGAGATTACAAAAGATTAAATAAATAATTCTTGCTTGAATCATGTGGTACCACAGCTATAATTTGTTATGCTTTTGAAGTGAGGTAGTATAAGATGTATTTTACTGTTCACGTGGAAATTGGAGCAGAATCATGCTCCTAGAGCATGGAAATAATACACCATGTTAGTAGGAAAAAAACTTTGGCTAGGTAATGGATGGAACAGTATTGGGAAGTATAAGCTGTACAGTATGAACCAAAGTCAAGTCAAATCTATCCAGCTGTATTTTTTTAGAGACTGAGAGCAGTTAAGCATCATCAGCTGCAGCTCATGTCATCTGTAAAGGTTATGACAAGCTACCTTTTCAACCCTCCAATCCTAGACAGCAACAGCAACTGAAAACACAAAGAGCGAAGCATTTGAAAAGCCAAAAGATGAGGTGTATCAATTTGCAGTGATCACTTAGCAGTGACACAAGATTACATTACAAAGGAATTAATATTCCCATTGGTTTCCTGTCCCTTCATCCAATCCCTGCTGTGTTCTGCTTGCAATGAAGTTTGACCTCACTATGTAGAAGGTAGAATTTTTAAACAACAGCTTTGTACTGTAGGTTTTCTAATGAGACCTAAATACAAATTACAATGAAGTTCTTCGCTGAAATAGTTGAGATAAAATTGGAGAATCTTACTGTCTTCATACATTTGTGAGTGTGTCAGGAACCTTTTCTTTCTATTTCCCACACACACATTCCTAGTATTGTACTGCTTAATAGCACTGGTCCACTTTTATTGGGTTTTTTTTTTTTTTTTAGGGCATTTGGGATTGGGTATGTCAGTGTCTGTTTTTAAATACAGTAATAAATACGTGTATGCCATTATCTTATAAGAATAAAAATAGTGACCTTTGGCACTTTGATAAGAAGAGCCATATACAGGCTGGTAATTGTTCTTCTGAGTTTGTTTCCAGAGTTGGGTTTGGTTTCGTCTTTTTTTTCCTTCACGTTAAAGGTGACCTGTGCTACTAATAATATCTATCCAGAAAGGGAAAAAAAAAAAAAGTCATTTGCTTGATTCTTTGTGTGTGGTCAAACACACAATGAACCCACAGAAGAGACTAAGAGATGGCAAGAAGATGGCTCAGCCTATATTCACTGTGCATATTTGTAGAAAAATTTTGTCGATAATAATTTCCCATTGAGAAATACAGGCTAGAAAGCCCAAAGTACAATCAAAGGCCACCCCTGCTGCATTTATCAATAAGTCAGAACTCACAGGTCTCCACTTTATAAACTAAATTGCACATGGAACTGTTATTAGCCAGTTATACAGAGAAACCGTACAGGCACAGCAAGAAGCTTCTGCTTTGTAAAACAAAAAATAAAATTCCAGAGCATGCAATAAGTATTCTCTCTGTATAGGCAGAACTATATTTCTCTATGCAAATACACGTAGCATGGGTAATAAACAAGAGGAGTTAGAGACCTGCGCATGCCTGCAGGGCTATGATCTTATTGGCATCACTGAGACGTGAAGGGATGGCTCCTATGACTTGAGTGTTGGAATGGAAGGATACAGGCTCTTCAGGAAGGACAGGCAGGGGAGATTGAGGAGGGGGTGTTGCCCCCTATGTCAATGACCGGCTGGAGTGCACGGAGCTCCGCCTGGGGATGGATGAGGCACCAACCAAGAGTTTATGGGTCAGGATTAAAGGGAGGGCAGGGACAGGTGGCATTACAGTGGGGGGTCTGCTACAGGCCACCTGACCAGGAAGACTGAGCAGATGAGTCCCTCTACAGACAAATAGGAGCAGCCTCATGTTCACAAGCCCTGGTCCACATGGGGGACTTCAACCACCCCAATATCTGTTGGAGGCACCACACAGCAGGGCATAAGCAATCCAGGAGGTTCCTGGGATGCGTCGATGGTAACTTTCTTCTCCAAGTGACAGGGAAGCTAAAGAGGAGAGGTGCTGTGCTGGACCTTGTTCTCACCAACAAGGAGGAGCTGGTGGGGAATGTGAAGCTCAAGGGCAGCCTTGGCTGCAGTGACCATGAAATGGTGGAGTTTGAGATCCTTAGGGCAGTGAGGAGGGTGAACACCAAGCTTGCTACCTTGGAATTCAGGAGAGGAGACTGGCATCTTCAGGGATCTGCTTGGCAGAGTACCGGGGGATAAAGCCCTGGAGGGAAGAGGGACCCAAGAAAGCTGGTTAATATTCAAAGATCACATCCTCCAAGCTCAGCAGCGCTGCACCTCAATGAAGAGGAAGTCAGGCAAAAATGCCAGGAGGCCTGCATAGATGAACAAGGAGCTCCTGGACAATCTCAAAGTCAAAAAGGAAGCCTACAGAGGGTGGATGCAAGGACAGATAACCTGGGAGGAATACAGAGAAGCTGTCTGAGCAGCCAGGGATCAGGTTAGGAAAGCTAAAGCCGAGATAGAGTTAAATCT